>OX463755.1:147975765-148334378 GCA_949824845.1 Rhingia rostrata | reverse complement strand
CAAATTTCTGGTTCGAAGACTTGGTGCATATAACTTAAATTGTTCAAGGATATCGGGACAAATTATACGATAAGAAAAAACATCATAAATAAATAGTATACAATGAACATTTCGTCTTTTTTCTAAGGAATCTAAACCAATTAACGCACATCTTGTTGAATAAGACGGCATTCTGTCAAGGTTCCATTTCATTTGTCTTACAACAAATCTTGTAAAAGACTTTTGCACTCTTTCCAGTCGCATTTGACAATTCGCGTAGATTGGACACCAGACCATAGAACAATATTCAAGGAAAGGACGTACTATAGACATATAAACAGACTTAAGGGCATATGGGTTAGAGAACTCAGCACATGTTCGTTTCAGGAAACCAAGCATTGAATTTGCTTTAGCAACAACGTAATCGATGTGAAGTGAAAAAGAAAGTTTCGTGTCAAAGATCACACCAAGATCTTTTATTTCAGTTTTTCGAGATATGCAGGTTCTGGATATTGTGTAGTCATAAATCATAGGGACTAATTTTACGATACACAGAAAAAGAATGACATTTATTTATGTTTAAGGTCAGGTGATTAAGCTCACACCAATAAACAAGTTTGTTTAAATCATTTTGAAGACGTTCACAATCATACATACTTTTAACACGCAAAAAGATCTTAAGGTCATCGGCATACATTAGGCAGTTAGCATGACTAAGCAATGAGGGGATTTCATTAAAAAAAACATTGAAGAGCATAGGCCCTAAATGGCTGCCTTGGGGGACACCAGATAATACCTCAATGAGCCTAGATTGAGAACAACCAATTTTTACGTACTGCTTCCTATTGGAAAGATAACTCGAAATCCATTTAAGAAGCATCGAGTGTATGCCAAATGATTTTAATTTTGTAATAAGGATATTATGACATATTGTGTCAAAAGCTTTTGTGAAGTCGGTGAAAATAACATCCACTTGATATCCTGACTCCACAGAGTCAAAGAGATATTTTGTAAAGAGTGTCAAGTTGGTTGATGTGGACCTACCAGAAACAAATCCATGTTGTTGCAATGATATTTGTTCCTTTATTGAAAAGTAAAGTTTTTTTGTAACAATAGACTCAAACAATTTAGGAACAGCTGAAAGTTTAGAAATTCCACGATAATTTTCAACTTTTTGTCGAGATCCAGCTTTTAAATATGGGAGTTATGAATGTAAATTTCCATTCATCTAAAAACATCCCAGACTCTAAGGATAAATTGAAAATTAATTTTAATGGAAGGCACAAGGATAAATTGCATTGCTTAAGCACATGAAATGGAATACGGTCTGGACCTGCACTTTGGCTAGTATTGTAACGGCCATCCTTATTATCATTATTATTATCATTATTATTATTAATTATTACTATCATTATTATAACCATCATTATTATTATAAAATAACATAATGTACCTTATATTATCATTCATTCATGAAGAAAGCACATATTTGATCTGTATCACATTTGAAATTAAAGAAAGCACATATTTTTGTAAATTGAAAAGTGCTGCGCACACACATAGCTGTAAGCTCATGCATACACAGAATTCAACAAATAAAAAATGAATGTACCGTAGCAATTCTGGGTATAAAAGGGCAGCAAGAATTCAATTTATGTGCAGTCAGTTAGCATTCGCTCAGAAGACAAGTAGAACAAGAAATTGGTCGCTTGGCTCTGAACTGAATATATAAAATATTTCCTGCATTTGAGTTTTAAATAAAGTTTTCCAATACAATTTTGAATATTTTCCAACCCTTTTTTTTTTATATAAAACGACGACAAGGTCCCAAGGGATTTTAATCATCGCTTCAGTATTCATATAAGTTATGCCTTGCAAAATATCATCTATCAAAAGATTAAGTGATCCTAAACTTATATTGCCATTACATGGATTTATATTAGTATCGGAGGAGACATAATGATTCGAGTGATCGACATATGCTGACTCAAAAAACTTAGCAAAGAGCTCACAGGTTGAGTCGATGCTACAGGAGACAGTACCTTCGAATTCCATATTTTGCAGAACACCATTCTGCTTTCTTTTGTTGTTTAAAAATGTCCAGAATGCTTTAGGATTCGTTGAAACATAAGATTCAGTGTTCATAACATACTGTTTATACAAAAACTTGTTCAAAAATTCATATTCGCGACGTAATTGGCAAAAACGTTTTTTGTCCAAATCAGATTTTGACTTTTTTAATAATTTATATACTTTGTTTTTAGCGTTCTTTAATTTGATCAGCCTTTGATTATGCCACGGTAGCTTAAAATATTGTTTTTTCTTAGTCAGTGGAAATCTTAGTCAGTGGAAGTCAGAAACTCCATAGTCTAAATACTTAAAAATGTATCATAGACTTCTTTAAGTTGAAGACCAGAAAGAACGCTCGACCAATCAATCGAGCCCAAGTAATTATTTAAGGCAATTGTAATTTGCTTTTGAAAAATTATAAATTATTTCATGATTATTTAAATTAGAATTTAGTGATGACGGAAAACTGCATACTAAATCAAGACATAGAGCGATGTGATGAATAGAATTTCTAATTAATGGACATACAACTTCTTTGACTGTACAATTTAAGTTATTATCCACAAATATAAGATCAAGAATTCTATTTAATGAATTATGACAAAATAATTTTGTTGATATACATTAAAAGTAAACATAGTATCAATAAACTTGAACTAACATTCCGTTTTCAAATTATATGGAATTAAACATTTATCTTCATTTGAAAATGACCATTTAATATCACCAAGATTAAAATCGCCCAAAACAATAAGATGTTGATGTTCAAGCAGCTGTTCAGCAATGAAATCGATGTTCGCTAGATGACATTCGTACACACATAGCGGGCTTTTTGGAGGTATGTAGCTCACAATGAAGAACAATTTTTGTCGTCCAGTTGCCTCGCTGCCGTCATCAATATCAACAGAAACGCATAGCTGTTCTGTTTTAAAATCATCATGAGGTAGAGTAACAGCACAAGTTTTGAGTGTTGAGCGCACAGCAATAAGTACTCCCCCGCCACGTTGACAACCATTCATTGATGTTCGGTCAAGACGATGAACAGTGTAGTAGTTATCAATGATTTCAGCAGTTGAGAAGTTGTCATTCAACCATGTTTCTGTGAAGACAATAATGTCGTATTCATGTAGCAATCAAAATTGGGAATATGAGAGAAATGCATTTGATGATGTATTGAGGTTTGGGAAGATAAGAAAAAAGACGAAACTACCTAATGAGCTTGAAAAAACCTCGTTAGTTGATAAATAAAATTCTGTCCATGTTTCTTGTAAAATTTTCAAAAAGCTTGACCTCCATTGTACCAGCAGTATATTAGTTATAATGGGGTTCCCAACTGATTTCTAACTGATTATAGTATTTTCTAAGTATACCTGTAAAAAAATATAGTACAATACCAAAAAATATAGTACTTACTTTATGAAAAAAAGTAAGAAAAAGCCAAAGTTATTTTTGCTACATATTATTTTTTATAAAGTCTGTATTTTTTTTTCACTTCTTGCATCATTTAACAATTTTTTGTTAACAATAAAAGTTTCATAAGCCTTATCACATTCAATTTTTAAATTAATAGAGACCAGGAGTTCATTTTTGACTAACGAGAGACTCGCTCTGTTTCTTTCTTGACGCCATTTTGAGTTCATGATTGAAAAAATCCTTTCCGTGGACGCCGAAGTGGCAGGAATGGAGAATAGGAATGATATTAGTTTAAAAATATTTGGTAGGTTATTTTTGGTATTTTGAAAAATATAGAGCCATTTTTGATCTGTAGTTCTGTCAGTAAACTCCCTTGAATTCTTAATTTTTGCAAACATTTCACTGAGAATTGTTATTTCACAGTAAAGTTCGTACATCTTGATTTTAATTCTTTCTTTTACTTTAAGAACTTCTAATGCCATCTCAAAGTCATCAAAAGAAAGCTCTTGTTTCAAATTGAATCTTTGAATTTTGTATAACCAATTGTCTTCTTTAAAATTAAACCATTTATTAAGGTATTCCAGACATTTATCAGCGAATGCTATAAAATTATTTTTGATTTTATCTGTTTCTTCTGGAGATTTAGCTTCTAAGTATTGCAACAATTTTTTGGTTTCAAAACCAAAGAAACAATTTTTCTTACGTTGTTCAAGTGCAAACTTTAAGGTGGACATAATGTTATACAAATCTAAGACGGTGATGTTATTACCATCAAGTTGTTTGACAGCTTTATTAAAGTTATGCAAGAAATGGCTGGCGAAGTTCAAAAAGATTTGAACTTTAACGTTTCCATCAGCTTCATGCATACACAAAACATTTTTGATATGGGTAGGGCATTCTTCCCCTAAACTAGTAAAATAATCATTCAAAGGCTTCCAATTCAAAAGTATATTGTCCACACAAGGCAGCAATGAGAGCCACCTAGTGCCAAGATGTCGTTTTAGCTCATGCCATTCACCTTCAACAGCCGCAACAAATTTTTTCAGTTCTTCTCTTCGAACTGCGGAAGAAGAGAAATGGCTGTAGATTTTTAAAATTACATTTTCAACATCGATTTGTAAAAAATTCATTGCATATTTGACTGTGTTATGAACTATGTGGGCATGGCAATTGCCCTTCACTAAGTTAGGAACTAGATGTTGAATTTTTTTATACAGAGAATGGTGAATGCCAAAGTTTGCATTGGTATTGTCGGCACTCAGACCAGACACTCTTTCAAAGGGAACATTATGTTGGGACAATGAATTATTAATAGCGTCAAACATCCCATCAGCTGATTCATCGCAATTTTCGTAAAAATCTAACATTTTGTTCTGAATACCATTTTCAATGTCAAAGTATTGAATAACTAAATGGAAATAGTTTTATATTCTTTCGGTTACTTGCATCAGTTTGCAAGCAAAAATATAAGTCTGGGTTAGTTAAGTCACTTATTAAAGTCTTCAGGGCATATGGTCCTAAAACCTCCTCAACTAAAGCTTCCATTTTCGTTCGCCCTAACTTTTGGTTTAAGGCAGTTTTAGAATCGACATATAAAATCTTGTTAAGTTTCACAGTGCAATCCATGCTTTTATACGAAAGGTTGTGCTTGACAGTATGGTAAGTTAGAGCAAGTTCACTTGCTGTTATCTTGTCATCACAGGTGTTCGTGTGGGAAACAGAAGAAGAAGCGTCCGATGAACCAAAAAAGCGATCTAGTGTTGCAGTTTTCTTGTTTAGTTCAATTTTTAATTTATGTTGCTTTGTTTCGCAATGTTGTTTAATCTGCAACAGTTTATAAACATTCATAAATCACCACAATTATTCAAGCACATTTTCATTAAAATTTCATTCAATAGAATCAATTCAAAATAAACAGCAAAGGAGGATGGAAATACCTAGCTTGACATCAAGGCACTCACCTGGCCAACACCACTTTTTCCGATAGACATTATTATGTTGCATGGTATGCACTTTGCATTGAATAAATTTTGGGGATCTTTTGTTATAAAACCATATTGTTTTTCCCATTCTGGTTTATATTTCTTTTTTGAATTTTTCGCTTTTTAGTTGGCGTTTGTGGTGCAATTGTACTATTTGTACTTGACCCATTTTCGGTGTCACTTCCCTTTTCCATTACACAACAATTAAAACTTTAAAGACACTTTTGTGAATGAAATTCCGATCAAAAAAATAAATAAAGTTTAAATATTACACGAACACGTATCAGTTGCAATTTCAAATGATAAAAATATCTCATGGCTGTCAACTTTGACATTGACAGCAAGACTTAGGTGAGTTCGATTCATGTATGATGAAGGAAACCTTAAGGTGCAATCAAAATGGAAGATCTGTTTGCTATTGATTCAACGGATTGAAATATAGTATTTTTGCGTACTATATATTTCTTCAACAGTATATAGAACGCAAAGCCAAAATATAGTGCAATACTATATATTATAGTACGGTTGGGAACCCTTATAATGCTGGAACAATGAAACACAAGCTTTTTGAAAATATTAGAAGAAATATGGAGAGAATTTATTATCAGCCCTTGATCTCAAACCAAACAACATAAAGGATAACAGAGGCTAGTGGATATAAGCTAAAAGTATGGAACAACATAGAGTGCGAACATTTTTTATGTGGGGTACTGATATTGATACCCCATATTGCTACCTTAGCACGATCGACTAAATTTCCCCTTCGCACTTACCGCCGGCGTCTGAAAAGGCTACAAAATTTTTAGCTGTGATGCGTACTCTATGTAGACCTATACCATTTGATATCAGTTAGAGAAATATGATCTTAGATTCAAGACCAACCATCAATTTTAGCCCTAGCATTTTTTTTCTAATTATCACGGTCTGTAAATACCCTTGGTGGTTGGGTGTTGCAGAGCGCGGGTAAACTCTGGTTGGCTTTTACTTGGCAATGTCCAGTGGTTGTAACTCTGACTACACATCAAGTGCTTATTTTTAACCTCCAAGTGGTAACCATCGGGTACTGGTCTCATCCAACCGGATTTGACTTGCTAAACGATAAGCGCGAGGGTTGATAAAAAAACGCAAAACATCAACACTACAAACAGAAAGGTCCGAATGGCATGGAATGAACAACCGGTATGCTGTCCCAGACGAACCTAGATAAGCTGCTTCGACATATTCTGACAACAGGTTGTCTAGGAATTTTAAGGGTTAGTCAGGTCCCTTGAACAGAGATGGTGGCGGGTGAACCGAAAGGCCGACGGCAGCGCTCAATCCCGTGTGGATACTGATGGCCCCGTGTCCTAGGGGTATCTAATAAATTGGAACTGGCCCTCCAGGTTGGGGATTGTGCTTTGGGTTAACTACCCAACCATGGAAAAAACTAACCGTTACCAATAGCCTCGGAAAGGACTGATTTTATGTTGAAGCCACGGCTAAACGAAAAAAGGACAACGACGTTGGTATCTGCACATGGAATGTGAGAACTTTAAACAGGGGAGATGCAAGCGAACAACCAGCGGAAGCCCTAAGCTGCTACAACGCAGATGTTACCGCCATCCAGGAAATACTATGGGATGGGCCGGGCAAAAAGAGAATGAAAAATTGTGACATCTACTACGGACCGTGCTATAGTGAGCCGTAAAAGCGGCTATTCGGATGCGGATTTGTTATAAGTGCCAGACTTAGGCAAGAAGTCTTATGTTTCCAAGACATTCTCGAACGCATTGTAACGATCCGCATCAAGGCCAAATTCGATAACATTAGCCTTATATGCGCTCACGCCCCAACGGAGGAAAGAGATGATATAGCTCAGGACTACTTCTATGAGCTCCTTGACAAAACCTATAAGTGACTACCGAAGTACGACGTTAAAATCGTGTTGGGAGATTTTAACGCAAGAGTAGGAGGAGAAGACATCTTTAGCAGTATTGTCGGAAAATATAGCCTAAACGACAAAATGTCTGGTTACGGACTTAGGCTATTTGACTTCAAACCGAAAGGAAGTGCCAATATAGCCAGCACAAGGTTTCACCTCGATATCCATATGGGGACATGGTGGTCTCCAGATCAATGAACGGTCAATCAAATTGATCATGTTGCGATAGAAAAGAGGCACGCATCCAGTATTTTGGATGTCCGAACATTGCGAGGGTTTCAGCTTAGGTTAGAATGCGGATATCCACCACGCCACAACAGTCCAGAAATACTGTAAAATCGGCAACAGACCGCCAAGACCTTCGCGCAAAGCGTATTCCTAAACCTCTCGATTAACACCATACCAACAGCATCGAATGTCGAAGAACAATGGCCAACAAGCCATTAGATCAGCCGCAACTGATGTGCTAGGTTTCTCGCGCCCACCAGCAAGAAACCCCTGCTTTGATGAGGAATGCCGACAGATGCTCGCAGCCAAGAACGAGGCCTACAAGGCTAAGCTGCAGGTGAAGACGAGAGCTGCCGTTGAGCTCTATAGGCAGAGCAGAAGGGAAGAACACCGGCCTTTTAGAAAGAAGAAAAAAGAGGAAGAAAAGCGAGCGATCGAGGATATAGAGAGGTGCCACTCCAGGAAAGACGTTCGCAAGTTTTACCAAAGTGTAAACCGTCAAAGTCAAGAATACAAGGCTTGAACAGAATCCTGTAAAGATGAACAAGGAAATATCGTAGTTGAGACACAGTCGATTCTGAGCATATGGAAGAACCACTACCGCAGACTGTTAAACGGCGATGACGAACAACATTAGGCTGTCTCCCGACCTGAGTCACCCGACCTGAGTGAAGTGAGGATGCGCAATATCTAAACTCAAGCTTAATAAGGCTGCCGGAAATGACGGCCTTCCCGCCAATCTTTACAAAGCCGGCGGCGATTGTTTGTAAAGCAACATCCACCAACTCATAAGTCAAATCTGGTCGGAAGAAAGTTTGCCTAAAGAATGGAACCTCAGCATCGTTTGCCCGATCCACAAACATAGAGACCCTCTAAACGGAGCCAACTACAGAGGCATAAGTCTCATCAACATCGCCTACAATATCCTATTTGCCGTTATATGTGAACGCCTGCAACCGTTTACCAACAACCTGATCGGGACTAATCAGTATGGTCTTAGGCCAGGAAAGTCCACAACCGATGAAATCTTCACACTTCGGCAGATCCTGGAAAAAACCCAAGAAGTCCAAATCGATACACACCACCTTTTCATCGATTTCGAAGCTGCAAACGACAGCATTTATAGAGACGAACTATACAGAGCCATGTCTAGATTTGGTATACCGCCCAAACTCGTCCGTTTGTGTAGGATGACGATGGAGCATTCTCGCTGCTCCATCAGGGTCGGAAACGACCTCATTGACACATTCGATAACAAAAAAGGATTTTGGCAAGGCGATGCGCTGTCATGTGACTTCTTCAATCTGATTCTTGAGAGGATTGTGCAAAACTCCCGTGCCAACACCAGAGGCACAATTTTCCAAAAATCTGTACAACTACTAGCATACGCCGACGATATTGACATCATTGGTAGGACTCAACGTGATGTCATAGCAACGTTTGCTAGTATTGAGAAGGAAGCTGCAAAAATGATTTCAGCAGTTAATGAGGGCAAGACGAACTATATTCTGTCAACACGAAAGGACACACAACATCGACGAATTGGACAGAACGTCACCATTGACAGATATAACTTGAGGTAGTACGGGACTTTATCTATCTCGGCTCCGCTATTAACTCTGACAACAACATCTCGTCAGAAAGTAAACGAAGAATTACTCTTGCCAACCGCTGTTTCTTCGGGCTATGAAGGAAATTCAATAGAAAAGCCCTCACTCGAACTACTAAGGAGATCCTTGACAAGACCCTGATGGTCCTGCCTTACTCCACGGCGCTGTAGCGTGTACAATATTAAAAATGGATGAAGAAATCCTTTGTCGATTTGAGAAGAAAATTCTTCGAAAAATCTTCGGTCCCGTTTGCGTTGACGGGCTATGCAGACGAAGATTCAACCGAGAACAACACGAGCTGTACAGCGACATGCCCCTGATAAAAAAAAAACTCCGCATTGGACGTTTAAGATGGCTAGGACATCTAGAACGAATGGACACCAATACTCCGGCTCGCAGAGTCTTCGATTCCCAGCCAGACGTCGGACGCAGTAGAGGAAGACCTCGCCTTAAGTGGCGCGCACAAGTAGAAACCGACCTCAAAAATCTTGGAGTGCGCAACTGGAGGCAGTTAGCTAAGGACCGGGCTAATTGGAGAGGCATTTTGGTTGATGCTCAGGTTCATTCCGGAATGTAGCGCTTCTTAGGTAAGTAAATGAATTCATCGTTTTGGTCTAGAAAAGTTCCAAGTTCGAGACTTACCTTCAACTCAGCTGTAAGGTATCTCTTAAGCTGTTTATCTATTGCATAACTTTATAACAAAGGTTCACTGCTTCGTTCACCTGAAATTTGTTCGACAACTTTCAATATTCGACAAGATCGGTGAATTTTGTCCAATCGTCTTGAAATAGGATTCCTTAGAGAAAGTTCTTAAATTCTTTTATAAATGGAATAACGCAGGTCATATCTTTTCTTCAGAATCTTGGCTTTTGTGACATCTGGCTTACTTCTTAGAGTGTTCCTTAATCCTCTTTAGGTTTTGTACCAAACATCCTACACGACTTTATTCATGGGACGGCAAAAACTCAGTGACGGAGGCTTTATTGATGGATGGATGGATTTCTTCATTCCGGCCTTCGTATCAGTTAGGCCGCGCTATTAAAGATTTTTATATTCGACTTCCCCATTATGGCCACGAAAATACCAAAATCAACCTTTAAAAGTTCACTACCTTCTGTCAAGCACTACTGCAACTCTTCTCAAGACTGCGTTTGCACGAATTCCCCCGTCAAACGGTTTTAAAAACCAACTAAATCGAACACTAGGGTGAGACGCAATAGCTTTGACGTCATATTAACTCACATGTATACACTGTCTATATGTCATATCCACATGCGAATATGATTGAAACAGTGTTGGTGTTATGCAAGGACTATTATACCATTTGTGGTGTGTTAAGCGCACGCAAAGTCAATTACTGGCATTGTGGGTTTAAAAAACGCCCGCTCAAATGATTGCGACATGAAAGTATTTATTAGATCCCGTTTTTCCGTTTTGCAGTTATGAAATGCCCGTTAGTCGTTACCGTCTCAGTCGTTCTCTGTTCTCTCTCTCTTTCTGTAACCCCGCCGAGTGTACCATATCGAAAAGGACACGACTAAACAATGTGTCTTCCGGCAGGGCACCGCTTTCATGCACACATGCCGATATGCAGGCAAGAACCACGGTACACACGGTAGGCCTTCAGCAGGAAGCATGCAGTGGGAACGTAAAATATTCCTGGCTGAGTTTACGTTTTGTTATCGAGGGTTTTAGAGTACAATTTTGTAATTGCAGCTCTTAGAATCATAGCGGTATAACAGTATAATTGATTGCCCTATTTTGAGCTGATTTGCACAGTTGACATGCCATTTAAGGGAGATTGGTCTACAAGGCAGCGAAAGGTTAGGTATGGAGCGGCTATAAATGGAGGCCAGGTTTTGCATTCAAGAAGTTGATGCTATGCTAATGGAGGAGTTGGAACAGCGACTTAATGTCCCTTTAATGAACTAGCTAAAGTGAGAAAATGAAGGCGTAGGCATGACTGATGACGGAGAACAAAGTGATCAAGGATTTATGAAGTGCTTGCAATTTTTCACACTTAATGGGGGCAGCTTTTTGGAGTGACAGATTAGACAAATTTGTTCAGGGGTACCGAAGTGGGAGCTCTTGTTGGCACAATGTATATTGGTGGGCATTTTTGCTCATTTAGTTCTAAGATGTTGGTATCATCCTGCAAGTAACCTGTTCTTAGGCTTACAGAAAACTTTAACGAATGTACTAAAACCTTTCAGATTTTTTGAATAGGAGCAGAAGAATTGCCCAAGTAACGTGTTTTTAGGCTTACAAAAAACTTCAACGAATGTACTAAAACCTTTCGGATTTTTCCAATAGGAGCAGACGAATTGTCCTACTCCTAGAAACTGCTTTTTTGACAAAAGGCTTACAAAAATACATTGAAGCTTTCGAATAGCAAAAAGGTTTGTTTGATAGAACTGACCTGTCAAAAGTATATGTTTACTCAAGGTGCAGGTTTCAATCATAGAGATCAACACACAAAGCAGGATAAAACTGACTTTTTGACAAGGCGATTATACCAAGCTGACAGGCTCAATGGCGCGACGGTAAGTGCGATGAACTGCCGCAAACAAGGCCTGGGTTCGATTCCCAACAGTAGCAACACCAAAATGATTTTTCACTTGCCCTCCTCACGTGATGATCTGACCAATCATCTACTACTCAGAATGTCAAGAGAAGCTTATCTCAAATTCGCCGTTCGGAGTCGGCATAAAACATGAGGTCCATCACACGCGCACATGAATGGTTGTGAGAAAGCTCGGCCCTGGGTACTAAAAAGTCTGTTGTGCCAAAAATTTGTATCTTGATTATACCAAGCTACACAAAAGTCACCAGATTTAGGCAAGTTACAGATTGAGGTTGAGGTTCGTCATGCAAATGATTAACGACAGATTACAGCTGTCAAAAAAAGAAATATTTTGCAAGAGTCTTAAAGCGTTTTCGACTAAAGTTTTTATTGACATTAACATCACAGTACTTCGCACATGAATGCAACGAACTACAGACACATAACAACACCGGCGACTGAGGCCATCGGCTGGGACAGATCAAGACATTTATACAACAGAGAGAGACGGATAGATACATAGAGGCAAGACATATAACATAAGCCTACGTGGCACAGAGGAGGAGACATCGATTTATATTGTCTCATGTTATCGCACAGGTGGCCTCAGATAAGCTGGCAATTTTCGTAGAAAACAAATGCTGCCGAAGCTGGGGCTTGAACCCGCAGCGCTTGGCTTAGCAGTCAACTACGCATTCGTCTGAGCCATGGCCACCTGCAACATCATAGTTTTCAGATTTCTGTGATTCTTATACTTTGGCTGTATTAGCTAGCTCGATTATTCCGGTTTTGACTTAAGAACGTCTATTCTCTCGTTACACAGATAGTCAGTTGAACTTTTTTTTAAGACAAAAACTTACTTTAAGTCCGGAATGAACCTGGGCCTCAACCAACATGCCTCTCCAATTAGCCCGGTCTACGGCGTCCGACGTCTGGTTGGGAATCGAAGACTCTGCGAGCCGGAGTATTGGTGTCCAATCGTTCTACATGTCCTAGCCATCTTAAACGTCCAATGCGGAGTTTTTTTGACCAAGGGCATGTCGCTTCTTCGTCTCCATAACCCGTCAACGCAAACAGGACCGAAGCATTTTCGAAGAATTTTCCTCTCAAATCGAGCAACGATTTCTTCATCCGCTTTTGAGGCCGCCCATGGTTCAGCGCCGTAGAGCAGGACTGGGATGATTAGGGTCTTATATAAGATCCCCTTAGTAGTTCGAGTGAGGGCTTTACTACTGAATTGCCTTCTTAGGTCGAAGAAACAGCGGTTGGCAAGAGTAATTCTTCGTTTAATTTCTGACGAGATGTTGTTGTCAGAGCTGATAGCGGAGCTGAAGTAGACAAAGTCCCGAACTACCTTAATGTTATATCTGTCAACGTTGACCTTCTGTCCAATTCGTCGATGTTGTGTGTCATTTCGTGTTGACAGCATATACTTCGTCTCGCCCCCATTTATTACTTAACTCATTTTTGCTGCTTCCTTCTCTATATTAGCTTGCGTGGCTATGACATCACGTTGCGTCCTACCAATGATGTCAATATCGTCGGCGTATGCCAGCAGTTGCACCAATTTTTGGAAAATTGTGCGTCTGGTGTTGGCTCGTGAGTTTTGCACAATCCTCTCAAGAATCAGATTGAAGAAGTCACATGACAGCGCATCGCCTTGCCTAAATCCTTTTTTGGTATCGAATGTGTCAGTGAGGTCGTTTCCGACCCTGATGGAGCAGCGAGAATTCTCCATCATCATCCTACACAAACGGATGAGTTTGGGCGGTATACCAAAACTAGACATGGCTCTGTACAGTTCGTCTCTATAAATGCTATCGTATGCGGCTTTGAAATCGATGAATAGGTGGTGGGTATCGATTTGGACTTCTTGGGTTTTTTCCGGGATCTGCCGAAGTGTGAACATTTGATCGGTTGTGGACTTTCCTGGCCTAAAACCACACTGATAAGTGCCGATCAGGTTGTTAGTAAACGGTTTCAGGCGTTCTCATATTACGGCAGATAGGATTTTGTAGGCGATGTTGAGGAGACGTATGCCTCTGTAGTTGGCGCAGTTTAGAGGGTCTCTATGTTTGTGGATCGGGCAAACGATGCTGAGGTTCCATTCTTCAGGCATACTTTCTTCCGACCAGATTCGGCTTATGAGTTGGTGGATGTTAATTACCAAGTCATCTCCGCCGGCTTTATAAAGCTCGGCGGGAAGGCTGTCATTGGCGGCAGCCTTATTAAGCTTCAGTTTAGATATTGCTATCCTCACTTCACTCAGGTCAGGAGGTTAGCAGTTGTCGCTGTCGTTCGTTCTGCTTGACAGCGGAATGTTGTTCGTCATCGCTGTTTAACAGTCTGCAGAAGTGGTTCTTCCATATCCTCAGCATAGACTGTGTCTCAACTACGATATTTCCTTGTTCATCTCGACAGGATTCTGTTTGAGCCTTGTATCCTTGGCTTTGACTTGCGAACATCTTTCCTGGAGTGGCACCTCTGTATATGCTCGATCGCGCGCTTTTCTAAAAAGCCGGTGTTCTTCCCTTCTTCTCCGCATATAGAGCTCAACGGCAGCTCTCGTCTTCACCTGCAGCTTAGCCTTGTAGGCCACGTTCTTGGCTGCGAGCATCTGTCGGCATTCCTCATCAAAGCAGGGGTTTCTTGCTGGTGGGCGCGAGAAACCTAGCACATCAGTTGCGGCTGATCTAATGGCTTGTTGCCATCGCTGCCATTGTTCTTCGACATTCGATGCTGGTGGTATGGTGTTAATCGAGAGGTTAAGAGATACGCGTTGCGCGAAGTTCTTGACGGTTTCTTGCGATTGCAGTATTTCGAGTCTAAATTTTTTCGCTATATTTCTGGATTGTTGTGGCGTGGGGGATATCCACATTTTTACCTAGGCTGCATCAAGGTAGTCCGAGTCGATGTTAGTCCGTCAGAATATTCAGAAATCAAAAATACTGGATGCGTGCCTCTTGTCTATTGCAATGTGACCAATTTGTTTGACGGTGCATTGATCTGGAGACCGATTATTCCCTATTGGATATCAAGGTGAAGAAAGTGTGGGCTGGCTATAGTGGCATTCCGTTCCGAAGAGAAGTCAAATAGCCTAAGTCCGTTGTTAAATGTGTTGTCGTGGAGGCTACGTTTTTCGACAATAGTGCTAAAGATGTCTTCTCTTCCTAACTTTGCGCTAAAATCTCCCAGCACGATTTTAAAATCGTACTTTGGTTGTCGCTCATAGATTTTGTCAATGAGCTCCTAGAAGCAGTCTTTAGCTGTATCATCTTTTTCCTCCTTTGGGGCGTGAGCGCATATAAGGCTTATGTTGGCGAATTTAACCTTGATGCGGATTGTTACAATGCGTTCGCTAATGTCTTGGAAACATAAGAATTCTGGCCTAAGTCTGGCACTTATAACAAATCCGCATTCGAATAGTTGCTGTTTCTGCTCACTATAACACGGTCCGTAGAAGATATCACAGTTTTTCATCATCTTTTTGCCCCGCCCATCCCATCGTATTTCCTGGATGGCAGTAATGTCTGATTTCTAGCATTTTATGGCTTCCGATGGTTGTTCGCTTGCACCTCTCCTGCTTAATTTTCTCATATTCCAGGTGCAGATACGAACGTCGTTGTCCGTTTTTCGTTTAGCAGGTTCGTCAATAATAAAATCTGTCCTTTCCAAGGCTATTGGTAAGAATGTTTTTTTTCATGGGTGGGTAGTTAACCAAAAAACCAACCCCAACCTGGAGGGCCAGTTCCTATTTATATGATACCCCTATGACATGACCATCAGCATCCACAGACGGACGAACTCAAAGGCCAATCCCGTAGCCTTTGAGTTCATCCGTCTGTTCAAGGTGCCTGGCTAACCTTAGAAATGCCTAAATTACCTGATCTCCAAATATATCGAAACAGATCATCTAGGTTCTCCTGGGGACAGCAATGCCGTGCCAGGCATTCTGACCAGACTCGCACTTATTAGTCAATCAAGTCAAATCCGGTTAATTGATACCAGTATCCGATGGTCTCCACCTGGGTGTAAGAATTAGCAAAACTGATTTTTTGTCAGATTTACAATCCATAGGCATTTTAACTTGACAACACCCAGTGGTTGTAATAATCAGAGTCTACCCTCGTTCTACAACATCCAACCATGTAGGGAGGTAAGAATTTAGTTAGGCTGCGTAGGCGTCTTTTTCTTTTGCAGATATGTTCTAGAAGCCTTCACAACTTAAATAAATTCCTACCTCCCTACAAAACATAACCTGCCAAGAAAAAGCAAACCTCTCAAACAATAAATTGTACTTTCCAACATCCGGCTTATTTGTCAGCTTTTTGTTCGGCTTCAATCTCAATTGATTTAATTACCCATAAGCATGTTTTCCTAAGAATCTGAAATCTTTCAGCACCAAAACTAAAACCAGTTCCCCACGCTCTGACAGAAGGTCTTGACACAGCATAAATCGCTCAAAGAAATTGCGTAACAGGGTTCAATCAAGACCGTAAACGTTAGATAAATAACGACCTCAACCATTTAGATAAAGACAAACTGTTCCCATTCACAGACATGTTCTTCCAAAATCCTCCACCTAACACAAACCTCATCGGATGTATCTGAAAATTTATACCCACCACTCTCATCAAGTTGCTTATCCTCGCGGATTTAAAATGCAAATTTCCGTTTGTTAGGCAGCTTTGCACGAATTCGTTTCAACAGCTCAAAGATCGCATGCTGCGAAACCTGTCCGTCTAATCTTTTCGTTAAATTGAAACATTCAAATAAAATTACCAAAATCAGGGGAATATATGCGAAAGACTGATTATACAGACCCACTTACGGTTATGGGCGTTAATCGAACACCAATTTGGTCAGATACATATTTTAGCGCCCAATTAATTTGCGCGACATTCAACAAATGGCTGGGGCTCACAAAACGCCCTGATTTGAATTTCTTAGGCCCAGGCCAACAAAAGATTGCTTGTCGAACATTAATTCGTGTTGTTGCTGTCATGCGAGTAGTGTTTTGGGTATATGGATGCTTAAGTTTTTTTTTTTATTGTTTTTCTGATTTGTTTTTAATTTTGATGAAAGGTTGATGCTAAGGCTGGGACTATGGAGAACTGGGTGTGTAAAGGCAGTTAATGAGCCGAAATGATGGTTATTTAACTATGCGAACTGATTACGGAAAAGTCTTAACCCGTTATTGGAGGCATCTTAAGCTTCATGGTGATGGCTGAATTTAAAATTTTAACATTTAATTTGTCGTTGTGGGCTATAAGTTTCACTTTGACAGAGTGACTGGAATGAGTAGGCTTGTTTTTTTGTGAAGCTTTTATAGGCTTGTCGATCAATTCAATCTATTCGGAGCATCAGTCACTTTTTATGTCGTAAGTATGGTTGTTCGATTTACTTAATTTACATCAAGATGATTGATCGCTGTGGTTTGAGACTTGGAGTTACAAGTTTGCCAATAAAATTATAACGTTGGAATTTATTGATGCTTTGGTGTAACACATCTTTTCGAGCTTAAAAACAACCTTGTAGGAGGTAACACCATCATAACATCGGTTACTTACTCAAAAAAGGGACGCTACAGTCCGGAATGAACCTGGGCCCGTTCCTTAGCTAACTGCCTCGAGTTGGGCACTCCAAGTTGGTTGAGGTCGGTTTCTATTTGTGCGCGCCAGGCGAGGTCTTCCTCTACTGCCGTCCGACGTCTGGCTGAGAATCGATTACTCTGCGAGCCGGAGTATTGGTGTCCATTCATTCTACATGTCCTAGCCGTCTTAAACGTCCAATGCGGAGTTTTTTTTTTCGACCAGGGGCATGTCGATGTACAGCTCGTATAGTGCTCGTCAACGCAAATGGCACCGAAGAATTTTCCACTCGAATCGGCCAAGGATTTCCATGTTTCAGCACCGTAGAACAGGGCTGGGATGATCAGGTATGATCTCCTTAGAAGTTCAAGGGCTTTTCTACTAAATTGGCTTCTTAGCCCGAAGAAACAGCGGTTGGCAAGAGTAATTTTTCGTTTAATTTCTGAAGGGAAGGTGTTGTCAGAGTTATTAGCGGAGCCGAGATAGACAAAGTCCCGTACTACGAATGAGTTATATCTGTCAATAGTGAGGTTCTGCCCAATTCGTCGATGTTGTGTGTCCTTTCGTGTTGACGGCATATACTTCGCCTTGCCCCCATTTACTCCTTAACTCATTTTTGCTGCTTCCTTCTCTATATTAGCTTGCGTGGCTATGACATCACGTTGCGTCCTACCAATGATGTCAATATCGTCGGCGTATGCCAGCAGTTGCACCGATTTTTGGAAAATTGTGCGTCTGGTGTTGGCTCGTGAGTTTTGCACAATCCTCTCAAGAATCAGATTGAAGAAGTCACATGACAGCGCATCGCCTTGCCAAAATCCTTTTTTGTTATCGAATGTGTCAATGAGTTCGTTTCCGACCCTGATGGAGCAGCGTGAATTCTCCATCGTCATCCTACACAAACGGACGAGCTTGGGCGGTATACCAAAACTAGACATGGCTCTGCATAGTTCGTCTCTTTAAATGCTGTCGTATGCGGCTTTGAAATCGATGAATAGGTGGTGGGTATCGATTTGGACTCCTTGGGTTTTTTCCAGGATCTGCCGAAGTGTGAAGATTTGATTGGTTGTGGACTTTCCTGGCATAGATCGGGCAAACGATGCTGAGTTTCCATTCTTTAGGCATACTTTCTTCCGACCAGATTCGGCTTATGAGTTGGTGGATGTTACTTACCAAGTCATCTCCGCCGGCATTATAAGGCTACGCGGGAAGGCCGTCATTTTCGTCACTCTTATTAAGCTTGAGTGTAGATTTTGCTATCCATACCTCACTCAGGTCGGGTGGTTGGTAGTTTTCGCTCTCGTTGCCATGTTCGTTCTGCCAGACAGCGGAATGTTGTTCGTCATCGCCGTTTAACAGTCTGCAGAAGTGGTTCTTCCATATCCTCAGCATAGACTGTGTCTCAACTACGATATTTGCTGGTTCATCTCGACAGGATTCTGTTCGAGCCTTGTATCTTTGGTTTTGACGTTTTACACTTTGGTAAAACATGCGAACATCTTTCCTGGAGTTGCATCTCTCTATATCCTCTATCGCGCGCTTTTCTTGCTCCTTTTTTCTTCTTTGTGGAAAGCCGGCGTTCTTCCCTTCTTTTCTGCCTATAGAGCTCAACGGCAGCTCTCGTCTTCGGCTGCAGCTTAGCCTTGTAGGTCTCGTTCTTGGCTGTGAGCATCCTCATTAAACCAGAGGCTTCTTGCTGGTGGGCGCGAGAAACCTAGCACATCAGTTGCTGCTGATCTAATGGCTTGTTGGCATCGTTGCCATAGTTCTTCGACATTCGATGTTGGGTGGTATGGTGTTAATCGAGAGGTTTAGGGATACGCGCTGCGCGAAGTTCTTGGCGGTCTCTTGCGATTGCAGTATTTCGAGTCTAAATGTTTTCGCTGTATTTCTGGATTGTTGTGCCGTGGGGGATATCCACATTTTTACCTAGGCTGCATCAAGGTAGTCCGAGTCGATGTTATTCCGTCGGAATATTCAGAAATCAAAAATACTGGATGCGTGCCTCTTGTCTATTGCAATGTGACCAATTTGTTTGACGGTGCATTGATCTGGAGACCGATTATTCCCTATTGGATATCAAGGTGAAGAAACTGTGGGCTGGCTATAGTGGCATTCCGTTCCGAAGAGAAGTCAAATAGCCTAAGTCCGTTGCCAAACGTGTTGTCGTGTAGGCTATGTTTTCCGACAATACTGCTAAAGATGTCTTCTCTTCCTACCTTTGCGTTAGAATCTCCCAGTATGATTTTAAAATCGTATTTTGGCTGTCGCTCATAGATTTTGTCAATGAGCTCATAGAAGCAGTCCTTAGCTATATCATCTTTTTCCTCCGTCAGGGCGTAAGCGCATATAAGGCTAATATTGGCGAATTTGGCCTTAATGCGGATCGTTACAATGCGTTCGCTAATGTCTTGGAAACATACGACTTCTTGCCTAAGTCTGGCACTTATAACAAATCCGCATCCGAATAGTCGCTGTTTCTGCTCACTATAACACGGTCCGTAGTAGATGTCACAGTTTTCCATCCTCTTTTTGCCCGGCCCATCCCATCGTATTTCCTGGATGGCAGTAATGTTTGAATTGTAGTAGTTTAGGGCTTCCGCTAGTTGTTCGCTTGCACCTCTCCTGTTTAATGCTCTCACATTCCAGGTGCAGATACGAACGTAGTTGTCCTTTTTTCGTTTAGCCGTGTCGTCAACAATAAAATCAGTCCTTCCCGAGGCTATTGTTTGCTTCGTAACCGTTCGATTTTTCCATGGTTGGGTAGTTAACCCAAAGCACAACCCCCAAGCTGGTGGGCCAGTTCCAATTTTTTAGATACCCCTAGGACACGGGGCCATCAGTATCCACTACGGGATTGAGCGCTGCCGTCGGCCTTTCGGTTCAACCGCCACCTTCTCTGTTCAAGGGACCTGACTTACCCTTAAAATTCCTAGACAACCTGTTGTCCGAATATGTCGAAGCAGCTTGTATAGGTTCGTCTGGGACAGCATACCGGGTGTTCATTCCATGCCATTCGGACCTGGCTGTTTGTAGTGTTGATGTCTTGCGTCTTTTTATCAACCCTCGCGCTTATCGTTTAGCAAGTCAAATCCGGTTGGATGAGACCAGTACCCGATGGTTACCACTTGGAGGTTAAAAATAAGCACTTGATGTGTAGTCAGAGTTACAACACTGGGCAGTGCCAAGTGAAAGCCAATCAGAGTCTACCCTCGTTCTACAACACCCAACCGTCTTGAGGTAGACGCGGTTGGCAAAATTTCTGGTAGCTTCTTGCGATAGTAGCATTGCGTGCGACGTCAAATCTTCTCACAGTGTTTGTTCGGTATTGTGGCGTGATGGATATCCGCATCCGTAATTTTGCTACCATCAAGTAAGATTAGCCACATGGAACGTTCGGAAATCCAAAATACCGAAGGCATGTCTGGTGACGATCAATTTCTTTGACGGTTTGCTGATCTGGAGACCGCCAAGTCCCCTTAGGAATGTTGTGGTGTGAGAATCGTTTGCCGGCAATGATGCCAAGTCAGTTAGCCTGGATCAGTTTCCGAAGGTGATGTCATGCAGGCTTTGCTTTTCGACCTTGGAACCGAAGATGCCCTCCTTTTCGACTTTGGCGTAAAAATCGTACAAAATGATTTTGACGACGTACTTCGGGCACTTTTCGTTAAAATTCTCAAGGAGATCGTAGAAGCTTTCTTTGGTTCCATCATCTTTGTTCTCTGTGGGGGCGTGAGCTCATTTTGTAGATTTTTTTTAAATTTGGCACTGATGGAATTGTGACCGGCGTTCGCTCACATTTACGGCTGAAGTTTTTTTCTCTGATCACAAATCCACATCCACATCTGCTCCTTGCAACACTCACCTTAGTAGATGTCACAGCTGATCATTCTCCTTATGCTCCATTCTCCATCCCATCGCACTTCCTGAATGGCTGTAATGACTGCCTTGTAGCAGTCCAGGGTCGTCACAAGGTGTTCGGCTGCATGTGGTCTGTTTAGGGTCCGGATATTCCACATGCAGATCCGAAGGTTATTGTCCTTATTTCGTTTGTTGGGGTCGTTTATGTGGAAATCCTCCATATCCGAGGCTTGTTTCGGGTTGTTTCGGAACTAGTAGTTTTTGCATGGTAGGGAAGTTAACCCAAAGCACAAAGCCCATCCTGCAGTATCAGTTCGAATTTATCAGACACGAGTCCGTGATTATCGACTGCGGATTAGGTGTTACCGCCCAACTAAACAACCTTTAAATTCCTGAAATGGTCTGTTGTCCAAATATGCCAGAGCAGCTCATGTAAGGTACTTATCTTCGTCCAGCATGCCTGTGACTGTAGACGCCATCGTTGATTCCCTCTTGGGAATCCTTTCACTGCCGTCTAGGGATGTTATTGATTCATTAAACTTGCTCCTAGCTAATTTTGGTCAGCGATTAGTATTTTATTTCCCGCTTACCAAGCATTTCTATAGAAGGCGGATAAGGGATCTGTAGAGGATTCCTTTTTCCGCCAACAGTGGACTCTTCTGATTAGAGGTTAGCAAGCAGGAACACACAAACAAAACACTGATGTCGTTCCTTAAAATTCTGGAAACAGAAAAAGGACATGTCCCATGGTAGCTGATATTTTTTGTCAATAGTCAGTGTCAGTATTTATTTGCTTGTCAATATCTTCTATTACTTCATGGTTCAGTACATGATATCATCGTGATAGAATGACGATTTCAATCTTCGTGTGGCACAAATAGTCACCCAATTCACAACGAATTAGCCCCTATTTCGACAATTTGAAATGTGAAACCGGAAACCAGGAAACCAGGAAAACCAGGAAACCAACCATCCTTAACCGTGTAATTATCGATCATTTATAATGAAATTAAGGCCGGCGACTTGAAGAGCGACAAAAGGCATGAGCAACCTTGTGCGAGTAATTTGTAGCCGACAGTCAACAACGACTTGGACAACGCGTCCATTTCGAAACAATGTGATGCCAATAAACGAAACCCAGCCTGGACTGCACTCACACTCACATCGCCCCAATCATTTGGTTTGATGGGGCAGGTGATGATTCAACCGCTAAACACTTTGGCAATAGGCTGGGTAATAAAATGAATTTCACTCCAAGGAGCGCCACGATGCGATGCCAGATGACTCAAGGAGCAAGAGAGCGCGCGCGGATGAGTGACAATCCCCCCTTAGTCTATCGCTATATGTATGATGATGCCGAGGACAAAGACGAAGACGAGCCCGAAGCCGACCAGGGCAATTTATTTTATCGCCAGAATCGAACTTGTTACTTGTTTTCAAGGCACACTAACAGGACGAAGCCATAAAAACGCTGTTCATTGATAAACAGTCGTTTCCATATTATCCAGAGCTCTAGAGAGCGGCGGCGGCGGCAGCGCATGGCATGCTTTTTATTCGTCTCTTGCAGCGGAATCATTTGGGACACGTTTCCGTAAATTTATAAATAAATTGTTGTCCTGGTATTGACGCTAATTTGCGGATTAGTTGCCTTGGAGTATGGTGTGGTGAAAGGAGAAGACCGGACGCTGTTAACAACTGTTTTATGGGAGAGATTTCGTTTCGTTTTATTTAGCATTTGTGCGGTGTGTCCCCTCAGAGGCACCCGTGATGCGGGCTGCAGGATGTAAGGCAAAGAGTCTGCAATTGTAGTCGATACACAGGTCATTTAGATAAGGAAGCCGTTTGTGATGTCTAATTTGAGTTTTATGTAGACGACCACGATGCTGATGATGATGGTGATGAGGCATGCGAAGTGCTCTTCCATTAAGAAAAGAAATGGGGATTTGGAGATTAGTGGAGTCTTTTGTGAACAATTACCAAGTTGGGCTGTATATTGTTGAGGCGACATATTTCATCTTAGTAGATGAGCCATTCATGTTGTGCTAATTATTTTTGGACATAATGCGGTTTTGGATTGTTTTGTAAATAATTCCGAACTGGAGATGCTAGTCTCCCATCGGACACGTTCTCGGTTGGTGTGTAGAGGAATCCTCTGCAGATATGCGGGGTAGGCGGGAAGTAATATACCACTCGTGGATCAAAACAGGTTAAGTTTAAGGGCTCCCATCAAAAAAACCTCGCCATACAACAGCGGAAGAATTCCAAAGATGGAGTCAATGGTGGCGTCTGTAGCCCTAGATAGGGTGGACAAAGAAAACCATCCATTTGAGCTGCTAAGACATATTCGAACACAAGGTCACCTACAAATTTCACGGGTTATTCAGGAACCTTAAACACAGATGGCAGCATTTAATCCCGTAGCGGATAATGATGGCACCGTGTCCTATTTGTATCATATACGTTTGAGCTGGTCCTCCAAGTAAGGGCCTGTGCTTTGGGTTAACTACCCACCCACGAAAAAAAATTTTTATTAAGAAGCAACCATGAGTCTCTGAAAAGACTGATTTTATTGTTGAAGACCATGCTTAACGAAAAAATGACGTTCGTACCTGAACCTGAAATGTGAGACATTAAACAGCAGAAGTGCAACCGAAGAACTAGCTGGAGCCTTAAATTGTTACAAAACAGACATTACTGCCACCCAGGAAATGCGACGGGATGGGCTAGGCAAAAAGTTGATAAATAACTGTGGTGGTACCGAACATGGTCGGTACCACCACAGTTATTTATCAACTTTTTGTGTGAGCAGATAGTGAGCAGACACTGATACTGTTCGGAAGTAGTTTTAAGGGCTTAAGTGCAAGACTGAGGCAATAGCCTGAGCGGATAGCCTTATATCCGCTCACCACAAAGATGATATTGCGAAACGCTGTTTCTGCAAGTTTTCGATTCCCAGCCAGATTCCCAGTAGAGGAAGACCTCACCTTAAGTGGCGCACACAAGTAGAAACCGACGACAATCAACTTAAAGTGCGCATTTAGCTAAGGACCGGGCTAATTGGAGAGGCATGTTGGTTGAGGTCCAGGTTCATTCCAGACTGCAAGGCCACTTAAGTTTCTGTTTCTGCGAGCTCCTGAACAAAACTTTTGAGCAACTGCCAAGTTACGCTGTTCATGCGAGCTAAGGCTAATTGATTTTTCTACGAAATGTCATTATAGCCAGCAGATGGACTCCTCACCTTGATATTCATAGGGAGACATGGCGATATACAAGAGGCACGAATCCAGTGTTTTACATATCTGAATACTCCGAGGGGCTAACATCACTCGAACCAGAAATACCGTGACAAAATGTAATTTCAACAGACAGCACTTGCAAAAGACCATTGAGTACCCTTCCAGTACCCACCAGCATCGAATGCGAAAAGGTCATTAGATCAGCCGCAACTGATGTGCTAGGTTTCTTGCACCCACCAGTAAGAAACCCGTGGTTTGATGAGGAATTCCGACAGATGCTCGCAGCCAACAACGAGGCCTACAAGGCTAAGCTGCAGGTGAAGACGAGAGCTGCCATTGAGCTTTATACACAGAGAAGAAGGGAAGAACATCGGCTTTTCAGAGAGAAGAAAAAAGAGCAAGAAAAGCGCTCGGTCGAGGATATACAGAGGTGCGACTTCAGTTTTTGTTCGCAAGTTTTACCAATGTGTAAAACGCGAAAGTTAAGAATACAAAGCTCGAACAGAGTTATGTATAGATGAACAAGGAAATGTCATAGTTGTGTCACAGTCGATGCTGAGGTTGTGGAAGAACCCTTCTCCAGACTGTTAAACGCCGATGACGAACAATATTTCACAGTCAAACAGTACGAACAACTCAATAAGGGCGACGAAATGAAAAGTACCAACCACCCGAATTAGGGGATAGAAATATCTAAACTCGAGCTTAATAAGGCTTTTAGAATTGACGGCCTTCCTGCTTTATAAGACCGGCGGAGATGACTGGTTAGGGAACATCCACCAACTCATAAGCGAAATCTGGTCGGATGAAAGTACGCCTAAAGAATGGAACCTCAGCATCGTTTACCCGATCCACAATAAGGGAGACACTCTGAACCGCGCCAACTATAGATAAGTCTCCTCAACATTGCTTGCAAGATCTTATCTGCCATAATATATGAACGCCTGAGACAGTTTACCAAACACTTCATCGGCCCTTATCAGTGTGGTCTTAGGTCAGCATCAGCGGATACAGTCGAATCTGGCACAGAATCATCTCCATTGAATACGAGGCCAACAGTATCCACTTCAAGATTAGGAAACCACCTTCAAGGCCATGAAAAACTCTTGATATCAATAAATGACCAGTTGTCAGACAGGGCCTATAGATGCCACTGCTGGCTCTACCTTGGGAATTCCTTCTGCTGCTGTCTTAGAAAAGTATGACGGATGTTAGTGTGAAGACACGTTCTCCCCTCCGCTGTTATCTGTTGTCCTTACACTCTACGGTCGAGGTACTAGGTACCTAAAAATCTTCACCGAGAGTCGGAGACTGAGAGGTATAAATTAGGGGCAACTATAGGCTTGTGTTTTCATACAAACGCATTGCCTACCGATACTAAATACGCACGTACTTAAGTCAGTAGTCTGACACCAGATTTCACCACTTTTACCACGTTTGGCCTGCAATTGCGTCGGTAGTATCAAAAGCCGTCTCTATCTACTCAAATCCCGAAACCTGCAAACCACCTAATATGTCGACAAAAAGATTTGAAACGTTGAATTCCGCATTCCGGTATGCCGCCAGATTGACACTCCACCCAATGCCGCAGATCCATTTATACGTTGCGTACACTAAAACACATTTTATTATCTTGTCCTGGATTTGTTCGTCGGTTTTGTCGGAACGACTACAGCCTCCTGCCAAAGGAAAACAAATCAACGCACCCAACACCATACCGCTCTCTTTCGGCGGCATCATAACAGCCTGCTCGTCGGTAGAGCGTAGCCCCTTCTCTCCCGTCCCCAAAAAACTCACAACACCAGACATTGTGTCGGAATCTTGCAGCGCACTCTCAAAACACCACCACCACCTGGACACACACTGGACCCACCATCGAATAACAATAAAACCTCACCAGAGACGAACCAAAAACAAACCCAAAGAAGTCTCAAAAAATCCAGACGACGATGACGATCCAAAAAAAAAAAAACAAAAAAAAAAAAAAAATACGACGCTTGGGTAAAAACGATCCAAAACTGCTGCCCTCGGATAATGGTCGTGTTTTGTGGACAATCAAATAAAATAACTGATCGTAGCTTGTGATAAGTTAATTTCCTTTTTATGTGTTCTGCTCAAGCGCCTTATCTCGCTCCAGATCAAAAAGAGGAGAGAAAACATTGCGCCCCTGTCGCAGCGGCCGACGCACCGTCGAAATGTATCCGAATACAGTCCGCATCCACCGATGACGGTGACGCGACGCGTCTCCAAAACCGAGCGAGAAGGAAACAACAAGAGCCACCTCTATGCCTGGTGTGTCTTGAGTGTCCGCGAAGAGCTTTCTCGGTTGGTGCGGCTGCGCAACTCACGCAGCCCAATGTGGGCCCGGGCATGCAATGGGCGTATACTTTATATGGGGTCCAGGTCGGATTTATTGCTGGACTGTATTAAAAAGACATAAAATTTGTTATTAATTCAATTTGAGCCTCGAAATTGGTTCCTTAAGGGCTAATGAAGGAGTTTTGCGCTCGAGCGGTTGGGAACACTGCTGTTGACACCTCTTACCAGATATCCGATGTCGTCGATGAAATCCATAGTCTTGAGATTTTCCGACCGATCGAATTTTAAATGATACTTAGGACCACTATTACGGTATATACGTGCGGATGAAATTGTATCCGTCACCGAGTGTTTCCCAGGAATGATTAACACCCATAGATATCGCTTTAGTTCGGGGTGAGGTGAAACTATTGTTCTCAGCGCGGTTTTGATGGGTCTGTAAATTATTGGGGTCTTTGATGGATCTTCTAGGTTTTGATCCACCAAAGGTTGGGTTTTTGTGACAGCATTGTCGTAAAGTTTTTTTTTTTTTTTAAGATAATAGGGGCTTTCATTAGAGAGGGGCTTTGGTTATGGTGAAGCAGTTAAGTTTTGTGTTTGGAACATTTTAAGGTATTCTTGGAAATACAAAGTTAAGATGTAGATTTTGGTCACGAGAAAGCACTTGGTGACATTTGTCATTATGACACTTTTTCTTCAAATGTCACTCTGGTCTTCAGGTAACCCATTTCCTGCTAACCAATTGTGTATAACATCTAAGCCGATGTAAGTCTATACTCTGAAGGTCTTTGGCGGTATATTTAAAAGTTTGTGGCTTGTGCTATTCGAATCATTAAATTATTTGACGAACCTGTTGACATGTTGACGAATGTCATTAGTCATTAGAAATTTATTTAAGTTATACAAGCAGAAGAGTATCTTTCGAGTAAAATACATTTCATGTCAATTTAAAAAAATTATTTTTGTTTTATTCCATTGACAAGTTCTATACCTCTAAATAAAACGCTCTTTCCTACGGATATGGTAACTCAAGGGGCGCCAAAAGAACTCATCCGATGTTGTTTGGCTCTCATTAACATCGGTTGTGGCTCGCGCAGTGTGTGCCGTTGCTCCGTCCAGTTGGAAACACATATCCTCCAGTCCGAATTCGTCCAATTGCGGCAGAGAAAACTCGGTTAACATGGCCCTATAGCGCGCACCGTCCTCTGTTGTCGTTTGACCAGCGGCGCTCACGAAAAAAAGCCCGATGGCTCCTCCAGCGTGCCCCCCGGCACGTCTCGTGTGGTCCCATACTCCCATACCAACACTACAGACGAATTGATACGCAAGCAAATAGACACGATTATTCCGCGTTCTTGGGGAGTGTATCGCTCCATGTCTTGTTCACTTGTATTCTACATCTGTCTAGTCCACAAATTCATTCGAAAAGATCATAACGACATTCCATGTGTCCGAATTTCCAAAACGACAGGAAACAGACAGACACTCACGACAGTTGGTATAAGTCCGCAAAGTGTTGACTCAAACGACGGTTTTTTCACGATCGAAGATCCGCAGGAGAAGGCGAATTCGATAGGCGCTGTCTTCGAGACCGTGTATACGGTGAACAGTCCTGTTCGCCCAAATCGCGATATTGAGGAAAGAGCCTTTCTGAATCACTTTTATCTACGTACCGAACTTCAAGCTTGGCGATCTGAGAATCACGGTTTTACCGTATTCAATGACGAAAGTCCTTCAAATGGCATAGTCGCCAATAGCCTGATGCTGTTCGTGCAAAAAGATGAACTCCTGGACATCTTTGTATCACTGAAGAATAAAAAGTCGTCGGAAGAGGAGGGTGTCCCAAACGTCGTATTGAGCAGGTGTCTCAATAGAAGCAGTCGATATCTTCACCACCCTGTTTAACAATGCACTGAATAATGCACATTATCCGGTGCACTGGAAAACGGCGGTGGTACATCCTATCCCCAAAAAGGACAAGGACAGAACAAACCCAGCTAATCTTCGGTCAATAAGCCTTCTGCCGAATGTAAGCAAGGTATTCGAGAAGATAGTCAATAGAGATCTGCTTAAGTGGGTCGAGGAAAACAAAATTATTCCGGATAATCAGTTTGGTTTTCGAGCGGGGCATGACACTATTCATGTCGCGTCGAAACTATTCTCCGACATCCAATGGAATAAGTCGAAAGGACAATGCATATGGGCCTGTCTGGTTGACTTTGAGAAGGCCTTCGACACCGTATGGTTAGAGGGGCTTTTCTACAAGCTGACCAGAATGGGCATGCGTAAACCCATGCTATATATGATTTATGAAATGCTTATGGGAAAGAAGTTCGTTGTCAAATGTGGCAACGTAACTTCGAGTAAAGTCTTTGAAATTTAAAACGGTTTACAACAGGGGGCGGTGAACTCCCCGATATTGTTTAACATTAATACAAGTGATCTTGTAGGTTCTCTCAGTCACGCTATAGCGCCAGATCAGGTACGATGGTACGATGGTACAATGGTAGGATGGTACGATGGTACTATGGTACGATGGTACGATGGTACGATGGTACGATGGTAGGAATGGTACGATAGTAGGATTTCAGGATGGTAGGATGGCAGGATGGTACGATGGTAGGATGGTACAGATCATCGTACAGATCAGGTCCGAAAATCGGAGTCATCAACATACTTTTGCAACGTGACTTCGAACACATTAAGGGATATTGCGAGGATTGGAAATTGAGGATCAATTTCCAAAAACCCCGAAACAATTCTATTCAGGACCCCATTGCATAGGGCTTCTAAGGACACCAGAAAAATCTGGAAAAAATTGTGTAATCATTGGACAGCATGGACAGCCGTTGGCGTTGAGAAGTGAAGTCAAATACCTTGGCATCTGGCTTGATAAGTTTCTGTATTTCAACAGAAATGTAGATGCTTGTCTGGCTAGGGCTAGGGGGGCTTATGCTCTGACAAGAAGATTGTTTCATAGCAGTCAACTTGATTCAAGGGTGAAAGTCATTTGATACATGGCCCTCATAAGGCCGATCATCGCTTACGGTTGTCCCGTGATGTTCAATGTGGCACCAGCCTACATGGAAAAGATACGGCTGTTTGAGAGGCGTTGTCTCCGATCCTGCTTAGGATTGTACCGAACGCCGGACTCCAAGTACATAAAATATTATAGCAACGAGGTCCTTTACAATGGGGCCCAGCTGAACAGAATCGACAATTTCCTTATTAAGGTGAATCGAAGGCACGCTGCAAGGGCGATGGCTAGCGGCAACACCCTGATCTTCGGGGCTTATTACCCCAATGCTTTATACATGGAGAGCACGCTCATATCAGGCTTTATTCCACCAGAGGCATTTATTTATATCGATTCGTTAGGGTTGGTACAGGACAGGAACGGTATCCCGGTTTTGTAGCACCGCTACCGTGACGCGCGTGACAAGCGCGACGGGTATGTCGACAATGCTCCGGAGCTCCTCCGCTTCAGCACTTCGGTATCGGATCGCGATAGGACCGATGCTGAAAAGCAGCGTACGCAATTTTGGTGGCTACATGAGGAAGGTGATTCTGCACTTCCTCAGGACTTTGAGGACTTTTAGTCCACTCCTTAATTCTTAAGAAAATTTAAGTTAGCAAAAAGGTCTGGGGCTGGGGTGTACACCATATTGGCGTACAATATGGCTGATTGCATGCTGCCTGGTGACCGAAGGACTCGATCAGGGTGGCGACCACTCCGGGCATATACAACGAGTGCTCGCCAACCCGATTATAATTAAGTTAGGTGTAAGTAGTTAAGTAGTCTTAAGTAGTCTTAAATAGTTTTAAGTAACGGGTGATCCAAGTAGAGATACTTTTTTCGATAGCCTTTTTTGACAGATCCCGTGTGTGTCGTGTCATGCTGTCATGTTATTTTTGTTTAGTATTATTTGGCATTTCATAATGGAAAGACTTACGCGTGAACAACGTTTACAAATTGTTCAACTTTATTATGAAAATTCACGTTCCGTGAGGAATGTGTTTCGTGCACTTCGCTCAACTTATGGTCAACATAATCGGCCTACTGAGCGTACTATTCGCAACACCATCACCCATTTTGAGACCCAGCATTCATTGTTGGATAATTTTCGACCGAATAGACCACGTCCAGCACGCTGTGAAGAAAATATAGCGGCCGTAGCTGAGAGTATACACGAAGACCGTAGAGAGTCGATTCGGCGCAGTTTGCAGCAACTCGGACTGACGTATGGAACGACTTGGCGCATTTTACGTCAAGATCTTAAATTGAAAGCGTACAAAATACAGCTTGTGCAACAACTGAAGCCGCTCGACCTTCCCAAGCGACATCGCTTCGCTCTATGGGCTCTTGAAAAGTTCCAAGAAGATCCGACGTTTTCGAGGCAAAGTTTGTTTAGCGATGAGGCCCATTTCTGGCTCAATGGGTATGTAAACAAACAAAATTGCCGCATTTGGGACGAAGAGCAACCTGAAGAGGTTGAAGAACTGCCACTTTATCCAGAAAAAACAACGATTTGGTGTGGTTTGTGGGCCGGTGGAATCATCGGTCCATATTTCTTTAAAAATTATGCCGGTACGAACGTAACCGTCAATGGTGACCATTATCGTGCCATGATAACCGACTATTTGATGCCTGAAATTGAAGCTCGTGATCTCGGCAACATTTGGTTTCAGCAAGACGGCGCCACTTCCCATCAATGGACTTTTTGAGAGAACATTTCGGTGAGCACATAATTTCACGTTTCGGGCCGGTCGATTGGCCACCAAGATCGTGTGATATCACACCGTTAGACTTTTTCCTGTGGGGATATGTAAAGTCAAAAGCTTATGCCGACAAACCCGCTTCGATTCAGGCCTTGGAGGAAAACATCACGCGTGTCATTCGCCAGTTACCAGTCGAAATGCTCGAACGAGTGATCGAAAATTGGACTCAACGGATGGACCATCTGCGACGTAGCAACGGCCAACATTTGATAGACATGATCTTCAAAAAATAAATGCCAAAGAATGTTCTTTCAAATGATAATAAACGTTCTCCATGAAATTTGAATTTTCTGTGTTTTTTTCTTTAAAAAAGTAGGGAACCTCGAAATGTTGACTCTTGCAGATCGCTACAATTCCCTTTCTTATTCTTTAAAAATGAAACGAAAAATTTTGCACAAAAACATAAAAAAAACCGTTTATTAGGACACGTTAACACAACGGTCCTCCAAATTCTTGACGAAACAAATTTGTTGTTTGTAATCAAAAACCGCGCTATAAAATGCGGATAAAGCAGGTGCTCTCAAAGGAAAGTTACCTGCCAAATGTTTATATACCTCGTTATAAAAAAAAATTTCTAGATAAGTCAAGTAGACGACATGCAATACAAATACAAAAAGGGTTGTGGTTTTAGTGAGTAAAAATCTCACACTACTGTGAGCAAGTGCTCTAGTGTCTTTTGCAAGATTTCCACCAGCCTAGGGAAAAAAATGTTTCCTTAGTCTGCTTTATTCGAGTTGAACTTCAGCTTTACCTACCACCGCTATCCACTAAGCCCGATTCACAGTTACGCCCTTTATAACAACACATGAGAAGTCGCTGAATGTCACCTGTTTGGCTTGCGGCTAAAGGTTCTGCGGACCAGAGCGTTAGTTTGCATTCACTCTTGAAGTTCTAGTGGCGCTATAGTCTGGAATGAACCTGGACCTCCATCAATATGCCTCGCCAATTAGTCCGGTCATTATCTAACTGGCTCCAGCTGCGCACTCCAAGTAAGTGGGGGTCGGTTTCTACTTGTGCGCGCCATGAAGGGCAAGGTCTTCCTCTACTGCGTCCGACGTCCGGCTGGGAATCGAAGTCTCTGCGAGCCGGAGTATTGGTGTCCATTCGTTCTACATGTCCTAGCCATCTTAAATGTCCAATGCGGAGTTTTTTGACCAGGGGCATGTCGCTGTACAGCTCGTAGGGTTCTTGGCTGAATCTTCGTCTCCATAGCCCGTCAACGCAAATGGCACCGAAGATTTTTCGAAGAATTTTCTCTCACATCGACCAAAAGGATTTCTTCATCCGCTTTTGAGACGGTCCATGCTTCAGCGCCGTAGAGCAGGACTGGGATGATCAGGGTTTTATATAAGATCTCCTTAGTAGTTCAAGCGAGGACTTTACTACCTTCTTAGCCCGAAAAAACAGCGGTTGGCAAAAGTAATTTAATTTCTAACGAGATGTTGTTGTCAGAGTTAATAGTGGAGCCGAGATAGATAAAGTCCCGTACTCCCTAAAAGTTATACCTGTCAATGGTGACGTTCTGTCCAATTCGTCGATGTTGTGTGTCCTTTCGTGTTGACAGCATATACTTCGTCTCGCCCCCATTTATTGCTTAACTCATTTTTTCTGCTTCCTTCCCTATATTAGCTTGCGTGGCTTTGCCTTCACGTTGATTCCAACCACTGATGTCAATATCGTCAGCGTAAGCTAGTAGTTGCACTGATTTTTGGAAAACTTACCTCTGGTGTTGGCTCGTGAGTTTTGCACAATCCTCTCAAGAATCAGGTTGAAGAAGTCACATGACAGCACAACGCCTTGCCTAAATCCTTTTTTGGTATCGAATGTGTCGGAGAGGTCGTTTCCGACCCTGATGGAGAAGCGAGAATTCTCCATCGTCATCCTACACAAACGGACGAGTTTGGGCGGTATACCAAGACTAGACATGGCTCTGTATAGTTCGTCTCTATAAATGCTGCCGTATGTGGCTTTGAAATCGATGAATAGGTGGTGGATATCGAATTGGACTTCTTGGGTTTTTCGCAGGATCTGCCGAAGTGTGAAATTTTGATCGGCTGTGGACTTTTTTGGCCTAAAACCACGCTGATAAGGGCCGATCAGGTTGATGGTAAACGGTTTCAGGCGTTTACATATTACGGCAGATAGGATATTGTAGGCAATGTTGAGGAGACTTATGCCTCTGGAGTTGGCGCAGTTTAGAGGGTCTCTATGTTTGTTGATCGGGCAAACGATGCTGAGGTTCCATTCTTCAGGCATACTTTCTTCCGACCAGATTCGGCTTATGAGTTGGTGGATGTTACTTACCAAGTCATCTCCACCGGATTTATAAAGCTCAGCGGGAAGGCCGTCATTTCCCGCAGCCCTGTTAAGCTTGAGTTTATATATTGCTATCCTCACCTCACTCAGGTCGGGTGGTTGGCAGTTTTCGCTGTCGTTGCCAATATTGAGGTTCGTTCTGCCTGACAGCGGAATGTTCTGCGTCATCGCCCTTAAACAGTCTGCAGAAGTGGTTCTTACTTATCTTCAGCATCGACTGTGTCTCAACTACGATATTTCCTGGTTCATCTCGACAAGGATTCTGTTCGAGCCTTGTATCCTTGGCTTTGACGTTTTACACTTTGCTAAAACTTGTGAACATAGTTCCTGGAGTGGCACCTCTCCATATCCTCGATCGCGCGCTTTTCTTGCTCCTTTTTTCTTTTTTCTGGCAGCTGGTAGCTCTCATCTGCAGCTTTGCCTGGTAGGCTTCATTTTTGACTGCAAGCATTTGTCAAGCATTCTCCATGAAACTATGGGTTCCTTGTTGTTCGCGGCTGACCATATGGCTTCCTGACATCATTACCAATGTTCTTCGACAGTAAATGCTGGTGGTATGATGTTAGTCGAGAGGCTATGGAATATGGGTTCTCTAAAGGACTCGTCGGCCTCTTGCTCACCGCAATATTTTATATTTAAATTTTTTCTACAGTTTCTCATTTGTTGTGGCGTGGTGTAAATCTGTACTCTTAGCTTGTCTGCTTAACAGGGTAGTGGTCCGAGTCGATGTAAGTCCTTTGGAATGTTCTGACTTCCAAAATACTGGAAACGTGCCTCTTCTGTATCGCAATGTGATTAATTCGGTTGACCGTTCGTTGATCTGTAGACCGCCATGTCCCCTCATCGAAATTGGGGTGATGAAACCGTGTACTGGCAATGGTGGCATTTCGCTCCGAAGCTAAGTCAATTAGCCTAAGTCCGTTACCATGCGTGTTGTCGTGTAGGCTATGTTTTCCGACAATACTGCTAAAGATTTCTTCTCTTCCTACCTTTGCCTTAAAATCTCTCCGCAAGGTTTTAAATTCGTTCTTCGCTAGTCACTCATAGGTTTTATCAAGGAGCTCGTAGAAGCAATCCTTAGCTGTATCATATTTTTCCTCGGTTGGGGCGTCAGCGCATATAAGGCTTATGTTGGCGAATTTGGCCTCTAATGCGGATTGTTACAATGCGTTCGGTAATGTCTTGGGAACATAAGACTTCTTGCCTAAGTCTGGCACTAATAACAAATCCGCATCCGAAAAGTCGCAATTTCTGCTCACTATAACACGGTCCGTAGTAGATGTCACAGTTTTTCATCCTCTTTTTACCCGGGCCAACCCATCGTATTTCCAGAATGGCAATAATGTCGGATTTGTAGCAGCTTAGGGGCTTCCACTGAACCTCTTTTATATAATTTTTGCACTTTCCTGGTACAGATTCAAACGCCGTTGTCCTCTTTTCCTGTAGCATGGTCTTCAACCACAAAATCATCCGTTCCATGGTGCAGTCAGTATCACCTACGAGATTGAGCGCTACTGTTGGATTTTTAGCTCGTACGCCACCATTTCCATTTAAGGAGCCTGACTGACTATTGAGATTTCTAAAGGACCTGTTGTACGAATATGTGGAGCAGCTCATTTGGATTGAATACCCTGTTTATCCTGACTGGGACCGTGTACGCCAGCGCTGTTTCCATCTTGGGAATTCTTCCGCAGCCATTTTAGAAAATGTGTGTGTATTGACACATCATCCCAACCCCGCCAAGACTTTAGACAGGGATTGAGACTCTATCTACGATCACGATACATACTTGGAACTCGGCGGTCGCCACGAGAGTTGGTAGTGATGAGCTACCAGTTCGAACACCATTTGCAAATTCCCCACATAAAGAATAAAATCCGAATCTACCTATTCCCAGGGCAAAAAGAGGTCCCGAAGCCGGCAGTCTCAAAGGTCCATGGCTAGTTATTTGAATCCTTGATTAACATTAACAAATGATTGCCCAATAACTCACATTCTACCAAGGCACATATCAATCCAGAAACCAACGCCATCTCCTCTCGAATTACTTCGTAAACCACAACCATTCCGGCCGTTTTTTTTTTTTTTTAATTTTTTTCTTTCACCTTAACGACTTTCATTTACACGAGTGGTGTATGAAAATTATGCAAAAATTATGAATTCCCTTGCCGCCGTGGTATAGTCCGGTCTGAGTCAACTGAAACGTAGGTGGCATCGTCAGTCGTCTGGATGGCGTCCAACGCCAAGCTCCAGCATTGATCGCATGCAAGACTCACGATCCTCGGGACGCGAAACGCGTTACCGGAGCAATTTAGATAAGAGCAACACATGAATTTTAACACCTCCAGCTTTCTATGGCGTACGGGGGAATTTATGCCTTCTGTTAAGCAAAACATTGGAAATGAATTTAGAGCCGATGGACGAAGGCCAGCCAACAATGGCGACGCGCCGCGACGTGATGTTATGTTACACGACGCAACGCAACGCCCTGTTCATATGCATGCATATACGTATTGAGATTCAAGATGTATTATGGAAATTATTACACCACATGGGTTGGGGTTCTACTTACAGCTCCAGTTCCAGAACTCGCTCTCTGTCTCGCTCGGAACACTGAAGCCTATCACGTTTTATTTGTTTATTTTGTTCTGAAAATTGGTACAACAAATTTGTTATCTTAATTTTTGCCGCAATTCTTGATTCATCGTTTTAGATTGGTGCGACTGCAGTGGTGGACGGGTGTGCTGCCCCACGTGGGTCTGGGTTTAAATGGAACTTTGGAGATTGTACGAGCGGAGAAGTAGAACCCGTTTTGTGGATTTTAATATTAAATTCTAAAACATGATGATGGTGTCTTAATGGTGAATAAATTGCGGCCAATCGAAATGGGAATTACGTGTGGAAATGGGATTTTGAAAGGATTTATGATTGTCAACAGGGGAAAAAAATATGGCGATCCACAGGAAAGGCATTTGGGAACGTCGTTGTTCGGGTTATTTCAGTATGACATTTTTTTTAAGGAAGCGTTTAGGTATATAGAGCTTATTTTGAAGTGCCTTAGGTATTGAAAATTTCATCTCCTTGTATGAGAGATCTGAACCCTTCAACTATTGGTTCACTTGACTCCAAAACGCAATCTACACCTAAGCAGTCATCAGTTGCAGTGAAGGCCTCTAAAATAAATCCAAATTTTTGGCGCAACAACAGTGTGTACTTCTTGCACGATGGAGGGACCTCCTGTTTTATGCCTCCTCCGAACGGCGAACTTGAGATAAGCTTCACCAATTGATACTACTCGGATGATTTGTCAGATCATCACGAGAGGAGGGCAGGTGAAAAATCATTTAGGTGTTGCTACGGCAAGGAATCGAACCCAGACCTTTTGCGCGGCAGTTCATCGAACTACCATCGCGCCACTGAGCCCGTCAAGTGATAACCTCTACAATGGTATTCTTGAAGTGGTCAATGATGTCGACATCGTATGCGTATCCCAGAAGCTAGACGGATTTCGTGAAGGTAGTTACTTCCGTCTTTACAGCTGGCCTAGGGACTGTTCCAGCACGAGATTGAACAAATTGCATCTCCTTCTCAAAACGCGGTTACATTTGGAAAATTTGATTTCAAATTAAACGCTGCTGTACGAGTGTTGCAGTATTAGGTGGCATAGCAGTATCAACTTTGGAATCCGGAATGCCTTTATCCTGATATAGAGCTTCAGATGGTTATTCCTATCATATGCGTCTTAAAAGTCGGTGAAAAGTTGAGATTTCGAACTTTCATTCATTCGGCAATTCCAGAAATTAGCTTTGCTAGACTGGTACGTGCGGATAAGTGTGTTTTAAGACGTGTGGCTTAAGACGTTCACATAATACCTTACGCCACATTAAGAAGGGATATGCATCGGTAGTTGGTGCAAGACATGGCGTCGCCTTTCTTATCGATGAGACGTATGATTCTGATATTCCAGTTATCGGGAATGTTTTCGTCCACCAAAGCTTGGTGATTTGGTGCATGCAGCCTGTAATATCCCCCTACAGAACCAAACGGACCAAATTTTTTCACAACGTGGTCCTTTAAAGTAAGTGTAAGCGTATCTTAAGTCACATGGAAAATTATAACCTCGTCGCACACATCCTGAATTAAGTCTTCTATGGGCAGTTCGCTGTCTACAGATTTCTGTTTGCTATCCACCAGAACCGGCTGCCTTGTTGTTCTTCAGCTTTGTTATAGCTGTGGTAACCCCTTCAATACTAGAAAAGTGCGTTACATCTTTGTCGACTAGAAATGGTCGTTGTTTTTAGCCCTATCACTCTCGAGGCATTTTACTTACAGTGTCAGCTTAGTAAATGCTGACTCGTTTGCCATGGTTGTTCCGTAGTAAAGCCTTGGTATGTCCCTCTGCTATCACCTTGTTATGTTACAAGCAAATATCAAAGCCTATGGAGGGTTCTGGCGTGCGATGCTGTATTATATCCGTAGAGGATGAAGGTACAGTCGGGTGTCATAAGCTCAGTTGTTGTTCTTGTTGAGTAGATGGAAAACTGCATTCGCTCTTACTTACTTCCTTAAGTGGCGCTACAGCCCGGAATGAACCTGGGCCTCAATCAACATGCCTCTCCAATTAGCCGGTGCTTAGCTAACTGCCTCCAGTTGCGCACTCCAAGTTGCTTGAGGTCGGTTTCTATCGGGTTTTTCAACAGGGACGCTACAAAAGTTGAGCGACAGGGACAGCAAACGACGTCATATTTCTTGCCGCTCTTTTGACATTTCTCTTCAGTAAGGTTTGCCATTTTATGATGGGAAGATGTACGATCCAACAACGAGTCGAAATTATTCAAATTTACAACCGAAATTCGGAGTCAGTGGCCTCAACGTTAAGAGCGCTACGTCCAATTTATGTTCGTCATAATCGTCCTAGCAGATCAAAAATTGAGCGTCTAGTGGAAAAGTTTGAATCCACAGGCACAGTACAAAATGTTCCCGTGCCAGTGAGATAAAGAAGTGCCGGAGTGTCGAGAATATTGCTGCCGCTGAGGCTTCAGTTGAAGAAAGCCCAAATGTGTCTCTCACACGTCGTTCTCAAGCGTTGGGCATGTCTGTGACGTCGTTGTGGCGAAATTTTGCGAAAAGATCTTGACCTACATCCTTACAAGATTAAATTGACGCAAGAACTGAAGCCGCTTGACCACCAGAAGCGTCGTATGTTCGTGAATTGGGCTGAGCAACAACTTGAAAATGATTCGGATTTTCATCGAAAAATCATCTTCAGCCATGAGGCTCATTTCTGGCTGAATGGCTTCGTCAATAAACAAAATAATTCGGTATTGGTCGGGCAGCAATCCACACGTACTCCATGAGTCATCATTGCATACCGAAAAAATTACGGTTTGGTGTGGTTTATGGGCCGGCGGCGTCATTGGGCCGTACTTCTTCCGTGATGATCAAGACCGGCACGTTACTGTGAATGGGAATCGCGACCGTTCAATGATAACCGAATATTTTTGGCCCCAATTGGATGATATGGACTTGGAGGACATGTGGTTCCAACAGGACGGCGCCACAAGCCACACAGCGAATGCCACAATCAATTTACTGGAAACCTAGTTTGAAGTACGTGTTATCTCACGATATGGTCCAGTCGCTTGGCCGCCTCGGTCGTGCGATTTAACGCCGGTAGACTATTTCCTGTGGGGCTACGTCAAGTCTATGGTCTATGGCAACAAGCCAGTGACGATTGATGAACTCCGTACGAATATCGAACGTGAAATTGCAGCAGTATCGGCCGATTTATGCTTGAAAACCGTCGAAAATTGGGTTCAGCGTATGGACTTCTGCAAGCGTGCCCCTGGTGGCCATGCAAAAAAAATCGAGTTCCATACATAATGGCATCGAACGTACTTTCACAGGAATAATAAATTTCATAGATATTCAAAACCGTTTTTGTTTCATTTAAAAAAAACTTTTGTAGCGCTCGTACTGAAAAACCCTTTACTAGTGCACGCCACTTAAAGCGAGGTCTTCCTCTACTGCGTCCGATGTCTGGATGGGAATCGAAGACTCTGCGAGCCGGAGTTTTGGTGTCCATTCGTTCTACATGACCTAGAAATAGTAAACGTCCAATATGGAGTTTTTTGACCATGTCGCTGTACAGCGACAGTATAGTTCTTGGTTGAATCTTCGTTTCCAAAGAGCGTCATTGCAAACGGAACCGAAGATTTTTCCTCTAGAATCGTAACGAAGATTTCTTCATCAGCTTTTGATACGGTCAGCGCCATAGAGCAGGAGTAGAATTATCAAGGTCTTATATGGGATCTCTTTGTAGTTCCAGGGATGGCTTCACTACTGAATCTTATCAAACAGCGGTTGGCAATAGTAATTCTTCGTTAAATCTCTGACCAAATTTTGTTGTCAGAGTTAATAGCGGAGCAGAGGTAGACAAATTCCCGTACTACCTCAAAGTTATATCTTTCAATGGTGACGTTCTGTCCAATTCGTCGATGTTGTGTGTCCTTTCGTGGTGACAGCATATACTTCGTCTTGCCCTGATTTACTGCTAAACCCATTTTCACCGCTTCCTTATTCATACTAGGAAATGTAGCTATGACATCACGTTGAGTCCTACCAATGATGTCAATATCGTCGGCGTACGCTAGTAGTCGCACCGACTTTTGGAAAATTGCGCCTCTGGTGTTGGCTCGGGAGTTTTACACAATCCTCTCAAGAGTCAAATTGAAGAAGTCCCATGACAGCGTATCGCCATGCCAAAATCCTTTTTGGTATCGAATGTGTCGGTGAGGTCGTTTCTGACCCTGATGGAGCAGCGAGAATTCTCCATCGTCATCCTACACAAACGGACGAGTTTGGGTGGTATACCAAAACTAGACATGGCTCTGTTAAGTTCGTCTCTATAAATGCTGTCGTATGCGGCTTTGGAATCGATGAATAGGTGGTGGGTATCGATTTGGACTTCTTGGGTTTTTTCCAGGATCTGCCGAAGTTTGAAGATTTGATCAGTTGTGCACTTTCCACCCCTACAAAAAAAAAACTGATAAGGGCCGATTAGGTTATTGATAAATGGTTTCAGTCGTTCCATATTATGACAGATAGGATCATGTAGGCGATGATGAGAAGACTTATGCCTCTGTAGTTGCCGCAGTTCAGTTGGTCTCCTTTTGGATAGGGTAAACGATTCTGAGGTTTCATTCTTTAGACATACTTTCTTCCGACCAGATTTGGCTAATGGGTTGGTGGATGTTGTTTACCAAGTCATGTCCACCGGATTTATAAAGCTCAGCGGGAAGGCCATCATTAACTGCAGCCTTACTAAGCTTGAGTTTAGATATTGCTATCCTCACTTCACTCTGGTCGGATGGTTGGCAGTTGTCGCTGTCGTTCGTTCTGCCTGACAGCTTAATGTTGTTCGTCATCGCCGTTTAACAGTCTGCAGAAGTGGCTCTTCCATATCCGCAGCATCGACTGTGCCTCAACTACGATATTTTCTTGTTCACCTCGATAGGATTCTATTCAAGCCTTGTATCCTCTGCTTTAGCGTTTTGCACTTCGGTAAAACTTGCGAACATCGTTCCTGGAGTGGCACCTCTCCATATCCTCGATCGCGCGCTTTTCTTGCTCCTTTTTTCTTTTTTCTGGCAGCTGGTAGTTCTCGTCTGCAGCTTTGCCTGGTAGGCTTCTTCTTGACTGTAAGCATTTGTCAAGCATTCTCCATCAAACTATGGGTTTCTCGTTGGTTGCGGCTGACCAAATGGCTTCCTGGCATCATTACCAATGTTCTTCGATAGTAAATGCTTGTGGTATGATGTTAGTCGAGAGGCTATGGAATATGGGTTCTCTAAAGGACTCGGCGGCCTCTTGCTCACCGCAATATTTTATCCTTACATTTTTTTACAGTTTCTCATTTGTTGTGGCGTGGTGGAAATCTGTATTCTTAGCTTGTCTGCAACAAGGTAGTGGTCCGAATCGATGTAAGTCTTTTGGAATGTTCTGACATCCAAAATACTGGAAACGTGCCTCTTCTATATCGCAATGTGATTAATACGGTTGACCGTTGGATGATCTGTAGACCGCCATGTCCCCTTATCGATGTCGTGGTGAGGAAACCGTGTGCAGCTGCATTGCTTCCATATAACAATTCAGTCGCTATACTCGCTAAGCTTTCATTAAAAATCAGTTTACCCTTAAGCCTGTCCTTGGACATATGCTAACTAATAGGGATTCGTACATATTCGTGAAATTCGTATTCCTTTCCATTACAACTTACAGGCATTTAAAACTTATGTGCATCGTACCTCCTCTTTCATTATCCAGAATTTCCTTAACGACCGCACTGTGCTTTAACATCTGAAAGTTATTCATAGCCCCTGAAGGGTGCGCCAATTATAAAAAAAACATGGCGTTTGTTAACACACAGATTGTGTTGCTTTGTTTGTACGGAATTTGCGACAAACTTTTCTATTTGCGAATACTGTTACTGCTGGATTGATTGATTGATGGATTGACGTCACCCGAAGCAATAGTGGATCAATCGTGTGAAGCTGCAAAAAGACAGAATCTGGACGCTTTTACCTATAAGTCATTAGACAGCTGGTTAGGCATACATTATTGGGAAGCCATTTACACTTATAAGGCTAATTATTGTTCAGAACAGTATTTTTCTGTAGGAAATATAGCATATACTGCTATTTTCTACAAGAAATTTATGAACCCTTATGAAACCAACAAATGCTATACGTGCACTTTAAAACAATCCGGAAACCTAAGCCGCTGGCTGAAATACTGAAATTTTTTTCTTAATTTACATACATGGCAAACCATTCTCAAGTCTATGAGAAGCCTAACAACTCCTGATATTAGCCTCCGTTTATACAAAAATCCACAGTCTTTTCCGGTTCTTAATAGCCCTTCAATATGGATGAGAGGCCTCTATTATTACACCGCTCAACCGTACAAACACCGGAAAAACCCCCGAATTGCATATTCTATTACCACGACCGAGGGTAGCTACCTCCAAAGAATCCAAGTTATAGGTTAAGGGTATTTCGAGTGGTGGGCATGGAATATTCGTGCCAATAATTTACTTGCAACTTGTATTTAGGATGCACCCTTTGCATTTCGAATAGGGCTGGGATTTGGCTATGAAAACATAGAATTATGGACTGTTGTCTTAAAAGCAGTATCTGGGTGTAGTTTTGTTCGGAAGGATTTAAAATGTTTTTGCATAGACACAGGAATGGGAGAAGAACATTAACTCAAGTGTAAGTTGGTATAACATGACTATACCTAGACGTTAAAAGTTCTGAATTTAACTTCGAGTGGATGAAACGTTGGATTTAGTTGGACATCCTGATTATTACTTCAGGCTTCCGACATGATGAAGATGATTTTTCTGATCCCGTTTACATGCTGATATATAAAATTCGGTTTTCTATTTATTTTGTAATTTTCTTGGCGGTTTTTGATAGTTGAAAATGTGGATCTAAAGACCTTAAAGCCAAAACAAAACATCGAGTGCATCCCTCAACTGGCTTAAATTGTGCTCTGGTTGTACAATGAAATCGATGATGCACGATCGACCAACATTAGCTTACGGTTCGATAAATTAAAAAAATGTGTTAAGGACCTTATCGCACCTTAGAGGTCCAAAGGGTGCAACAAATTGCCTGTATATGGTCAAATGGTTCCATTAAATAGACGTCGTAACCCAATTTAGAAACCAGCAACTCATTGACCACTTTACAAAAAAAAAACAAAGCGGTCTAAGTCGCTTAAAGACAAGAGGTAACAACATTTGGGAAGGGAAGGGAACCACATCGGCTTTTCAGAACGTAGCAAAGAGAGCCACAAAAGCGCACTATCGAGGATATGGAGAGGTGCCATCCAGGAACATTGTTTGCAAGTTTTACCAAAGTGTAAGACGTCAAAGCCAAAGATACAAGGCTCGAACAGAATCCTGTCGAGATGAACAACGAAATATCGTAGTTGAGACTCAGTCGATGCAGAGGATATGGAAGAACCATTTCTGCAGACTTTCAAGCGGCGACGACGAACAACATTTCGCTGTCTTGCTGTCTCAGTATTAGCAACGACAGCGAAAACTACCAACCACCCGATCTGAGTGAAGTGAGGAGAGCAATATCCAAGCTCAAGCTTCAAAAGGCTGCCGGAAATGACGGTCTTAGTGCTGATCTTTATAAAGTCGACTGGATAAATAACACCCACAAACTCATAAGCCAAATGTGGTCCGAAAAAAGCCTGAAGAATGGAACCTCTGCATCGTGTGCCTGATCCACAAAAAGGGAACCCTCTGAACTGCGCCAACTACAGACGCATAAGTCTCCTCAACATCGCCTGCAATATCCTATCTGCCGAAATATGTGAACGCCAGAAACCGTTTATCATCAACACGATTGGCCTTTATCAGTGTAGACTTATGCCAGGAAAGTCATCGTTTGGCAGATCCAGAAAAAAAGGGAACGAACTACGCCAACTACAGAGGCATAAGTCTCCCCAATATCGCCTACATGATCCTATCTGCAGTGGTATATGAACGCCTGGAAACGCTTACCAACAACCTGATTGGCCCTTATCAGTATGGTTTGAGGCTTGGGAAGTCCAGAACTGATCAAATCTTCACACTTCGGCAGATCCTAGAAAAAAAAACCCAAGAAATCCAAATCGGTACCCACCACTCATTCATCGATTTTAAGGCCGCATACGACAGCATTTATAGAAACGAACTATACAGAGCCATGTCTGAATACCAAACAGCCCAAACTCGTCCTTCTCTGTAGGATGGCGATATAGAATTCTCGCTGCTCCACCATGGTCGGAAACGACCTCACCGTCACATCGATGCCAAAAAAGGATTTATCAAGGCGATGCAATGTAGTGTGACTTCCTTAATATGATTCTTGAGAACATTGCGCAAACCTCCAGAGCTAGAGGCATAATCTTCCATTACAAGCAACTACTAGCATACGCCGACGATAATGACGTCGTTGGTCCGACTTCGCGTGATGTCATAGCTACGTTTGTTAGAATTGAGATGGAAGCGGCAAAAATGGATTTAGCAGGCTAAAACTAAGTATATCCTGTCAAAACGAAAGAAAGCAACACAGAACGTCGCAACTGACAGATATGACTTTGAGGTTGTACGAGACTTTGTCTAGCTCGGCTCCGCTATAAAATCTGACAACAACATCTCTTCAGATATAAGTAGGCAATTCAGGAATAAAGCCCTCACTACTAAGGGGATACTTAACAAGACCCTGATCATCCCAGCAAAACTCTACGTCGCTTAAACGTGGACCACATCAAAAGCTTTAGTCCTTCGGAGCGAAAAATTCTTCGAAAAATCTTCGGTCCCGTTTGCATGGACTGGCTATGGCAACGAACACTCAATGAAGAACTCATCAAATTGAAGAAGTAAAGACCACAACGCACGAGTGGTTTGTAGTGCCCTACCATAGCTCCTCAGAATGGTAGTTAAGTAAAACATCATTGGCTTTTGCTTTCTGACGTCATGTCTATAGAATTTCGCGACAATATTACTCCAAGCTGAAAGGACCTTTATAAATGGAAGATCACCCCAATATGTTCCTGCAAGTGTTATGATTCATTTTTGTCTCCTTAAAAAAAGTGTAAAATTTAGATTGTGAATAATCCTCATTAAGGACCTTTACTAAGTGCAGTGAAGTGCATATTGTACCATTCTTCCAAACTCCAACAAATGTTCAAAGCTGTTTACTGTACCAAACTGAAGTAAATGTCATTCAACACCTACGCCTTCCGACCCATCAACCAACAGAAGACAAAAATTCCAATTTACAGACAATTCCCAAACGATTAGTAGCACCACAACTGTTGCCTTAACTCCTGAAAAGCAATTTGTATCACATAAATATAAGACCACAATCAATCATCCACTAGAAGTGTTGAAAAATAATGAATCCTTCGAAGGATTCCGTCTCTCATTCCGGCATAATTATCCACGGTACGCATCACCAATCAACCATCGTAATCAGACAAATAACCAATAACAAGGATTCGTCATGTAAATGACGAATAGCTGCCACATCCCTGCTGGACGTTCAATTCCGAAATCTAATTGCATCGCTCCTCTCAATTCAAATGTTCCGCCGATCAAGGCGAAAAAAAAAAAACAAAAAAAAAAAACTGTAACATGTTGTATGGCATCGATATTGGTGGCTCACCCGACCAGATGATAGGTTACTCCCAGCGCGCACCGCCTGTTATCCTTTAAACTAATGCGCACATAGCTGTGCATGAACGCACACTTCCCGTTTCCAATGATCATACCCAAACACAAAACGAATTCCTACAATAGTAATCGAAAGGACTACCGCAATGAGACCCAACACACATCCTGCGGTGAGTTCATATTTTAATAATGCGGTTCTTGTGTGCCCATGCTCGCAGGGGGGTGAGCATGCACACAGGACCTCAGGCGTTGTGGTGGTTTTCAACTGTCAGCTCCAAATTTTAATTCGATTATGTACCGCATCTAGAGACAACAGTTTCACTTCATTATTCCCGATCCGTTTTGGGATGTCCTCCTTCGACTTGATGTGGAATTCGAAGCGTGGGCATTTTATTACTGCGCCAGCAAATTCCATGCACTACAACCACCCGAACCACCAAGTCAAGGTAAACATGGAATTTTATCGCTTGATATGTCATATGAGAGTTGGAAAATAATTTACGATCAGGCTTGAGTGATTTTGGTCAACAAGGGAGGTAACAACCAGAGACCGAGGACAAAAAAATGAATGGGAACAGGACAAAAGGTGCCACAGTTGATCGGTAGTGTATTTATGTATGCATACACACGCAGGACACACACTCGGCGGAGGCAAAGGCAAAGGCAAGTGGCAATTAAACTACACCTGTCTTTTGTGGTCGCACTAGATCATCTCGGAATGAGATGGGTGTTCCACGAGGGTTGCCCAAAATGTTTTTTTTGTAAGTTTGCTGCTCTGTGTTATCCTTGTAATTAGGAGAAATGGTCATTCGACGATAGCGGTTAATGAATTATGGGCCTCATTAGAATTTTTCAGAGTGAGAAGTTCACTTTAAATTGGATCGAGTAACAGTTTTATGACTTGTTTGGGGGTGGAGGTCATTTCGAAAATGTTTTATGAAGTCTTTAGCACATTATTTGGGTTTTATTGTGATTTATAGTGGGGGAAGTTTCGTTTAATTTCATTCATGACTGAAGAATTCCCTTTTGGAAAACTCGGAGTGAGATCATTTCGGATATAAAAGTGGTGCCGATCTGTTGGTAATATTCTTGAGTTTGCGTTGAAAGCTGACATTTATATTGTTTTGATATAAAGAGATCTCCAACGAAAACTATGATACGTTTCCTCTTTCCTCAGTTTGACATAATTTGACAGTTCGAAAGTTTGAAAGTTCGAAAGTTGGCACTTGAAATTCAAAATTGCCTGTTCGTTTCCACTTGTGTGGCCTTATTAGCTCACAAATTTCATGGCACTTAATGTTTAAAAATAATTTCTGGCATATGACCTTCATATGACCTTCGCGAATGCCATCCTTTCGGTCCAATTTTTGCAGGATACTCGTTCTTATTTCGCCAAAAGTGCGTCGACTGTTGGTTTCTAAGTGATCAATCGTTGCTGGCTTATCAGCATAGAGCAGAGATTTTAGGTACTTCCACAAAAAGTTGTCCAAAGGTGTCAAATCTCACGAACGATTTCTTGAGAAGATTTGTCAACCAAACGTTGAGTTCCACAAAGTCATGATTGCACACGCTGTATGGCATGTTGCGACGTCTAGGTGGAGCCGTTTATCCTCCAAATGATTTTCAATGACATGAAAAATAAAAAAAAAACCTACGAATCATTTGACTGAAGCGTTCGCCATTCATGGTATTGTTGGCACCGGTTTCGAATTTAAAGACAAATGGGCCGAGGAAGCCTTTGGCGTGTAAACCCCACCAAACAGTGGTTTTTTTCATGAGGATTGTCCTTACTCCCAAAACGACTGCTTGTTTGCATACCCGTCAAGCCAGAAATGGCTGAAGATGATTTGATTTTATCGAACACACGACTTTTTCGGATCCTCTGTCACACTCACGTCTACAGCGGCTATGGCTTCTTCTGTGCGCATGGTACGGGATCGATTTGGATAAATAGTTTCAAATGGAGTAAATGTGGTCATGAATCGACCCATAAACGATTATTGCACCCTAAAATTTGGAGTTCTCTATATAAGTTAGGCAAACAGAGTGTGAATTTCGGAAATAAATTTCCACAATTTGTAAGCCTTGTTCCGGTTGAAGTCGGTCCGTTGTGATTTGCCAAAATGTAGATACTGGAAAAAAGTTGGTATGACACCTAGTTAAACTTTTATGCGTATCGGAAGTTCTATACCTCTAAAAAAACACCCTTTACTTGAAAAGGGTACCACCAAGTTCGATTCTCAAGCCAGCTTAGTTCATAATAACCTTAGTTACAATCTCCTTTCTGCAGCAGACTTGTTTATAAGACATCCATACATTTATTACGGTCAGGACTAGAAGGTGATGAAGGTGATCATATAAAAGTTCCTACTTTCCATGCTCAATTGTGATTTACTCCACCAATTGGGCGCTGTATTCTCTCACAAAATTTGGACACGGTATGGTCGTTATAAGGAAAGAAGTTTTATGTTTCCAAGACATTAACGAACGCATTGCAATAATTTACATCAAGGCCAAATTCGACGACATAAGCCTTATATGCACTCATGCCCCGAAAGCCGTTGTAGATAAAGATTGATTCTGTGAGGTATATAAGCTCCTTGACAAACCGAAGTACGATGCTAAAATCGTGTTGGGAGATTTTAACCCAATGGTAGGAAAATTGGACATCCTTAGCAGTATATTGTTGGCAAGCACAGCCTACTCGACAACAAGTCGGGCAACAGACTTAGGCTAATTGATTTCGCTATTGAACGATATGCCACCATATCCAGCACACGGTGTTCTCACCCCGTTACCGATAAGGGGTCATGGCGGTCTCCAGATCAACGAACGATCAACCAAATTGATCACATAGCGATAGATAAGAGGCACGCATCCAGTATTTTGGGTGTCCGAACATTCCGAGGAGCTAACATCGACTCGTACCACTACCTAGTTGCATCCAAGGTTAGAATGCAGATATCCATCACGCCAATACAATCCAGAAATACTATGAAAAAAGTCGAAAGACAGCAACCGCAAGAGACCGCCAAGGCCTCGATTAACACCACACCACCAGTTTCAAATGTCGAAGAGCAATGGCACCGATGCCAACAGGCCATTTAGATCAGCCGCATCTGCTGCTCTAGGTTTCTGGTGCCCACCAGCAAGAAACGCCTGGCTCGACGAGGAAAACCGATTCATGCTCGCAGCCAAGTATGCCGATCAGGCATTGAGTACTATAGGCATAGAAGAAGGGAAGGACTGTGGCTTTTCAGAAAGAAGAAAAAAGAGCAAGAAAAGCGCGCGATTGAGGATATAGAGAGGAGCCACTCCAGCAACGATGTTCACAAGTTTGACCAAAGTGTAAAACGTCATAGCCAAGGATACAAGGTTCGAACAAAATCCTGTCGAGAACAAGGAAATATCGTAGTTGAGAAACTTTCGATGCTGAGGATATGGAAGAATCACTTCTGCAGACTGCTAAACGCCGATGACGAACAACATTCCGCTGTCAGGCAGAACGAACCTCAATATTGGCAACGACAGCGAAAACTGCCAACCACCCGACCTGAGTGAGGTGAGGATAGCAATATATAAACTCAAGCTTAACAGGGCTGCGGGAAATGATGGCCTTCCCGCTGAGCTTTATTAGGCCAAGTACCAATCACCAAGAACGATAACATGTTGATGATATTTTAATGTAGACGACACTTGAGTAACAATAAGGACTCCTAGGTGGTATATAACTTACAATAACGATAACTTCGGTGGAATTGTTGAATTTTATATTGACCGCTGCTTGGTCAACATCTAAGCTGCAGATGGGAGAGGTAAATTGATGTCGTCACAACGCACGCCATGAAGTTTTAATACACACATTCGTATTGGTCTTTGTTGAACAATTCCTCGTCATGATGGTTATTAGTGATCCACGTCCCAGTGAGAACAATGAAACCATATTGACCAGCTGATGAAAAGAGTAGAAGGTCTCGGAGTCTCGTGCGAAGATCGAACGTATTTTGGTAGCACAAGGTGACGCAAAAATAACCTTCCGATTTTTTTTGGATTTAATTTAAAAAAAAAATTAAAAACTTTGATTCTTCTTGTGGATTATTTTTATTTGGTCTTTTAATTTTTTTTACATCAAGTCGAGAATATGATGTCAAGTAAATGGCCGCCGCCACATCATCCACATCATCCAATTGTGGCCAAAAATATTCGGTTATCATTGAACGGTAGCGATTCCCATTCACAGTAACGTGCCGGTCTTGATCATCACGGAAGAAGTACGGCCCAATGACGCCGCCGGCCCATAAACCACACCAAAACGTAATTTTTTCGGGATGCAATGATGACTCATGGAGTACGTGTGGATTGCTGCCCGACCAATACCGCATTATTTTGTTTATTGACGAAGCCATTCAGCCAGATATGAGCCTCATCGCTGAAGATGATTTTTCGATGAAAATCCGAATCATTTTCAAGTTGTTGCTCAGCCCAATTCACGAACATACGACGCTTCTGGTGGTCAAGCAGCTTCAGTTCTTGCGTCAATTTAATCTTGTAAGGATGTAGGCCAAGATCTTTTCGCAAAATTCGCCACAACGACGTCACAGAGATGCACAACTTTCTTCAACTGAAGCCTCAGCGGCAGCAATATTCTCGACACTACGGGCACTTCTTTGTCTCACTGGCACGGGAACATCTTGTACTGTGCCTGTGGATTCAATTTTTTCTACTAGACGCTCAATTGTGGATCTGCTAGGACGATTATGACGACCATAACTAGTACGTAGCGCTCTTAACGTTGAGGCCACTGACTCCGAATTTCGGTTATAAATTTTAATAATTTCGACTCGTTATTGGATCGATATTCTTTCCATAATGAAATGGCAAACCTTACTGAAGAGAAATGTCAAAAGAGCGGCAAGAAATATGGCGTCGTTTGCTGTTACTGTTGCTCAAGTTTTGTAGCGTCCCTGTTGAAAAACGATTTATAAGTTGTCAATATTTAAGGTTTACAGTGTTAGTTCACAATCAGAAGTACCAAAGCTTAAACGATTAGTCTAAAAAATACAAAGCAGCCGTCACATAAAAAAACCTCAGGTAAAATACCGCTATTTCTGTTGATATTGACAAGTTCAAAGAAGGGATTCTATGAATTCCATAAAAAGGCCATCATCAATCAACGCTGCGGAGGTGAATCTGACTGAAACACTTCTGGATCACAAAATGTAACAACAATCACAATAGTTAAATTGTTGATGTCAATCCACGTAATTTTTTTTTTTCGATACCATGATACTTACTACAACTCCATTCTATAGAATTTATAAGTACCTAAAACCATGTTACGGCCTAGGGGCAGGTTGTTTCCGCCTTATAGTGCAGGCTTAACGATTTTATTTGAAGGTTTAACTGCCGTAAATTCTGCATGGAATTCAAAATGATGCTGTTGGCGATATCATATTTATCTTTCATATTATCCACGAAGGAAGCATGAGACTTCGTGGATAAAATGAAAGACATGAGTCTTTGTGGAGTCACTCCACTACCTATTTCCGTTCCAAAGCATTGCACGCAGAATTATACTTTTCCATTCCAGGAGCACACGCTCAGATTTTGGAATTTACAATCTTATTGACGACAATCGTTTACAGTTTTAGCATTCATTTAAGCTTCACTTTGACATTTCCATACTCATCATTTGAAGTTTGGTGTTCCACTGTTTTATGTCAATCTATTGTGGCATATGTTTAATGGTCCTTTGCTCTCGATTTTCCTTATAACATATTGATGCGCAGATGTTTGTCCTCCGGTTTCACTCTTTTGGGTCCACAGAAACCGGAATATTCATAGATGTACGTCGCCCATGCGTAGGCGATTTTTATTTTGTCTAGTCCCTTCCATTAATCCGATGTGGCTCTGAAAAGCTGAAAAATTAAGAAAAACGATGGCGAAACCTCCTTTTTTATGCCGTGCCAATTCCGAACGCCGAATTTGAGAAAAGCATTTCTTGACATTGATACTACTCGGATGATTTGTCTGGGATTATCAGAGAAAGGCCAGTGAATAGGTGTTGCTACGTCTGGCAATAGAACCCAGGCCTGCGCGGCTGTTCGTTGCACCAAAGAGTATAGAGCTACATAGAGAAGGCATCACAGCTAAAAATGTTGTAGCCGTTTCAGACTCGGGCGGTAAGTGCGAAGGGGAAATTTCGTAGATTGTATGCGTCGGCAAGGCTGTTTTTTGATGCTGGGGTAGCAATGTGAACACTGGGGTATCAATATCAGTACCCCACATAGATAATAATCGTTTTATGAGTTGCGCACTGTATGTAGTTCTTTACTCTATGGTTGCATTAACCATCGCGCCACTGAGCCTGTCTAAACTAAGAAAGGGTTGTAAATATTTTTGTAACATCATAAAATGAAAAATGTTTGGTTTGATCGATGAAAAGAGAAAAGAATGTCCAGTGTGTCTTATCCGATCATTATAAGGCACTGTGCGTGAGGTCACAATAGCTGAGATGTATGTGTACAAGGTGACGCAAAAATAACCTTCCGATGTTTTTTGGCTGTAATTTAAAAAAAAAATTAAAAACTTTGATTCTTCTTGTGGATTATTTTTATTTGGCCTTTTAATTTTTTTTAACATCATGTCGAGAATATGTAAATGTAAATGTAAATGGCCGCCGCCACAGTTGATTGTCATTTGAGCCCTTTTTATGGCATTTTCCATCACTTTGGCCAAAACTTCCGGCGATAGGTCCTCACATTCTTGACGGATATTGTCTTTAAGAGCTGCAAGAGTCTGAGGCTTGTTGACATAAACCCGCGACTTCAAAAAGCCCCACAAAAAGAAGTCTGGAGCGGTCAAATCAGGCGATCTTGCTGTCCAGTGCAAATCGCCAAAACGGGAGATTAGGCGCCCGGGAAATGCATCCTTCAGCATATCGGTTGTGGCCGTTGCACCGTCCTGTTGGAACCACATGTTTTCCAATCCCAATTCGTCAAGTTGCGGCAAAAAGAACTCGTTGATCATTGCTCTGTAGCGCTCACCATTCACAGTAACCGTTTGGCCCGCGACGTCTTCGAAGAAAAAAGGTCCGATGACTCCTCCAGCGAAAACAGCACACCATACAGTGACTTTGGGCGGGTGTAATGGCTCTTCGTGGGTTACACGCGGATTTTCAGTGCCCCAGAAGCGTAAATTTTGCTTACTTACGTACCCGCTAAGATGGAAATGGCCTCATCTCTCATGATTATTTTTGATGAAAAATCATCTTCCTCTTGGTGGTGATTAAGGATGGCTTGAGCGTATGTTAGACGCGATTGGCGGTCAGCAGCTAACAGCTGATGCACCGTCTGGACTTTGTACGCAAACATCTTCAAATTTTGTACCAAAATTCGCTGTAAAGACCGTCGACTGATACCCATTTGCGTGGCACGTCGTCTGGTCGATGTCGACGGCGCTTCCATGACATCTTCGGCTACAGCAGTATAGTTCAAAGTCGAGGATATTTTATAATTTTTAGTATTTTTTGACGGATTTTTGTCTGAGATTTTTTGTAGCTAGGACTGTTTGGAATTTTTTTTACCAGCATATCATTGGGCCAAAAGTCAGGATTTAACTATAACTTTCCAGTATGAAGAGCAGATACAATTTTGAATGAGGGAAGATAATCGTGTAGCTAGGTTATCCGACGTTTGACTTTGACATCTAATGTCGCGGATATCTATACGCTTCGATGCGATGTAGCCCATTATATCATTTGGCTTAGTGCCAAAAATTCTAGACGAGATAAAAAATACTTCTAAAGGCTGTGGAACAACTTTAAGTGAACAGCCAGTAGGAGCGTTAGCCAAACGTTGATGGGTATCGATAACATCATTGCTGGTAGATGGTACAACGCTTAGACTTGAGTCATTGGTAACTTTTGCTTCCACTACTATTTTAAGTGGTGCTACTGTCCGGAATGAACTTGGGCCTCAACCAACATGCCTCTTCAATTAGCCCGGTCCTTAGCTAAGTGCCTCCAGTTGCGCACTCCAAGTTGGTTGAGGTCGGTTTCTACTTGTGCGCGCCACTTAATGCGAGGTCTTTCCCCACTGCGTCCGATTCTTGGCTGGGAATCGATTACTCTGCGAGCCGCAGTGTTGGTGTTAATTCGTTCTACATGTCCCAGCCATCTTAAACGTCAAATGCGGAGCTTTTTTGACGAGGGGCATGTCACCGTACAGATCGTATTGTCCGAAGTTGAATCTTTGTCTCCATAGCCCGTCAAAGCAACCGGGACCGAATATTTTTCGAAGAATTTTCGTCTCGCATCGACCAAGGATTTCTTCACTCGCTTTAGAGATGGTCCATGCTTCAGTGTCGTAGAACAGGACTGGATTGATCAGGGCCTGATATAGGATCTCCTTAGTAGTTCGAGTGAGGGCCGTACCACTGAATTGTCTTCTTAGCCCTATGAAACAGCGGTTGGCAAGAGTAATTCTTCATTCAACTTCTGACGAGATGTTGTTGTCAGAGTTAATGGCGGAGCCGAAATAGACAAAGTCCCGTATTACCTCAAAGTCAAATCTCTCAATTGTGACGTTGTGTCCAATTCGTCAATGTTGTGTGTCCTGTCGTGTTGACAGCATATACTTCGTCTTGCTCTTATTTACTGCTAAACCCATTTTTGCCGCTTCCTTATATATACTAGCAAACATGGGTATGACATCACGTTGACTCCTACCAATGATATGCCAATATCGTCTAGCATATGCACCGATTTTTGGAAAATCGTGCCTCTGGTGTTGGCTCGTTAGTTTTGCACAATCCTCTCAAGAATCAAGTTGAAGAAGTCACATGACAGCGCATCGACTTGCCTTAATCCTTTTTTGGTATCGAATGTGTCGGTGCGGTTGTTTCCGGCCCTGATGTAGTAGCGAGAATTATCCATCGTCAGCCTACACAGACCTACGAGTTTGGGTGGTATACCAAAACAAGACATGGCTCTGTATAGTTCGTCTCTATAAATGCTGTCGTATGCGGCTTTGAAATCGATGAATAGGTGGTGGGTATCGATTTGGACTTCGTAAGTTTTTCCAGGATATGCCGAAGTGTGGAGATTTGATCGGTTATGGACTTTCCTGGCGTAAAACCACACTGATAAGGGCCGATCAGGTTGTTGGTAAACGGTTTCAGGCGTTCACATATTACGGCAGATAGGATTTTGTAGGCGATGTTAAGGAGACTAATGCCTCTTGGCGTAGTTTAGAGGTTCTTCTTTTTTGTGGATCGTGAAAACGATGCTTAGGTTCCATTCTTCCGACTAGATTTGACTTATGAGTTGGTGGATGTTACTTATCAACCCATCTCCGCCGGCTTTATAAAGCTCGGCCGGAATGCCGTCATTTCCTGCAGCCTTATTAAGCTTGGGGTAAGATATTTCTATCCACACTTCACTCAGATCGGGTTGTTGGCAGTTTTTTCTGTCGTTCATTCTGCCTGACAGCGGAATGTTGATCGTCATCGGGATTTAGCTGTCTGCAGAAGTGGTGCTTCATTATCCTCAGCATCGACTGTGTTTCAACTACGATAATTCCTTGTTCATCTCGACAGTATTCTGTTCGAGCCTTGTATCCTTGGCTTTGACGTTTTACACTTTGGTAAAACTTGCGAACATAGTTCCTGGAGTGGCATCTCTCTATAAACTCTCGCTTTTCTTGCTCTGTTTTCTTCTTTCTGAAAAGCCGGTGTTCTTCCCTTCTTCTCTGCCTATAGAGCTCAACGGCAGCTCTCGTCTTCACCTGCAGCTTAGTCTTGTAGGCCTCGTTCTTGTCTACCAGCATCTCGCGGCATTCCTCATCAAGCCAGGGGTTTCTTGCTGGTTGGCGCGAGAAACCTATCACATCAGTTGAGGCTGATCTAATGGCTTGTTGCCATCGTTGCGATTGTTCTTCGCCATTCGATGCTGGTGGTATGGTGTTGATCGAGATGTTAAGGGATACGTCTTGCGCGAAGGTCTTGGCGGTCTCTTGCGATTGCAAACATTCCAAATTAATTTTTTTCACAGTATTTCTGGATTGTTGTTGCGTGGTGGATATTCGGATTATTCTGACATCCAAAATACTGGATGCGTGCCTGCTGTCCATCGCAATGTGATAAATTTGGTTGACCTTTCGTTGATCTGGATACCGCCATTTCCCCTCTTGGATTCCACTACATTATTGATAGTTCTAGATGGTAAACAGTCGATTTCTAGATTATCACTCGAAGTCGATCGATAGAGCTCTTTTTGTTTTGTGGAAGCTGGAGTTCTTGAACAACTTGTTGAATATTTTTCATCAGACTAGAGAGGCTTGAGAAGTTTATTGACATTGACATCACAATATTTCGCACATGAATGCAACGAAATACAGACACATAACAGCACTGGCGACTGAGGCCATATCGGCTGGGAGAAGTTTAATTCTTCGGATATTGTCGGATTAGAGTCCGTCTGAAGGTTAGGTACCACAACAGCCTAACCAATACTGTTTCTATCGAAGGAGGAGCACTGGATGGTGGAGTGCTTGTTAATTTCAGTGGTTGAAGTTCCTTGCTAAAAGGATTTAGTTCTTCCTTGGTGATATTAGGGCTTAGTGGTTGAAGTTCCTTGCTAAAAGGATTTAGTTCTTCCTTGGTGATATTAGGGCTTAGTGAATCCGATTGCTGAAAACCATGCAGTTTTTTATGTTGGGAAAAACTGGTCTAGGTATATTAGAGAAGCCTTCAACCAGCGTTTTAGTACATGTAGCATCGAAGCTAAAACCCTCTTGCATTTCAGTAACTAACTTTGATAGACAGTTGAACGCTTTCTGTAGCTTTATTATCTTCCAATGTAAGATGGCAGGTGGCCATGGCTCAGAGGAATGCGTAGTTGACTGCTAAGCCAAGCGCTGCGGGTTCAAGCTCCAGCTTCGGCAGCATTTGTTTTCTACGAAAATTGCCAGCTCATCTGAGGCCACCTGTGCGATAACATGAGACAATATAAATCGATGTCTCCTCCTCGGTGCCACGTAGGCTTATGTTATATGTCTTTCCTCTATGTATCTATCCGTCTCTCTCTGTTGTATAAATGTCTCGATCTGTCCCAGCCGATGGCCTCAGTCGCCAGTGCTGTTACTGTCTGTAGTTCGTTGCATTCATGTGCAAAGTACTGTGATGTCAATGTCAATGTCAATGTAAGACGTCTGGTGAAATACCTCGATGCTTGTCACAATAAAAGTGAAAACCAAGAATAGATACAATTTTATCGACATCCTTTCCTGTTAGCCCCAGGCATTTCGCATGAACTGTGGCGAGGCAAATTCCATCTGAAGCATCATTCGTCCTTTTTTTACATGTAGCAATCTGGGTTACTCATTGTTACACTTTTAGTACTATAAAAGTGTGCTAACACAACAACTCTTTTCCGATATTTAGCCGTTATTACAACCAAAAATTTGTTTATGAATGGTGAAGGAATTTTTAATAAAATAAAAGTTCATCACTCTTGCACTAGCGGAAGAAACATGTCCTAAAAATTGTACTCACACGGTCGATGTAGTGTGAAGAATTTGTTGATATCCAGATGGTGGAAGAGGACGGAAAGACTCATTCACTAACTGCTGCTTGTAGCAGCTTAAAAGGGTTCAAATGCAGTATGGAAAGAGAACGGTGCCGATTTGACAATCAAATATCCAAAAATTACAAAAATTCTCATTTTGTTTGTTTAGACTTAAGTGCAGCTGCATCTGTGAACTTAGAAATGCTATCTGACACAAATTCTAAAACAAGACCTTAAAACCTTGCTGAACAACTTTTAAATGCTCAGCTTGCAACTTTGAAACGCTCTTAAAATGTGTTCCAACAAACATGGCAAACATGTAAATACATAAACTTTCCCCATAAGTCCTCGTCCGCTCCTTTGTGTGTCGGTCGAATCAAACCGAACAATAGCGCGCGTGTGTTCCCGAATCACCACAAATAAAGAAAATGCAAATCAAATCAAAACGTCCCGGGGCGACGACGCGTTGCACGGCGGCTTCATCAAGGCTAAAGCGATGTACAAATTTTGGACACGAACAAAAGTCAAAAAAAAAAAAACTCGCTTTTGAAAAAAAGGACAAAAGGTATTAAAATGTTGCCATTGCTTGTCCCTCTCTCCATCCCCAATTCGTACGATTGTCATTTCAACAGCCCAAGCCGCATTGTTAATTCCCCACTAAGCCTTTAAAAAAAAATCAATCTCTTCACCAAACCCCAGAGTAACGAAACTTTGCTCGAGTGCGATCTGTTTCCAGTTAATTAGATTAAATTAATGTTTTCAAGCCCCGGTCAGATCGAACGCGCCTACGCGATTCTATGCGCAAGCGCAACCCTTTTTTACCGTGTTCATATTTAATAGAATTATTCCCCGCAAAGCCGGAAATGTTGAGCGATCTTCTGATCCATACCACTGCTCTCTGGCTGGATGACAGCGATTTCGATTTTTGATTCTTGAATCCCCCGATCGCGCTCGGGGAATATGAAAGACGCAAGTGCGACATGACAAAAGGTTGCCATGGCGAGTGTGTGTACCGGTGCCGTGTCAGTGTGTCACCGAAATAGAAACATCAACCTATAGGTCCCTTGTAGTTGGGTGATAATGTGGGGCAGTTAGACGCTGATATGGGCTGACAGATTTGTGTTTACCCCTTGCGGCTTATTAGGCGCGCTCGGCTTCGTTGTCCGTGGATGGTTTATTGATTAGGTAATATCGCTGGTCGACACCTTCTTCGGTATTGAAAGCAATTCCGTGTTTTATGTTTCAATTAATTCAAATTAGTGAAACCCTAATGGGATGGGAGGATGGTGTGCTCCGACTGGCGTTGGGACAGTTAAAGAATTTATGACCCGATAGCGCTGGAATTGGAGTGCCCGAAATCTGATGCACTCTCAGATAGGGCCATTGATAGGGAAATTTCCTGAATCTTAAACGATCTACGACGACGAGTGTGATTTGACTAAAAGGCTATCGAAGAGGAGAAGAACGAGAGTCCATGTAACTGTCAAACAGCGCGATCAGCCATCGAGTTTGTAAAGTGGGCAATAACCGAGATTAGTTGGTATACACGGCTAATGATGGCACTCAATCAAGTGTTTAAGAACGTCGGTCAAGGCGCAATATTAATATGAAACCATTAATGTTGGGGAACCTTTTGTGTCTTGGTATCGAGGTTTTGAGATAACCGGGGGGTTATAAATTCTCAGTCAATTTAAAGAGGTGCTCGATGCTCTGATATGGAATGGAGTATCCTAGACCGTGCGGTTCCACAATGTTGACATTGATTTTAGGATGGATAGCAGGTTTGGTATCGTCTTGTCGGTGATATCTGGACCTTGGAAACACTCTTAAATAGAAACCACCATGGGAGGGAATGTTGTTCCATTTTTAGTGGTCGTTTGAGATTATGGCAGAGGGCAAACAGTTTTTTTTTTGAATCAATGACACCTCAAGGCACGATTGTCACTTGCTAATATACTAACTAATTGGAGGACAGTTGGCCCTTCGTTGCACTGTGTTGCAGATCTGCAACATACTGAACATCACTGAACAAAAATTGTATGTTCCTCTTTTTTACTAATCAGAGCAATGTTGCAGGTCCGCAACATACCTCTTCTAAGTAAAGGGTGGTCCATTTCGAGGTTCCCTACTTTTTTAAAGAAAAAAAAACACAGAAAATTCAAATTTAATGGAGAACGTTTATTATCATTTGAAAGAACATTCTTTGGCCTTTATTTTTTGAAGATCATGTCTATCAAATGTTGGCCGTTGCTACGTCGCAGATGGTCCATCCGTTGAGTCCAATTTTCGATCACTCGTTCGAGCATTTCGACTGGTAACTGGCGAATGACAGGCGTGATGTTTTCCTCCAAGGCCTGAATCGAAGCGGGTTTGTCGGCGTAAGCTTTTGACTTTACATATCCCCACAGGAAAAAGTCTAACGGTGTGATATCACACGATCTTGGTGGCCAATCGACCGGCCCAAAACGTGAAATTATGTGCTCACCGAAATGTTCTCTCAGTAAGTCCATTGATTGATGCGATGTGTGGGAAGTGGCGCCGTCTTGCTGAAACCAAATGTTGCCGAGATCACGAGCTTCAATTTCAGGCATCAAATAGTCGGTTATCATGGCACGATAATGGTCGCCATTGACGGTTACGTTCGCACCGGCATAATTTTTAAAGAAATATGGACCGAAGATTCCACCGGTCCGCAAACCACACCAAATCGTTGTTTTTTCTGGATAAAGTGGCAGTTCTTCAATCTCTTCAGGTTGCTCTTCGTCCCAAATGCGGCAATTTTGTTTGTTTACATACCCATTGAGCCAGAAATGGGCCTCATCGCTAAACAAACTTTGCCTCGAAAACGTCGGATCTTCTTGGAACTTTTCAAGAGCCAATAGAGCGAAGCCATGTCGCTTGGGAAGGTCGAGCGGCTTCAGTTGTTGCACAAGCTGTATTTTGTACGCTTTCAATTTAAGATCTTGACGTAAAATGCGCCAAGTCGTTCCATACGTCAGTCCGAGGTGCTGCGAACGGCGCCGAATCGACTCTCTACGGTCTTCGTGTACACACTCTCAGCTACGGCCGCTATATTTTCTTCACAGCGTGCTGGACGTGTTCTATTCGGTCGAATATTACCCAACAATGAATGCTGGGTCTCAAAATTGGTGATGGTGTTGCGAATAGTACGCTCAGTAGGCCGATTATGTTGACCATAAGTTGAGCGAAGTGCACGAAACACATTCCTCACAGAACGTGAATTTTCATAAAAAAGTTGAACAATTTGTAAACGTTGTTCACGCGTAAGTCTTTCCATTATGAAATGCCAAACAATACTAAACAAAAATAACACGACAGCATGACACGACTCACACGTGATCTGTCAAAAAAGGCTATTGAAAAAAGTATCTCTACTTGGATCACCCGTTACAATCGTTTCTCATGCTCTCTATTATGACAGTTTCTCCCCGTTATCTTTTGTCAAAGTTGGTTTTTTGCAAAAAGTGAAAGTCGTTGTTTGAGCTGATCTTATTTTTTTGTATGAAATAATTGTAAAACAGTTTTTTTCAAAAAAATTTGTTTTGTTTTCAAAGTAAGTTTGTACAAGACGTACATTTTGTGTTTTTGTTTTGTTTTTCAACATAGAACGGCCGTGGTTAGTAAAAGCCGTATTGTTGCACATCTGGTAACATTGCACTGAACAAGCAAAAACGCAGATATGTTCAACCCCAGTATAGAAAACATAACCATGAATTGTTTACGTCTTCCAGTATGCGCCCACATCGGAAAAATACTCTAAGCAATCAACAGCTTGAGGAGATAATCAGTTCATGGTGTGAAAGTGAAGACTAACTTGATTTTTCTTCCGATGAATGTGATGAAGATCCTACATTTGTCCCCCAGGAAGATAGTTCATCAGGGAATGAATCCGACAGTCCACCAGCACCTGAAACTTTGTTGCAGTCTGCCATCCAATCTCCTCCACCTCAGCCGTCAACTTCTAGTGGAATTTCAAGAGTTCCAGAGACCAAGCAAGCAAAAGTAAATGTAATTTGGAAGGAAAAAAACCTTGAGCTCAATCAAGAGCAGCTTAATTTTTTATCTAACGAGGATCTTCCAAACGCACTCCTGGAATTAGAAACGCCATATCAGTTTTTTTCTTATTTTTTTCGCTGAAGAAATTGTTGATCATATACGCGACCAAACTAACATATATAGCGTACAAAAAGATCCAAACAAACCAATATGTGCTGAAAGTGTCGATATTCGTCAATTTATTGGAGTAGTTTTAAACACATCAATAGTACGCATTTTGAATGTAAGGAATTACTGCCTCTAAAGAGCATTTGCGACAAAATTTGCATTTTAATGACAACTCCAAGATGGTGCCTTACACCCAGCCAGAAAGTGATAGGCCTTATAAGGTAAGACCACTTATTGAAAAGCTCAACGAACGCTTTTCGAACGTGAACCTTTAAGGGTCGTTTTATTCACTATTGTTCAACTTACCGAAAACTCCGAGGTTGGTAAACTTCGCAGTTGATTTCAACTCGAGAGTTGAACGGGAAGTTGAAAATTGTTTTTATTCACTACTTTTATTTTCAACTTCGCAGTTGAAATTCAAAAGTTCGCCTACTTGCAGTTTGTAAAATATCCCTGGGATATTTGTGACACATGACACATAATATGACAGTTTCAACTTACGGTTTGTATTTCGAGCGTTATTTTCGTTGTGTAGTGTGATTCGTTTTAAAATGGAAAAAAAATATAATAAAAAAATTGCCAAAAATCGTATATACCCATGAGGAGGAAGATTGGCTAGTTACCAATGTTTTAGAACACCGTGGTATAATAGGAAATAAAAAAACCGATGGTGCCACAAATCGCGACAAAGATCCCAAAGTTTCTGCATCCATATTTGTATTTTTAGCTTTCTCAGATGAAAACAAATTTGCAATAAACGAGAAAGTCAAAGTGCGGACCAGTTCTTCAATTTATGTTGCTTTATTCCTTTATCTCTATCATTTGTACAGAAAAGAGCTGTCAAGTCATTGCGTGAGAAATACCAGAAAATCAAACAGACGCTAAAAGATCGGGCGTATTATTTTTCAAAGGACGCAAAAAAGAACGGTGGCGGTCCACCCAAAAAAGAAACTTCCCCCGTTAAGCGAACCAATGAAAAAGTTAGCTGAGCTTATAATGCCCTCTACTATTGGTCTTGCTGCAACTGCCGGAGATAGCGATGTGACAATTGCCAACCAATTGGCACTGCAATCCGCCAGCCGCAAATTAGCATCTCCTGGTATGAGTATGATAGAAGTAGATGTTTTTGATGAGATTTCCGTCGATGATGGCTCATACCTACTACTTAGGAGATGCTAATCATAATAATTTGTTTTCCGACGACATGAATGCGATGGCGAATCCGACTCATCAGCTGTGTTCAAGTGCTGATGCTCTGGCAACTGCTGAAACTGCAACAAATCTGCAAAAACCTGTTGGTGAAATGTTGTCGGAAGATGGTGCAGCTGTTGACCGTACTTGGGAGAGAATGAATCCAAGCAAACTGCGCAAACCGGTGAATTTGTTATTGAACAACCGCCGGTGCAAATCAAAATCGGAACCAGCAAAAATATCAGAGCAAAAGCTGCAGCATTTAAAAAAAAAAAACAGAAAATTGAAATAGAAATTTTGGAATGTGAGAGAGAGCGGTATAAGTTCGAGTGTGAACGGGCTGAACTTGATCGGGATCGAGCTGCACTGGATCGAGAACGTTCGGCCATCGAATTACAGCGGTCAAAGGCTCAACTACTTCACGACACAGAGTTCCATCGTCTTCGTTTGGCCGCATTAAATAGAGGAAAGGACGTTGAAAACGTGTCGCTCAGTCACACACCATCAAATCCGATGGGAACGATATCATCACTCCCAACAGCAGCAGCAAAAAAAGAATATTTTTGTGATTAAGTTCATTAGGAGAAACCATTTTTTTTCTAAATAAATTATGTAAAAAAGTATAAATTTTTCACGTTTGTTTATATTTCCCATTCATTCTTCTTCATTTATTGGACTGTTTTCCGCTTGATCTAAAATCGGCCGAAAATATGTGCGAACCAATCGAGAGCGGACATTGTTAGTGGGTGCTGCTGTTGTTTGCAAAGGCGTAGCCGAAGGAACATACAGTACGGTTCACTTGTTTAGAGGCAATCATTTTTATGAAAGAAAATGCAGTTTAAAGCAACTGTATTTGATCTAATAACAAATGGTTTTCTGATAATTCAATATCAGACTTTGCTTTGTATAAAACTACTCACAAAGCGAACGTTCAATCAATTGGAGTTGCTTTTACAGTGATCGGTTGTGATTTGATTTTTTTCCTGAGTTTATATTTTGAAAAGTGCGCTTAAAGCCATCAAAACGAAGTAAAGTGTGAAAAAGTGGATAGTAAAAGACAGTGACTTATTGGTTATCCAATCTTATATTTATATTTTGTATGATTCACGGTGCAAAAAATCGTTTTTTTAATTTCATTGCCATCATTCTTGGTTGCTATATTTGTTCTTTGTCTGAAAAAAATTCCTATCTCTTGTAATAAACTCTCTCTTTCCCCTAAAATTAAATATGCATGTGTGCAGTGAATGTTTCATCGACCTCCCCTCTGAAGGGGATTTTGTGACATGCCATAGGTGTGATCGCAAAATGCACTTTGGTTGCACCACCATCTCGGAGAAATCCTATAGGAAAATGACCATGGTCAAAAAGGAAGAATGGAGATGTGCAACCTGCAGAAGGGAACTACAGAATCCTGTGGTAGATGGTACACTAAAACCTGTACCCGTGGTAACCCCAACTCAGCCACCACCAAAAAGAACAAGGAGTGCTAGTTCCCCTGATGTCAGTGAAAACCCAAACACATCAAACATCAACAGCAAAATGCTTATTGAGGAAATGAAAATAATGAGAAATGACATGTCCGAAATAAAAACAAGCTGTGAATTTGTTGCAAGCAAATACGAACAGATTAACCAGCACATGGAAATGAACAACGACATTCTACAAAAACTTTCTAATGAAATAAAACAACTAAAAGAAAATAACCAGGTAAAAGACCAACAAATTCTTTTATTAGAAACAAAAGTGAACACACTAGAGCAACAAATACTAAAAAACAACATAGAAATCAAAAATGTCCCACCCACGGCCGACGAAAATTTGACAGAAGTTATCAAAGCAGTAGGCAAAACACTAAACTGTGAAATAAACACTTCTGATATAGCCGACTTTTATCGAACAAATAAGCGAAATCCGAACAAATCATCTATAATAGTATCATTTACAAACTACGCGTGCAAAACAAAGATGATACGAAATGCAAAAATAGTTCGCAAAATTGAACTCAAAACAATCAGAGAAAATACATACAACAATCAAAACAGAGAGCGAGAGAGTGATGCGATTGTATTTGTCAACAATCAACTGACTCCAACAAATAGGCATTTGCTCTGGCTGGCCAAAAACAAAGCCAGAGAATGCAACTGGAGATTTGTGTGGGAGGCTTCAGGCATAATACTTGCAAGAAAATCGGAAAACGGCGAATCTATACACATAGGCTCGCTTAACGATGTGAGTAGAATCTGCATCTAACTGATATTCACAAGATGAACGAATTGGAAAATCAAAACAAAATAAAAAATATAATGGAATTCCAATATAATGACGCTGACATCGATTTTAAGGTAATAAATGGATTTACTGGCATCGATGCAGATTTTATTAAAAAAATGAATTTTTGTTGTGTGTGTTTTAATATAAGATCGATAAGGAAAAATTGGAATGTTTTTGTTACAGAAATTGAGAATTTCTTAGATTATGTTGATGTTATTGCTTTAAATGAAATTAATGTGAGAGAAGAAGAAAATGAGCTCTACAGCCTAAATGGATTTGATACTCTGAATTATTTAATAGAAAAGAGGGTAAAGGCGGAGGAATCGCAGTGTTCATAAGAAATCATATACGATACAAACGAATTTATGATAATACTGTATTCTATGAAAATGTCCAAATAGAAATAGATGACAATCATAGAAAAATATTTATTCACGCGATATATAGACCACCAAAGTTAAGTGTCGCGGAGTTTATAGAAGAATTGGACAATCACGTCCATAATGAGAGAGAATTGATTGTTATGGGTGATACGAACATATAAACTTAAACAAGTCAAATGATCCCCATGTCAATAAGTATTTAGAAATAATGGCATCAAAGGGCTTAACCAATGTAATCAACCAACCCACACGTGTAAATATAGCTGCAAATACTTCTACAATAATTGACCATACCATTGCTAACAAAAGCATTACACAACAAGATATAGTGTCGGCTGTTATTGAAACCGACATATCTGATCATTACGCCGCAATGTATGCTACAAGAAACTACCCTGAACGTCAAATAATAGAAGAAATGCCTGCGAAATTTAGCCAGCAGAAAGTTAATCAGTTAATTGAGCAAACTAACTGGGAAAGCCTATGTGAAGAGCATGACGTTGAAGGTCTATACAATAATTTTGTAAACAAAATGATGGATATATATACACGATCGACAAAGGTAACGCAAAATTCAAAAAAACGAAAACACAAAGCATGGATAACTGCTGAAGTAGTAAGAATGTGCAAAAGAAGAGACGAATTATACAGGAAATGGAAAAATAATCCACTTAACCAAAGCTACGAATATATTTACAAACAATTTCGAAACGAAGTAAGTAAACATATTTTAACTATGAAGGCAAACTTCTACAAACAAAGTTTTTTAAATGCCAAAAACGACCCAAGAAAAACATGGAATGTTTTAAATGAACTTCTGGGACGAAATGAAAGATCGATTGATAAAGTCATTATTGACAATTTTTCCGACAACATAACGAACACCGTAAACAAATTTGTGGAACAATTTTCAAACCAAGTGTCTAAAATAGTACACAAGTGTAGTCAGAAATCATCTAACCATCGAAATATACATATCACACCATCAATCTATTTAGAGGAAGCTAGCGAAGCAGAAGTGTACAACATGTTGTGCAGTTTAAAATCCGATAAGGGAGCAGGAGCAGATTGCATTAGACCGATTGATTTGAAACTTAACGCTTTATACCTAACTCCTATAATTAAAACAATTATAAACCGAAGCATAAGCCAATGCTGTGTTCCTAGGTTACTTAAGACGTCAATAATCCGACCAGTATACAAAGGAGGAGTGAAAAGCCAAATGGAAAATTATAGGCCGATCGCAATTCTTTCTGTTATAGACAAATGTTTAGAAGAAATAATAGTAGGAAGAATAACGAAATTCATAGTAAAGCATAGAGTCCTACAACCAAATCAATATGGTTTCCAAAAAAATAAAAGCACTGGATTACTATTGGGAGAACTTTCGAGTGTGGTGAACGCAAGTCTTAACAAAAACCACCATGTACTAGTAATGTTTCTAGACTTTAGCAAGGCCTTCGACACATTGAGCCATGAGAAGATAATAGAAAGTCTTAATAAAATTGGTATAAGAGGGACCTTAGCGAAGTGGATAGAAAGCTACCTATCAGGAAGAACCATACGCGTAAAAGTTGGAAACGCTGTTAGCCAAGAAAAACAATGCTTATATGGTGTACCACAAGGTTCAAAACTTGGACCGATACTTTTCATCTTGTTCACAAATGAGCTACTTCGTGTATTTAAACGAAGTACAGCTTTTGCATATGCAGATGACATTGCAATTGTTGTCAAGCACAAGTGCCTGGATACTGCTATAGGAATAATGCAAGACGAATTTAATAATGTCTCAAGATGGTTATCAATGCTGTTAAAACAAAGATGATGCATATACGCATGCCACGTCAACCTGAAGCGTCTATACGTATATATCACCAAAACGAAGACTGTTCAACCACAAGCAAAAGTGATGCTATTGAAGTAGTGAAATCAATAAAATATCTAGGAATCATAATTGATGATCACTTCTTGTGGCATGAACACATAAATAAAATACGGATGCAATTAAAAAGTGCTGTTTTTGCGATGGTGTATCTAAAAAGATATACTAGCGTTGATGTCCAAAATCAAGTATACCTTTCTCTCGCTGAATCTCGCTTAAGATACGGAATATTAGCTTGGGGAAATGCATCGAAAACCCACCTAGATAAGATACTTAATATTCAGCATCGATTATTTAAAATAGTCAGTACTAACCATTTTAATTTAAAGGTATTAGATGTTAACGGCATATATAAGATGACAGCTTTATTACAATACTATGACGATCAACGATACCAACAAAATATACGCCATAATCTCAATACAAGAAGAAGAGCTCAGGGATTGCTGGAAACACCTGAAACCTATAACATCTATGGGAGAAGACATCCAAGCTACGCCCTACCAGCAATAATGAATGTACTACCAGCAAACTTAAAAAACATTTTAAACTTTAAAAAACGCAAAAAAGATGTAAAAAAGTATCTTTTAAACATACATCATGTATATTAACTCCATATGAACATTTGTGAATGACTTAATTTATTGAAAATTGTAAATTAATTATAAATACCTACTCTTTCAAATTTCCACAACCGATAAACTGTGAAATATTATCAATATAGAATATGCAACCACCTGCAGATAAGCAATAAGCTTCGCGGGTAAATGAATTATTATAACGTTTTAAAGAAAGAATAAAGAAAGAAAAAAAAAAAAAAAAAAAAAGTTTATATCAGCTAACGGTATTCCGTAGCAGTAAAACTTTAGCGGCTGTAATATTCTGCTTAATTTATTGGTTCACTTGAATAGATCCACTTAGTTTGTTTGCATTTTTTGCGCAATAAAGGTGTGAAACTGAATAGATTTTTTTTAACATTTATTGTGTTTAGTCGAAAACTTGTGAATTCGAATAAAATGGGAAAACAAAAGTGTTTAACGCATCGAGAAAAAGGACAAATCGATGTCTTGACCTCTGAAGGGCTTTCGAATCGCCAAATTGCCAAAAAGATTGGTCGTAGTTCAAATGTTGTTGATCATTACATAAAACAAGGTACTTTGTATGGCAAGAACTACAAAGGCAGGACTGCGATGGCTTTGACACCAAAGGAAAACCGCAAAATCCTTAGGATTGCATCCAATTCCGCCCTTTCTACATCGAAAATAAAGCAAATGGCCAATGTTACAGCTAGCAAATCCACAGTTAGAAGTGCTATTCTAAAAGCGCCGCATCTGAAGTATAAAAAATTACAAAAAAAACACCTCTGAATCAATTTCGCAAGCAACGCCGCCTCGATTTTGCAAGGGACCACATGGCTTGGAATTCTGCCACAAATAACGACCCCGGTGAATGGAAAAAAGTTGTATTTAGTGACGAAAAGAAATTCAATTTGGATGGACCAGATGGGTATAATTTCTATTTTCATGAGAGGTACTTGAGTCGACATCACAGCCGTGAAGGGGGTGTCATGATATGAAGAGCAATCTCGTACTATGGCGCGTTCAAATTAAAAATCGTAGACTCAAAAATGACAGGAAACAGCTATAAAACACTATTGGAATCATCTTTTCCCGAGATTTGTGAAACATTGGCACCCATTCAATGGATCTTTCAACAGGATAATGCGCCTGTACACACTTCAAGAGTGGTGAAGACTTGGATTGCATCCCAAAATGTAGAAACCTTAAAATGGCCACCGTATTCCCCAGATCTCAATATTATAGAAAATCTATGGGGATGGCTTACTCGTAAGGTTTATGAGAATGGGCAGCAGTTTGAGGCCAGAAATGATTTAATTCAAAGCATTAAAGCAGCCTGGTCTGAAATTCCATTAAGCTATCTAGAAAGTTTATACAAATCCATTCCTCAACGCATTTATGAAGTAATTTATAAACAAGGTGTCAACACAAAATACTAATGTTTATAAATAAACGTAAAAAAAAAAAAAAAAAAATGATCCAGTTTTTATTTATTTTCTTATTTGGTTAGTACCTCTATTCAAGTGAACCAATAAATTAAGCAGAATATTACAGCCGCTAAAGTTTTACTGCTACGGAATACCGTTAGCTGATATAAACGTTCGCTTTGTGAGTAGTTTTATACAAAGCAAAGTCTGATATTGAATTATCAGAAAACCATTTGTTATTAGATCAAATACAGTTGCTTTAATCTGCATTTTCTTTCATAAAAATGATTGCCTCTAAACAAGTGAACCGTACTGTATGTGGCGGCTAACATATCGGACAATCCGTTCACTTCCGGTGGTGGTTCGGATTCATTCTCGTCAATAGCTACGTTGTGGAGAACAGCACAAGCAATTGTAATCAACTGTACAGTCTCCACTCTGCACTTTAAGCCAGTGACCAACACTGGAAAACGCCTTTTCCAAATGCCGTACGAACGTTCTACGCAATTGCGAGTGCGAATCTGCGATTCATTATATAAATTTTCTACGGAGTTCGTGACATTCAGAAAAGGTGTCGCAAGATAGTTTGTATTAGTGTAACCCGAATCACCAACAAGAATAAATTGCTTGAACTCGCCTCTTTCGAATCGTTGTTTCAAACTCGACGGGTTGAAAATGCGTTGATCATGAGTGGAGCCCTATTAACACGTTGGCTGCCACGTGAGCCACCGGTGGTACACATTTTTTATTAACATGAGGCCGCGTGTACCACCAGTGTACCACATGATATACAAATTTGTTTGAACGATAGTTTTTTGGTCTGCTGATAAAAGTAATTTTTTCCTTCAGTGGTGCCTGGGGTAAAGGTTTATTCTTTTCATATGATTTAACAAAAATTAAAAATTTTAATTTTTTTTTCTATATTTATGGTATTCATTGTTTTTTGTGTTTGACATTGTTTGAAACTAATATATAAAATTCATTGTAAATAACATAATAAATAATTCAAAATTTGTTAGAATAAAAAAAAAAAAAAAAAAAATTAGTACAAAATTAATGTTTTTGTGGAAACAATCAATGCATAGTGCAGGTTTGCCATCACAATGGTCATAATATGTGGACACCCTCTTAGTTTTTTTTTGAGCTGCAACTCAGCCTTCGTTCTGCTGAATATCATTGTAGCAAACGGAACAACGTTTTCGAGTTTTTCGATTAGTTTAATCGCGTGTGTCGAACTTTTTGATTACATGTTTGACTTTCATACTGTTAGATGTTGACGGATGCACTTCCCGTTCACAAAGAGATTCGCAGATTGATTGCCTGAATTCAAGAATTTGTACATTTTTATGGAACTGTTTGTAGATCACCAATGCATTTACAACGGATGTACTTAGTAGAAATTCCAATGCAATTTTGTGGTACCATTTTATAGTTTTTCGTAATGGCGTGAAATAGCATGCCATTTGATCTGAAATGTCTATTCCGTGTTTACCTTTATTGTATTCCGCTATCATTTTAAATTTTTTTTATTTCTTTATTGTTGCGATTTTTCTTTCCTGTGGAAACAACATCTAAGTTGTGCTTTGTGCTAAGCAGAAGCACGTCACGTTTATCCTTCCACTTTGCAATGACTATTCCAGAGTTTTCATGTCCAACAATGTGTTTTTTTTTTTTTAGTTTTGCACATGTCACGTCCTTTGTATTTGGCCAGTGATACAGACGTATAAAAATTATCGGTGGTCATTGTCCTGCCTTTGTCCAAATATCGATCAGCAAGGTCTAACACAATTTGAGTGCTGTGCGAAGTGCCTTCAATTGGCCTTCCTCTCTGATTGATACTTTCACATTTTCCAGCATAAATTGAGCTTGTATATATATAGCCACAACTTTACGCCATATTTATGGGATTTTCCAGGGTTAAACTTGCGGAACTGGAGCCTTCCTCGCCAGGCAATCATACTCTCATCAACTGCCAGGATCTCCACTGGAACTTGAGCACGCTTACTTTACCCAAGCGATTACCTTCCATTCTTGTATTGTCAGCGAAGTGAATAAATTTGAGCAATAATATGGGGGACAAAATTATTTTGATAAAATGGGTATAAAATTCCAGTACAAAGAAATTGCTGGATACTTTATTATTCCCATGTAAATTACTACGCCAAGAAACTTTTTTATCTCTGGTACATTTCAATCTTCCCATTTCTTTATGCGCGATCTTCGAGTAACTGTATATTTTCCCAAGAATTGATTTGCTTTCAAATTAGTTTGGAACACAATAAGTTCATAGACTTCATCCGTCACCATCAAGCTGAACAAATCAATTGGTTTTATTGTACTTGCCTCCAGATTAGATATTCCAGGTATTGATAGATGATCCGTAAACGTAAATGTCTTGAGTGATCTTCCGCTAACCGCAGTCCATACGTTTGATGGAATATCGCCAGGATCAGCGTCTTCATCCACTGACGATTCTGGATTATCCTCTAAAGCCTCAGAGTCACTAGTTTGAGAACCAGTTGGTACGTAGTCACTGGAATCGGAACCTTCAAAATCCAAGTTTTCATCACTATCGGAGTCCTCATCTCTGTTTCTATTCCTGGAATTGCTTCGTTATTTGTTATTGAAAATATTATTTTGATTGACACTTTTACTCTACTCTTACACCACTGAAAACTAAAAACTAAAGAAAAACCTGAAATGAAATAACGGTGTACACATGGTGGTACACTTGGCATCAGATTAATTCCAATGTAAACAGAGTGCCATGTGGGCCCCCGGTAGTCACAGCCTAAAAACACACATACAACGACACAAATGAGGGAAGACGACAACGGAACACTTAACACATGGGCAATAATCAGTTTGAAGCGATATTTACAGTTTGAAATTTTGGCATATTTTTTTTTGTATGGTGGCAGTCAACGTGTTAAGGAAAATACATACAAAATTAAAACCGATTTGAAATGTTTACTTTTCATGTAAGCTATACCTGCCAACGAGCGACGATATCGTTTATCTTTAAATTTGCATCACAAACCGTTTGAACGTTTAGGGAAAACCATCCCTTACGATTCCTAAAATTTTCTGGGTCAGTTCCACCTGGTGATTGAATTCGGATATGCGTACAATCAATCGCGCCAATAGTTCGAGGGAATTTTGCTTTGGCGAAAAAGTTAGATGCTGCTTGCAGCAGTTCCAATTGCGTTTCCGGAATCCGAATAAATTGTGGCGCAAGATTGGCAATCGCTCTCGACACTCGTTTCAACATATGATGCACGGTGGCAATGCTTACGCCAATGAAATCGGCCACCGCCAATTGAATTGATCCGAGTGCATAGGACCGTAATACGATTAATAATTGGGTAATTGGTCGTAATTCACGCGATCTATCGAAGATCCTAAAGAATAGAGAACTCTCCATCGTTTGCAGAGACGGATGAGTTCGTCTTTATAAATGCTGCTGTATGCAGCTTTGAAATCGATGAATAGGTGGTGGGTACCGATTTGGACTTCTTGGGGTTTTTTTTTCAGGATCTGTTGGAGTCTGAACACTCCAACAGTGTCAACCACTCTGATTAGGGCCGATTAGGTTTCTATCAAACGGTTTCAGCAGTTCACATATTACCGCAGATACGATCTTGTTGGCCATTTTGAGGATACTTATGCGTTTTTGGGTATCCGAGGATATTTCCATCGGTCATACTTTCATCCGACCAAATTTGACTTTTTAGTTGATGCTACTTACCAAGTCATCTCTGTTGTCTTTTTAAAGCTCAGCGGGAAGGCCGTAATTTCGGGCAGCCTTCTTAAGCTTGAGTTTAGATATTGCTATCCTCACTTCACTCAGGTCGGGTGGTTGGTAGTTTTCGCTGTCGTTCGTTCTGCCTGACAGCGGAATGTTCTTCGTCATCGCTGTTTAACTGTCGGCAGAAGTGGTTCTTGCATATCTTCAGCATCGACTGTGTCGATATTTCAGTGTTCATTTCAACAGGATTCTGTTCGAGCCTTGTATCCTTGGCTTTGACATTTTACACTTTGGTATAACTTGCGAAAATCGGAATGTCATCTCTCTTTATCCTCGATCGCGAGCTTTTCTTGCTCTTTTTTCTTCTTTCTGAAAAGTTGGCGGTCATTCCTTCTTCTCTGCCTATAGAGCTCAATGTCAGCTCTCGTCTTCACCTGCAGCTTAGCTTTGAAGGCGTCGTTCTTGCCTGCGAGCATCTGTCGGCATTCCTCATCAAACCAGAGGTTTCTTGCTGGTGTGCCCGAGAAACCTAGCAGATCATTTGCGGTTGATCTAATGGCTTATTGGCATCGTTGCCATTGACCTTCGACATTTCTAGTGGTATGGTGTTAATCGAGAGGTTAAGGGATACGCGTTGCGCGAATGTCTTGGCGGTGTCTTTATTGCAGTTCTACGAACTTAATTTTTTCACAGTATTTCTGGATTGTTGTGGCGCGTTGGATATCCGCATTCTTACCCTGGCTGCAACAAGGTAGTGGTTCGAGTCGATTTGAGTTCCCCGGAATGTTAGGACATCCAAAATACTGGATGCGTGCCTCTTGTCTATCGCAATGTGATCAATTTTGTTAACCGTTCGTTGATTTGGAGACCGCCGTATCCCCTTATGGATATCGAGGTGAGGAAACCGTGTGCTGGCTATATTGGCATTTCGTTCCGAAGCGAAGTCAATTAGCCAAGTCCGTTACCAGACGTGTTGTCGTGTAGGCTATGTTTTCCGAAAATACTTCTAAAGATGACGTCTCTTCCTAGCGTCGCGTTAAAATCTCCCAGCACGATTTTAACATCGAAGAATAAAACCACGTATCTTAATGAAATATAGGTACAATATTCGACGTAAAATACCTTCTCTCGTCGTACGGCAACGAATTCATTATAAGTTGGAGCACCATCATTGTCGTCCGCTTTGAGAGACGAAAACGATATATGAAGTCGCGGTCGTCCCATTTTTCGAGTCCAACACGTGGTAGCATCTTATATTGACATCTTTCACAGACCAAATTGCGCTCGTTTTCTTCGCTGCCCGAATCAGACGATGGCCAATCCTCCCAAAAATAATTTGAACGATACATTGTTTAAGTTTTAAAAATTAATATTTGATTATTTTCGCCACTTGATTTGATGTTCGCACAGTCAAAAACAGAAATGAGAAAAAAAATCTGACATTTGACGTTAAAATTCCCAAGTTTGCTCTACAACTTCTACTATTTCGGGGAGTTGAGCAAATCCAAAGTTGATCAACTTTCAGTTTTCTCAACTTCGGAATATCCAAAGTTGATCGTGCCAACTTTGAGTGAATAAAAACAATTTCTCAAGTTGAGAATAAAAATCCCCGAGTTGTGTTCAACTTCGAGTGAATAAAATCACCCTAAAAGTGCTTGGCTGTCGATGAGCAAATGTGCTCAACCAAGGCTCGAAGCATTCTAAAGCAATACATGCCGGCCAAACCTAACAAGTGGGGTTTCAAACTGTTTATTTTATGCGGCGTAAGTGGTTTTGGCTACAACTTCGAAATTTCCAGTGGCCAAGCATTCAGAGCATCTGTAGGCCTTCTTCGTCAAAGTGGTTTCTTATAGTGGGCGTGAGATAACTGGCACATCAGTTGCGTCCGATCTTATGGGTTGTTTCACATCGTCGCCGTTTGTCTTCGACATTAAATGCTGGTGCTGTGGAATTAGTCGACCAAGTATAGGATACTGCAATTTTTTTTTTTAATTTTGACAGTATTTTGCATTTGTTGTCAAGGTATGTTATTTGCATTCGTTTATAACTTGACGGCAACAAAGTAGTGGTCCGCTCCCTTTTTTTATGGCGTTTTCCGTAAAAAACCTTTTTTCAGAATAATTTTAAAAAATTTGGAAAAACTTTTGATGCGGAATCATTGGTTATGATAATATCAACATTTCGTCTAAATATCCTTTTGACCCAGGCCCACTTTTTGGAGGCGTTTTTCTACAAAAACCATTTGTATACGTTATGCCCTACAATATGCAGAAGAAAAACGTTGTTTTCTGTCGAACCATACAAGATTTTGATAAACTGTCTGAAGAATATGTTGCGACAATATCAATTTTAATGTTTCTTTGCCATAAAAATATAAATTTTATGGACAGGATGAGATAGGGTATAAAACGATCCACACAGTAGATTGTAGCCTTCTTATATGTTTTTCCCTCGGATCGTTTGGTCATCCAAAATACTGGATACATGTCTTTTGTCTCATCCTTTTGTCGATGTGTTCAATTTGATTTGTTGTCCATGTCTCTTTATGGATGTGGGTTTCAAGAAAACAACGGTGTAGGTTGAATGATTTATTAATAATTAAAATAAACGATTAAGTTACAATAATATGACACATAACCGGGTAGTGGCGAACACGCTGGTCAAACAACTTGCCTTCTCGGCGGTGCAATTCTAACTAACTCAACACGGGAAAGATGGAATAGCAAAACAAGAAAATGTGCAGATGTGCAGCTGTGTGCGAGAATGAGGAGAGCAAATGACGAGCATGTTGGTGTGCATTACTTCGGGTGGCGTGACCGTGTTACGGGACCACCATATCCCACATTCGGCCCTCCTGACTGGTCATTCGCCCCGATTGACCTACACCACGGTTTCATACTGTCTGCGGCTGAAGATGTTGCGCGCGGCCCTTCGTGGTCCCCTACCTTCTCCACTTCATAGCGTTCATGCTTGCAGAGCTTCGTTACCTTGTATGGTCCGAGGTACTTTGGCTTCAGCTTAAGCCCTGGGCCAAACTGGGTTCTACGTATCGCCACCAACTCTCCCAACTTGTAGGTTTTTGCCTGCTTCCGATGCCGATTGTATTGCTGGATGTTTTCACTCTGTATCCGGCTTTTGTTCTCGCGGGCCTGATCGCGAACGGCGTCTCTCTCCTGCTCCAGTTCTGCCACGATCTCTTTATGGAATATCGCCTGAACCTCCGGCCTATCTCATCTCGAGTCCAGTGAGGATTCGAAAAGGAGAATGATTGGTGCTCCTTGATGCGGTACTGTTGATGATCTGCTGAACCCTCTCGACGTGTTTATACCAACATGACGGATTTTCTAACGTCATCTTCGTGAGCATTGGAATCAGTATCCGATTCATCCTTTCAACTTGTCCATTCCCCCGTGGAATACCTGTAGTGATTACCAGGTGAGTGATGTCCTCCCTTCGACAATACTGCTCGAAGACACCTGCGGTAAAAGCGGTACCCCTGTCCGTTATTATGCGTCTTGGATTCCCGAATATAGACGCTTGTTTCTGCAACCTGTCTACCACCTCTTCGCTAGTTGTACTCTTAGTGGGGTACAACCAGACGAACTTGGAAAACGCATCCACGACAACCAATATGTGATTGTATTTCTTTTTGGTAATGTCCATGGGACCAACGTGATCAATGTGGAATGTCTGCAGTGGGCGATCTTCTTTCTCTATAGGCGACAGAAATCCTTCCTGCTTCCCGGCCTTCCTCTCCGCCATGATACACTCTACACAGCTACCTACGATGCTACTTGCCTGGCCGATGGAGTATCTGGTAGTTGAAATCCTGAAGGAACATAGCCCATCGCGACACACGTAACGGGACTTCCTTCTTATTTATTGTCATAGTGAACGCCTTACAGTCGGTCACAATCTTGAACGACTTTCCGAGCAAATATATCCTCCATTTCTCAAGTGCATTGACTACGGCCATCACTTCCAACTCATAGGAATGGTACTTTTCTTCTTGTGGTGTCGTCTTCCTGCTCATATATTGCACGGGATGAAACTGCTGATCGTCGTTGTCCTTTTGTAACATCACCGCTCCATAAGCTATCTGACTCGCGTCGGTATGCACTTCCGTAATTGCATGTTGGTCGAACAGTTTGAGGACTGGCGACTTCGCTAACGCTCCTCTCAACAACTCAAACGCTACTTCTTCTTTCGTCCCCATCACCCAACTAGCTTCCTTCCGCAGTAAATCAGTTAATGGTTTGGCGATGGCCGCGTAATTGGCTATAAACTTGCGGAAATAACTTGTCAGTCCCAAAAATCGTTGTAACGATTTTTTGTCCGTAGGCAGCGCAAAGTTACTAACGGCTTTCGTCTTCTCCGCTGATGGTCGGATGGTCCCTCCTTCGACTACGTAGCCCAGAAACTCGATTTTAGCTGTCAGAAACGGCTAAGGACCAGGTCAAGCAAATGATCTTGTCCTACCTGCCTAAGATGGAGGTCGAGTCACCAATCACCATGAAAATCATACTCGGGACCACCATATCCCACATGGATATCGAGGTGGAGAAATCGTGTGTTGACTATATTGTCATTTACCAGCGAAGCCATTTAGCCAAAGTTCCTTGCCAGACCTGGCGTGCAGCTTTTCTGTAAGTGTTCTAACACTCCAGGTACCAACGTCATTATACTTTTTGCGTTTATCATTTACTTCAAGAGGTTTTGGTTGCTTCTTAACAATTGGGGTTTTTCGTGATTCAGTAGTTTACCATAAACCTGGAGTTCAAAAGTGTTCACTACGGGCATTCATAGTCTTGGCACAGTGAGGAGAAATACAGTTCCGAATTGTAAACTTCCCGATGAATTTTTTTTTTTTCAAAAAACAACCAAGGGGTACTTCAGTTGAATTTGTTGGCAATCACAATGGGATTCAGATTTCAACAACCGCTTGGAAAGACAACAAAATTTTTTCACTGGCATCAAATTTTGCAGGCAAGAATCCTACATCCAATGTTCAACGATATGATGAAATCCACAAAGTCCACGTGATGGTTGAACGACGATTTGTGGTAGCCGAATACAACCGTCACATGGGAGGAGTGGACTTGATGGATAGCAGTATTGCTAGACACAAAATTTTACTAAGAAGTAAATTTTGGTACATGAGTTTGTTTTACCACCTTCTTGACATGGCGATGGCAAATGCGTGGCTCCTCTATCGTCGGGTCAACAAACAAGCTGGTCGATCTGACAATTTGAGTGCGGCAGACTTTCGTGTTGAAGTAGCTGAAGCACTTTGCAAGGTGGGCATGAAACAAAGGCCGAGCAAAAGAACATCAGGTGTTGAACAGGGTCTTCAGACAAAAAAAAAGAAAGGCCCAGCTCAACACGCGCCGCCCAAGGAAGTTCGTCAAGATCAAACCAGCCATTGGCCAGTATGGGCACACTTAGACTGGGAAATTACCACGTGGATATTCCAACTTTTCCGAAAAAAAAGTGAACCATTTCGAGCCAACTATGAAGCGGATGAGGTTTCAGTTTTTTTTAGGTTACCCAGGTCACTCACACTTCACTGCCAGGACAACCCACTCTATGACTCATCACTCTCGGGATGAAGTCCTGTATTCGCTAAGGGTGGTGGGATGTATGATTCTCACAAATCCATAGGGTGGGAACAGCATTCGTTACACAGGTGGCGCAGAAGGTCTGGGTTCGATTCCCAGCCGTAGCAACACCTAAATGATTTTTCACTGGCCCTCCTCTCGTGATGATCTGACAAATCATCCGAGTAGTATTGATTGTCATGAAAAGCTTATCTCAACTTAGCCGTTCGGATTTTGAAGTCGAAGTCGGAGTGCTAAGAAGTACACACGCACACATGAATGGTTGTGAGAAAAAACCTAGGCCCTGGGTACTAACGATCCTGTTGCGCCATACATTTTTTTTTTTAGGTCACCTAGATCGTCAAAGAAGTAGTGCGCTAGATGTTGTTCTACTTTGTTGGAGACATCTGGCCGAAAACAGAGAAGATGACACCTTCTCCTCCTCGTGTAAGCAACTTCTGCAGTGTCATTGCCATAGAGGCCTAGACAACTTGCGTGTAGGTAGGTCTAAGGTGAAGTATTCAGTAAGGGCACCGATGATGGCACTGCTGTTTGCTCTGTTTAGCATTAGCAAGCTGAGTTAGCGTTTCTGGCTATAATTTGGCCAGAGCTGCCTGGATATTAAACACTTTGTGACGACTATCCTTCTATGGTTTGCTCTCTTGATCGCAACGGGCTTGATCGATGATTTTTTTATCGAGGGGCATGTCTAACATTTATACTGGCGATAGAAGGGTAGTGCGTAGTCTGGCAATTGCATTCGCTTAAGAGTTCCCTGGGATATCTCTGTGACCCGGCACCCAAAAAAAAAGAACGTTCTCGTTACGAGGTAGACGGCATTCATGGGCTGATTTCGATGTGAATAAGATGGGTGCCAAGGATTTGATTGCCGTTATTATATTCCACCTCATGATCGAGAATCCGAAAGGATATGCCTAAGTCAAGCATCTGGGAGAAAACACCTCTACTTACGCCAGATTTTGTTTCAAGCCCTTCAGTGTTGATCGAGTTGTGATCTTCAAGCATATACGGCGCCCTTTCCAGAAGACTGGGAATGGTTGACGTGAAGTTATGTCGAATTGGCTAATGATGTAGTCGGTGTAGTCTGTAGTGATAAGGTGTTTCAGTATTTCACTGTATTCACCGTGAGCGGATGTCTATTGCAATGAGCCTCTTAGTCTCACAGCTACACAAGCTGCGGTCTTACTTACTTACTTAAGTGATGCTTCAGTCCGGAATGAACCTTGACCTCAACCAACATGCCTCCTCCAATTAGCCCGTTCCTTAGCTAACTGCCTGCAGTTGCGCACTCCAAGTCGGTTGAGGTCGGTTTCTCCTTGTGTGCGTCACTTATGGCGAGGTCTTCCTCTACTGCATTCGACGTCTGGCTGGCAATCGAAGCTTCTGCGAGCCGGTGTATTGGTGTCCATTCGTTGTACATGTCCAAGCCATCTTTAACGTCCAATGCGGAGTCGCTGTGCAGCTCATTTAGTTCTTGGTTGAGTCTTCGTCTCCATAGCCCGTCAAAGCAAACGGGACAGAAGATTTTTCGAAGAATTTTCCTGTCGATCGGCCAAGGATTTCTTCATCCGCTTTTGAGACGGTCCGTGCTTCATCGCCGTAGAGCAGGACTAGGATGATCAGGCACTTATATTGGATCTCCTTCACACTCCTCTGCACAATCCTCTCAAGAATCAAATAAGAAGACACATGACAGCGCATCGCCTTGCCTAAATCCCTTTCTGGTATCGAATGTGTAGGTGAGGTCGCTATCGCTACCCTAAAGAATAGAGAACTCTCCATTGTTTGCAGAGACGGATTAGTTCGTCTTTATAAATGCTGCTGTATGCAGCTTTGAAATCGATGAATAGGTGGTGGGTATCGATTTGGACTTCTTGGGTTTTTTTTTACCAGGATCTGTTGGAGTCTGAACATTTGATCGATTGTGGACTTTCCTGGCCTAAAACCACTCTGATTAGGGCCGATTAGGTTTTTATCAAACGGTTTCAGGAGTTCACATATAAGATCTTGTAGGCCATTTTAAGTATGCGTTTTTGTGAATCCGAGGTTACTCCCATCGGTCATACTTTCATCCGACCAAATTTGGCTTATAGGTTGATGCTACTTAACAAGTCATATCTGTCGTCTTTTTTAAGCTCAGCGGGAAGGCCTTAATTTTCGGCAGCCTTCTAAAGCTTGAGTTTAGATATTGCTATCCTCACTTCACTCAGGTCGGGTGGTTGGTAGTTTTCGCTGTCGTTGCCAGTATTGAAGGTTTCGTTCTGCCTGACAGCGGAATGTTCTTCGTCATCGCTGACAGTCGCTTGACAGTCGGCAGAAGTGGTTCTTGCATATCTTCAGCATCGACTGTGTCGATATTTCAGTGTTCATTTCAACAGGATTCTGTTCGAGCCTTGTATCCTTGGCTTTGACATTTTACACTTTGGTATAACTTGCGAAAATCGGAATGTCATCTCTCTTTATCCTCGATCCCGAGCTTTTCTTGCTCTTTTTTCTTCTTTCTGAAAAGTTGGCGGTCTTTCCTTCTTCTCTGCATATAGAGCTCAATGTCAGCTCTCGTCTTCACCTGCAGCTTAGCTTTGAAGGCGTCGTTCTTGCCTGCGAGCATCTGTCGGCATTCCTCATCAAACCAGAGGTTTCTTGCTGGTGTGCCCGAGAAACCTAGCAGATCAGTTGCGGCTGATCTAATGGCTTATTGGCATCGTTGCCATTGACCTTCGACATTTCTTGCTAGTGGTATGGTGTTATTCGATAGGTTTAGGGATACGCGTTGCGCGAAGGTCTTGCCGGTCTCTTGCGATTGCAGTCTTTCGACATTAAATTTGTTTACAGTATTTCTGGATTATTGTGGCGTAGTGGATATCACATTCTTGCCTATGATGCAACAAGGTAGTGGTCCGAGTCGATATTAGCTCCTCGGAATGTTCGGACATCCAAAATACTGGATGCGTGCCTCTTGTCTATCGCAATGGGATCAATTTTGTTGACCGTTCGTTGATCTGGAGACCGCCGTATCCCCTTATGGATATCGAGGTGAGGAAACCGTGTGCTGTGGCATTTCGTTCCGAAGCGAAGCCAATTAGCCAAGTCCGTTACCAGACGTGTTGTCGTGTAGGCTATGTTTTCCGAAAATACTTCTAAAGATGACGTCTCTTCCTTACTTTGCGTTAAAATCTCCCACCACGATTTTAACATCGTACTTCGGTAGTCGCTCATAGGTTTTGTCAAGGAGCTCATAGAAGCAGTCCTGAGCTATATCACCTTTTTCCTCCGTTGGGGCGTGAGCGCATATAAGGCTTGTGCTGTCGAATTTGTTCTCGCGTTCCAGGTGCAGATACGAACGTCGTTGTCCTTTTTTCGTTTAGCAGGGTTGTCACCAATAATATCAATCCTTTCCGAGGCTTTAAGTTGCTTCGTAACAATTAATTTTTCCATGGGTGGTAGTTAACCCAAAGCACAATCCCTAAAGTGGAGGACCAGTTCCAATTTATTAGATACCCCTAGCAAAACGGGGCCATACGTATCCACTACGGGATTGAGCGCTGCCGTTGGTATTTCGGTTCATCCGCCACCACCTCTGTTAAAGGGGCTTGAATTCCCTTTGAGATTGCTAGATAGCCTGTTGTCCGAACATGTCGATGCAGTTCATCTAGTTTCGCCTGGGACAGCAGTCCGGATATTCATTCAGGGTCGTTCTGATCACATAAAATTTTCCCAAAATGTTTGTATCAGTATCAAACCCCCCAACTCTTAAAATTTCACATAGCCCAACATTTTTCGTGCACACTTCTAAGGGTGTTTTGACATTTTTTTTTGACGATCTGTCATAACATAAAATTTCTCAAAATTTTGCTCGATTTCAGATTTTTCAGATTTGGATGATTTTATTTTGGGTGATATGACACGGTGCGCTACTCAACATTCTTTACAAGATCCTGTCAAACGTATTATACGAACACTTCAAACCGTTTAGAAAAGTCTGATGAATTACAGTTCAAATAAGTATTTGTGTTCCGCCGTATAATGAGCCGATGGTTGAGTCCCAGTGGTCCAGTGGACATCTCCAACTTCCACAGAATAAACACACCCTTGACAAATGCGAATGAAATTCTTCATCCATCAACAAATGAACTTTTTGCACACTTAAAATATTTATGACAACAATTCGCAAAAGCATCATCGCACAATTATGTACCTTGCACGTATCACACGCGCAGTAATGGATTTGCAAATGTCCCTCCATTAAGGGATGCAAAATTTATCATCCATAGTGCTGCAGTATGTCCTCCATTGTAGTTCAACACCGTCGACACCTTTAAAAACTGAATAGCAAACAAAAACGAATGAATTTTTAAAACTGCAATCGTGTCGTGTATCCCAAAGTGCATATTCCGTTGGCATTACTAGGCGCCATCCCAGCCGTAATCCTGTGATTTCGAGGACATTCCACTATCATCCGGCGTAAAATCGATCACACAATCAACGCGACAACGTGTTGCGTTAAAAAATTAATTTAATCATCCATTTGACATTTAATCGGGGTCCACCTCCCTCTGCCGGTGGGAAAAACTATCTCATCAGCTGGAACATTATTCTCATTTCGAATTCATAAATAATAACCGGACTACGCGCGCTCCCCCACCAACAAAAAGGATCAGATAGGATATAATTGCGAATTATTATCAAGCACTTGGCATATTTGCGACTAATGAGGTCTCATTATATCCACTTAGCAGCTCGACTGACGACATATGACGTGGAAATCGGGACAAATACAAAAAAAAAGTTTCGGAAAATCACAAAAAAAAAGGTGTAGGCCTTCGTGCAAAAAAAAAAAAAATGGACACGTGAAATCCATTATTATGGTAATTATCGGGGTTGATGGTAAACATATAAATGGACATGTTTGAGGGGGTGGAGATTATCGCGCACATATTTTTAAGCTTTTAATTGCGATTTTATAAATGCGATTGTGTGGGCAAAAACGGATGAGTAATGCGACTTAATTGTAAAAAAAAAATATCTGAACAAATACAGGTGGAGTACAAGATGCAGCTTCTCCTCATTGAGTGAAGATTGTTTCAGTTCTGTTAAAATATAAAATTTTGCAAAAGTTCGGTAGATGCAATGCGTCTGAATTCAAGGCCATAAAAAGCTTGTATGAGTTTTTCAGGGAGAAGAATTTATTAGCTGTGCCGTGAAATAACGCCGAATTCCGAAATGCGGCGGTTCTTCACAGCACCCTTATTGGCGTAAGCGTCAACAGTACTTTGTTTGTTGATATATAGCATCAAAGCATGATGAAGTCATACATGTCCATGACGCATTGAGAACAAAAAAAAAAACAGAAACGTTTGCATGCCAGCTTTCTTGGTCGATTTGAGAGGAAAATTCTTCGAAAAATCTTCGGTCCCGTTTGCGTTGATGGGCTATGGAGACGAAGATTTAACCAAGAACTAGACGAGGTGTATACAGCGACATCCCATGGTCAAAAAACTCCATATTGGGCGTTTAAGATGGCTGGGACATGTAGAACGAATGCACACCAATACTCCGGCTCGCAGAGTCTTCGATTTCCAGCCAGACGTTGAACACAGTAGAGGAAGACCTTCGCCTTAAATGGCGCACACAAGTAGAAACCAACCTCAACCAACTTGGAGTGCGCAACTGGAGGCATTTAGCAAAGGACCGGGCTAATTGGAGAGGCATGTTGGTTGAGGCCCGTACGGGCGGTGGGTGGAAGTGTGTACCCATTGAAAATGAGATAAAAATATATGGTGGGCTGTGGCCAGCACGACCCGCCATAGAACAATTTTTCTTCTGTGTAGTGCGTCATCTGTATATGACTTTATAATCTTTGGTAGCATATCCTTGTATTTCCCTCGTTAATTACAAGACCAACGCGTTTCGCCTCTTCCTCAATGCCCAAACTGCTTCTACAATGGCACCGTGGAAGCGATTAATGATGTCGATGTTGCCTTACCTCAGTAGCTGGATGAATTTGTTGAAATTAGTGACTTCCGTTTTGTGTGCTGCGCTGGACACTATCTGATCCAGCGCTTGGATTCTTTGTCAAAATCTGGTACAAGTTCGGAAACGCTTAGATGAGCTGTTGCCAAAGAGAACGTTGCAGCGAGTATCCTCTAATGTAAGGCGACACATCTGTTTCAGTTTTGATGATATCCGACATTTCATCACAAAGCTCTAGGCGATGGATGGTGTGTTGCGACTTGAAATACGTTGGTCTATTCCAGGATTTGCCTAAGTGCCGGGCTGGTAGCCACATGGTATGTGCAGTTGCAGAAAGCCCCAAGACATTCACACATTACGTTGGATAGGATCTTTTATGCGACATTAAGCAGGGACATGCTCCGGAAGGCCAACGGCAGCGCTCAATCCCGTAGTGGATACAGATGGCCCCATTTCCTAGGGGTATCTAATAAATTTGAACTGGTCCTCTAGGTTGGCGGTTGTGCTTCGGGTTAACTACCCACCCATTTAACAAAACTTTATGTTAGCAAGTAACCAATAGCCTCGGAAAGGACTGATTTTATTGTTGACGACCCTGCTAAACGGAAACCGGACACCGACGTTCGTATCTGCACCTGGAATGCGAGAACATTAAATAGGAGAGGTGCAAGCGAACAACTAGCGGAAGCACTAAACTGCTACAAAGCAGATATTTCTGCCATCCAAGAAATACAATGGGATTGGCCGGGCAAAAAGAGGATGAAAAACTGTGACATCTACAACGGATCGTGTAATAATTCGGATGCGGATTTGTTGTAAGTGCCAGAAGTCTTATGTTTCCAAGAAATTAGCGAACGTATTGCAAAAATTTGCATCAAGACAAAATTGGCCAATGTAGGCCTTATATGAACTCACGCCCTAACGGAGTACAAAGATTATACAGCTAAGGATTGCTTCTACGAGCTTCTTGACAAAACCTATGAGTAACTACCGAAGTACGATGTTAAGATCGCGCTGGGAGATTTGAACGCAAAGGTAGGAAGAGAAGACATCTTTAGCAATATTGTCGGCAAGTATAGCCTACACGACTTAGGCTATTTGGCATTGCTATGCAACGGAATTCCACTGTAGCCAGCACTTACCTCGATAATTATAACTGGGGTCTCCAGATCAACGAACGGTCAACCAAATTGATCACATTGCGATGGACAAGAGGCACGCATCCAGTATTTCAGATATCAGAACTTTCCGAGGAGCTAACATCGACTCGAACCACTACCTTGTTGCAGCCAAGGTGAGAATTGAATTGGACAAAACGTCACCATCGATGAATGTAACTTCTAGGAAGTATGGGGCTTTGTCTAGCTAGGCTCCGCTTTTAACTCTAAACAACATCTCGTGAGAAATTAAACGAAGAATTACTCTTGCCAACCGCTGTTTCTTCGGGCTAAGGAGGCAATTCAGTGGTAAATCCCTCACTAAAAATGCTAAAGAGATCCTGATCATCCCAGTCCTGCTCGACGGAAGCATGGACCTTATCAAAAGCGGATGAAGAAATCCTTGGTCGATTTGAGAGGAAAATTCTTCGAAAAATCTTCGGTTCCGTTTGCGTTGACGGGCTATGGAGACGAAGATTCAACCAAGAACTATACGAGCTGTTCAACGACATGCCCCTGGTCAAAAAAACTCCGCATTGGACGTTTAAGATGGCAGGGACATGTAGAGCGAAAGGACACCATAACTCCGGCTCGCAGAGTCTTCGATTCCCAGCCAGACGTCGGACGCAGTAGAGGAAAACCGCGCTTTAAGTGGCGCTCACAAGTAGAAACCAACCTCAACCAACTTGGAGTGCGCAACTGCAGACAGTTAGCTAAAGAACGGGCTAATTGGAGATTCATGTTGGTTGAGGCCCAGTTTAATACCGGACTGTAGCTCCACTTAAGTAAGTATGTATGGCCCGGTAGTTAGTGTAAGATATTGGATCACCTTTTGCGGACATATGGAGCTGTTATTCCATTTTCATCGAGCATGCTCTCATCCAAGCAGATTCGGTTGATGATTTGGTGCATGCGCGCATTATTATAGTTCTGCTGGTATCCTATATCAGAACCGTATGACTTGTTGTTTTTCAATTTCTTTGAGGCTGCTGTATCCGCTTCGACATGTTAAGATCGCGCTGGGAGATTTGAACGCAAAGGTAGGAAGAGAAGACATCTTTAGCAATATTGTCGGCAAGTATAGCCTACACGACTTAGGCTATTTGGCATTGCTATGCAACGGAATTCCACTGTAGCCAGCACTTACCTCGATAATTATAACTGGGGTCTCCAGATCAACGAACGGTCAACCAAATTGATCACATTGCGATGGACAAGAGGCACGCATCCAGTATTTCAGATATCAGAACTTTCCGAGGAGCTAACATCGACTCGAACCACTACCTTGTTGCAGCCAAGGTGAGAATTGAATTGGACAAAACGTCACCATCGATGAATGTAACTTCTAGGAAGTATGGGGCTTTGTCTAGCTAGGCTCCGCTTTTAACTCTAAACAACATCTCGTGAGAAATTAAACGAAGAATTACTCTTGCCAACCGCTGTTTCTTCGGGCTAAGGAGGCAATTCAGTGGTAAATCCCTCACTAAAAATGCTAAAGAGATCCTGATCATCCCAGTCCTGCTCGACGGAAGCATGGACCTTATCAAAAGCGGATGAAGAAATCCTTGGTCGATTTGAGAGGAAAATTCTTCGAAAAATCTTCGGTTCCGTTTGCGTTGACGGGCTATGGAGACGAAGATTCAACCAAGAACTATACGAGCTGTTCAACGACATGCCCCTGGTCAAAAAAACTCCGCATTGGACGTTTAAGATGGCAGGGACATGTAGAGCGAAAGGACACCATAACTCCGGCTCGCAGAGTCTTCGATTCCCAGCCAGACGTCGGACGCAGTAGAGGAAAACCGCGCTTTAAGTGGCGCTCACAAGTAGAAACCAACCTCAACCAACTTGGAGTGCGCAACTGCAGACAGTTAGCTAAAGAACGGGCTAATTGGAGATTCATGTTGGTTGAGGCCCAGTTTAATACCGGACTGTAGCTCCACTTAAGTAAGTATGTATGGCCCGGTAGTTAGTGTAAGATATTGGATCACCTTTTGCGGACATATGGAGCTGTTATTCCATTTTCATCGAGCATGCTCTCATCCAAGCAGATTCGGTTGATGATTTGGTGCATGCGCGCATTATTATAGTTCTGCTGGTATCCTATATCAGAACCGTATGACTTGTTGTTTTTCAATTTCTTTGAGGCTGCTGTATCCGCTTCGACACTGGGTGGGAACGTTAGCTCTACTAGAGGTCGGCTGGACTCTTGCAGTCTTGCCTTTCATTCCATCGAAATTATGCCATTGTGCTGGAAATGCTGCCTGAATAAATCTACAATTCCCAGCGCGTTTTGACTAGGTTGCCATTGTTATTTCGTAGATCCTGCATTCCAACTTTGAAGTCATCTACCAGTTGTTGGGCTTTCTTGTAGAGTTGACGGATGTTCTTGTTGTCATGTTATAATTTTTTTTCTACGCAGGATTTTCTTCGCTTCGCTTTTCTTAGTTCGGTAATCTAACCGTGCGCGTGTTTTATGTTGTTACGCCTTGATATGTGCCTCTTCTGTTATCTCGTCTTGGTTAATACAAATATCATCATACCACGGACATCTTTTCGGGAGTGGCCTGTAGCCTATGGTTGTTTTGAATTCTTCTTCGGAGACAATGCGATAGTGTATCCACTGGGTGTTAACATTGGTGGAAGATGAGGGCACGGCGGGGAGTCTCTGTTTCAGTTTTTGTTTGTAGACTCTGGCAATCTGCGGCTTATTAAGACGTCCAACGTGAAGTCATCTTTTTTTGCATTTTTTGTATGTATATCCAGGATGTTGAATGCGTGCCTCGCATTTATGAGCACACGCTCGATTTGTTTGGGCGTTTGACAATCTGGAAATCGCCAGGTTGCCTTGTGGATTCGAAGAAGTGCTGCTGATACATGCTGCCGCGGAGTCTGTTGGACGGAAGTCATTATCTGATGTCTTTTCGTGGAGGCTGCGCTTTCGAACTAAACCGCCGAAGATGTTTATTCCCTAATACAATTTTACATCGTATTCCGGGCAGGCTTCGTCCAGAAGATCGTAAAATTATTCCTTTAAGTGCTCTTCAGCCTCTCGGTAGGGTCATGTGCTCATATACGGGTGTTGTCCCAAGACATTGCTCTGATGCGGATCACAGCCAGGCGATCATTAACTGAGTTAAACTCTATAATTCTTGACATAAGACGGTTCCCTTGGGTGGCAGCTGTAATAAATGTCGCATATTTTTCGTTTGTGTAATCCTGATCCTGTCCAAGGAATTTCATGGATCGCCATAATGTCTGCCCTGAATGGAAGTTGCCTTGACGGAAAAACCCACAAACTGGATGGTTATATCCAATTTATTCGAAACCCTTAGGACACGGGGACATCAGCATCCACTACGGGACTGGGCGCTGCCGTTAGCCTTTTGTATCATCTGCCTCCATATCTGTTCAAGTGGCCTAACGCCTGACTTATCCTTGAGATGCCTAGATGACCTAATATTCGTACATGTCGTAGCAGGTCAAAATAGGTTAGTCCATTCTGACTATAGTCGCCACTGTTGATTACATGGCAGTTCTTCCGCTGATCACAGAATTGGTCACTCACGTATTTACTTAAATGGCGCTAGAGTCCGGAATGTCCTGGGCCTCAACCAAAATTCCTGCAAAATAGCCCAGTCCTTAGCTAACTGCCTCCAGATGCGAACTCTAAATTGGTTGAGGTCGGTTTCTACTTGTGCGAACCAATTTAGGCGAGGTCGTCCTCTATTGCGTCCGACATCTGGCTGGTAACCGAAGACTCTACGAGTCGGAGTATTGGTGTCCCTTCGTTCTTCATGTACTAGCCAACTTAAACGTCCAGTGAGCGTTTTTTTTTTTACCAGGCGCTTACTTACTTGGGTGTTGGCTAAGGACCGGGCTAATTGGAGAGGCATGTTGGTTGAGGCCAAGGTTCATTCCGGTCTGTAGCACCACTTAAGTAAGTTAAGCCTACTTACTTACTTAAGTGACGCTACTTACCTAAGTCTGCTTACTTTCTTAAGTGACGCTACAGTCCGGAATGAACCTAGGCCTCAACCAACATGCCTGTCGAATTAGCCCGTTCCTTAGCTAGATGCATATAGTTGCGCACTCCAAGTTGTTTTAGGTCGATTTATACTTGGGGGCGCCACTTAATACGAGGTCTTCCCCCACTGCGTCCGACGTCTGGCTGGGAATCGATTACTCTGCGAGTGTCCACCATTCTATCTACATGTCCTAGCCATCTTAAACGACCTATCCGGAGTTTTTTTTTTGACCAGCAGCATGTCGCTGTATACACCTCGTCTAGTTCTTGGTTGAATCTTCGTCTCCATAGCCCATCAAAGCAAACGGGACCGAAATTTTTTCGAAGAATTTTCCTCTCAAATCGACCAAGGACTTTTCCATTTGATTTTGAGACGGTCCATGTTTCAGCGCCGAAGAGCAGGACTGGAATGATCAGGATCTCCTTAGTAGTTCGAGTGAGCGCTTTACTACTCCTTAGCCCGAAGAAATACCGGCTGGCAAGAGCAATTCTTCGTTCAACTTCTGACGAGATGTTGTTGTCAGAGCTAAAAGCGGATCTGAGGTAGACATACTACCCGTACTACCGCAAAGTTATATCTGTCATTAGTGACGTTCTGTCCGATTCGTCGATGTTGTGTGTACATTCCTGTTGACAGCGCATACTTTGCCCTGCGCCCTCATTTACTGCTAAATCCATTTTTCCAGCTTCCTTCTCTATACTAGCAAACGTGGATATGTAAGTAGTTGCACCCACTTGTGGTGTTGGCTAGTGAGTCTTACACAATCCTATAAAAAATCAAATCGGCAGAGCATCGCCTTGCCTAAATCCGTTTCTGATATCAAATATGTCGGTGAGGTTGTTTCCGAACCTGATGGAGCAGCGAAAATTCTCCATCGTCATCATACACAAACGGACGACCTTGGGCGGTATACTAAAACTGGACATGGCTCGGTATATCTCGTCTCTATAAATGCTTTCGTATGCGGACTTAAAATCCATTAATAGGTGGTGAGTACCAATTTTTTTTTGTTTTCCAGGATCTGCCGAAGTCGGAAAATTTGATAAGTTGGGAACTTTCCTGGCTTAAAACCACACTGGGCCGATCAGGTTGTTGGTGAACGGATTCAGGCGTTCACTTTTTACGGCAGATAGGATTTTGTAGGCGATGTTGAAGATAATTATATCTCTATAGTTGGCGCAGTTCAGAGTCTGTCCTTTTTTGTTGATCGATCAAATGATGCTGAGGTTCCAGTTTTCTGGCATACTTTCATTCGACCAGATTTGGCTTATAAGTTGTTGGATGTTACTTACGAAGTCATCTCTGCCGTCTTTATAAAGCTCAGCGGGAAGGCCGTCATTTCCGGCAGCCTAATTTAGCTTGAGGTTAGATATTTCTATCCACATTTTACTCGGGTCAGGTTTTTCTGTCGTTCGTTCTGCCTGACAGCGGAATCTTGCTCGTCATCGCCGTTTAACAGTCTGCAGAAGTGGTTCATCCATAACCTCAGCATCGACTGTGTCTCAACTACGATATTTCCTGGTTCATCTCGTCAAGATTCTGTTCGAGCCTATATGGTCTAAGAGCCCACAGCAAACCTTGGGTGTGATATGATAACCAAAATATGCGTATATTAGTGCGAAGGTATGCACGATACGATATCAAATCCGGAAGTCTGGCAGCGATTCGTCGCAGCTGAGGTTAGTAATAGTAGGTTGCAAAAGTGATTTTTTCCAAAGTCTAGTTTTTGGTGATATCCACTTGATTTTAGTATCAAATGAAAGAATAGACTGCCCTGATCAATAAAGTGTGGGTGCCAGACGATTTACGCGCAGCTAAACCCCTGCCAGACGTGCTAATAGTATGCGAAAAATCACTTTTTGAAATAATTGTGATAACCAAATGTGGAGTACACCAAAATGTTTGTGTGAGTGTCCTGATTACAAATCTGTGGGTCCCAGACGTTTCACACGCAGCCAAACCCTTGCCAGGCGCAATTTCAATAAGTGAAAATCACCTTTTTTAAGCCATCTCATAACAATCTTGCGATAGAACACATCTGACAGAAAACATTCCATCGCTGTATAATATTCTGGGCTTATCACGCAAAGTTGAAGTAACCAACGATTTAAAAACTGGAGAAATAAGACGATTTTCGAAAAATTTGAAAAATTTTATTAAATAAATTGGAGATTTGAACAACCCTTTTGCAGATGGGTCGTCTTCCAATAGCAATTTAATAAATATTTGCACCGGAAAGTGTGTTTTAAAGAAAACATAAAAGTTTTTACTTAACTTAAAACAATTGGGAGTTGAGAAAAGGAAAAAGTTTTTAAAAGATTGCCAAACCGATCCCAAAAGGTTTGAAAACACCATCCCTAAAACGGAAATCCTTAACTTCGCTTCCGAATATAGAGTTAGAAAAAAATTGGTTTTGCAAAAGTTTGTGAGGTCAAAATGGAGAGAAATTTGATTGGACGAATACTGTTTATAGCTTCCAAGAATTCAGTGGATCTGAAAGAATTGTTTAAATATCCTCTGACTCCTATACCCCAATCATTTGGTCACTTAGATGGGTCTCTTATAAAAACAGATAAATCTGTATTTTTAAGTTGTTTGGAAAAAAACCGTAGTAAGCGCTTCTCCACTTAAAATCGATGCCATAGTTGGAGCGGCTGCTGCAACACCCACCATACCACGTCTCAACCCGTTTTATTTCGAATAATTCCGGTTACCCTGTATGGCAACGAAAAGCAAATAACAGCCTTCGCATTTCTGGATGAAGGTTCCTCGTTAACTCTGATGGATGAAGCTGTGGCAAGAGAATTAGGCATGCGGGGTACTGCAGAACCTCTTTGCTTATCATGGACATCTAATACGCATAGGAACGAGAACGAATCGGAAGTGATGAGTTTAAAAATATCTGGGTTAGGCCTTCAAAACAAAATTTATGATCTTAAAGATGTTCATACGGTAAAAGGACTTCAGTTGTCACCTCAGACGTTGGACTATAATAACCTTAAGTCAAAATACAATCACCTGAAAGGCTTGCCAATAGGATCGTATAACAACGAAAGTCCACGATTACTCATAGGATTGAACAATTGGACTTTGGGTCTTCCTCTAAAATGTAAAGAAGGTAAAGCTGATGAGCCTGTAGCAGTAAAAACTCGTCTCGGTTGGACTGTCCATGGTTGCTACGCAGGCGCCTCACTAAGTTCTGAAAGCTTTCATCAGCACCATAGTTTTCATGCCTGCGATTGTCAACATTTCAACGACTCCGAATTACATACATTAGTTAAACAGTACGTGTGTAATGAAAACCTCGGTGTATCACAGCCTGATAAAATGCTAATGCCCGAGGATGAAACACGCGCGTTAAAATTGCTGGCTGAGTTTACCATACGCAAGAATGACCGATATGAAACAGGTTTATTATGGAGGTACGATGACATTCAATTGCCAGATAGTTTTCCGATGGCTAGAAGGCGTTTTGGGTGTCTTCAAAAACGATTGGCCAGAGATCCGCGGCTAGCCGAGTCATTTCAAAACAAAATCCAAGACTACGTTTCGAAAGGTTATGCACGAAAACTGACGTCGGAAGAAATAACAAAATGCAATAAGAACTGTTGGTACCTTCCAATATTCCCGGTTTATAACCCCAATAAACCAGGAAAGTTAAGAATTGTTTGGGATGCTGCGGCCAAGGTACATGGCGTTTCGTTAAACTCTGTCTTGCTTAAAGGCCCAGACCAGCTCATTCCATTGACTTCGGTACTCTTCAAGTTTAGAGAGAAACGTATCGCTCTGTGTGCTGACATCATGGAAATGTTTCACCAAATCCGCATTAGAGAAAAGGATCAACACTTTCAGCGTTTTTTGTGGTCCAACGAGAAATGCATTGATCCACAAGTTTATGTCATGACCGTGATGACCTTTGGAGCCACCTGCTCTCCATCCTGTGCACAGTACATAAAGAACAAAAATGCAGACGGGTTCGTAAATGAGTATCCAAGAGCAGTTCGTGCGATACACGAAAATCACTATGTCGATGATCTAATGGATAGTGTTGATACGGAGCATGAAGCTATTCAGCTCGCCAACGACATTCGTTTTATCCACAATCACGGCGGGTTCTTCATTCGCAATTGGATTTCGAACTCATCATCCGTTCTCAAAGCGCTGCATTCCATCCCTACTGAAAAAATATCCTTAAATGTTGAAACCGAGCTTGGTACAGAAAAGGTTCTCGGGATGTGGTGGTGTACGTCGTCAGATAATTTTATCTTTAAGGTGTCTTCGAATCCTAGAAATGCGGATATACTTTTTGGAAAACGTCGTCCTACAAAACGAGAGGTACTCAAGATTCTGATGACCATATTTGATCCACTAGGACTACTTGCAAACTTCTTGATGTATATTAAGGTCTTACTACAAGATGTTTGGCGTTCTGGAATTGGTTGGGATGAAGAGTTGAAAGATGAGCAGTATGCCAAATGGATTAACTGGTTACGCCATTTGCCAGAAGTCGAAAAACTACGAATACCCCGATGCTATATCAACACTAAACTTGGTTCCCAAACTAAGTTGGAACTACATCTGTTTGTGGACGCTAGTGAAAATGGCTATGCCGCTGTTGCATACGTGCGAAGTTCTGATGCGGATCTCATTAAGGTGGCTCTCATTGGAGCTAAGACGCGCGTCGCTCCATTAAAAAGTCTTTCTATTCCCAGGCTTGAACTACAGGCAGCAACACTAGGCGCCCGCCTCTCCAAGCATATAACGGAATCACATTCCATCACATTTTCTAGGAAGTTTTTCTGGTCTGACTCAAAAACAGTTTTATGCTGGTTGAGATCTGACCACCGCAGATACAAGCAATACGTCGCGTTTCGCGTCAGCGAGATTCTCGAAGTTTCCGATGCCTCCGAATGGTGTTGGATACCCACAAAGCAAAATGTTGCTGATGAAGGCACCAAGTGGAACAAGACCCAAGAGTTCAGCACTAACGGCCGCTGGTTAAGAGGACCTGAATTTCTCTACTTGACTCAAGAACATTGGCCCAGCGAACAAAATGTTGAAATGTCCACCATCGAAGATCTAAAACCACAGTATGTAGGTGTTCATCACAAGGCTCAGGAACCAGTTTTAACCCCGGAACGGTTTTCAAATTGGAACAGGCTGCTTCGTAGTACCGCTTATGTTTTCCGATTCATTTATAATACGTACTACTCAAAGTCGGAATATAAACAACCTCAATCAGGACCACTATGCAAAAGGGAACTCCAGTTAGCCGAGAATAAGCTTATCAAGGAAGCACAAGAAAGCTTGTATGTAGAAGAAATAGCTTGTCTATTGAAAAATCGTACAGTTAATAAATCCAGTCCGATCTTTAAACTTTGTCCGCATTTGGACGAGCATGGACTTATCCGAGCTAGTGGAAGAATAGAGTTTTCGAAGGATGCAAATGAAAGTTTTAAACGTCCCGTGGTATTACCAAGACACCATCGTACCTCATATTTAATCATTATGCATTTTCACGTCCAATATAAGCATCAAAATTACGAGACAGTCCTGAACGAGATTCGTCAAAGATTCTATATACCGAGAATGAGGGCCGTCGTCTCTGCCGCTCGCCGCTCCTGTCAGTACTGCAAGAATTATAAAGCACGACCACAGCCTCCCATTATGGCTCCACTACCACCTGCTAGGCTATCTACATATTGTAGACCGTTCTCCTTTGTAGGAATTGATTATTTTGGTCCTATTAGTATAACGAATTTGAGGAGGACGGAGAAACGGTGGGGCGTTCTGTTGACGTGCCTTACAACCCGAGCTATACACATTGAAGTTGCACATTCGCTGTCAACAGACTCATGTATCATGGCCATCCGGAACTTTATTTCACGCCGAGGGACACCTATCGAACTTCACAGTGATAACGGCACAAACTTCAGAGGGGCAGAACGCGAACTTAAAGAGGCAGTTAAGAACCTGGATGGAGTTAAACTGATGGAAACATTTGCATCGACGTCAACCAAGTGGATATTCATTCCGCCAGGCTCCCCACACATGGGAGGGAGCTGGGAAAGACTAGTACGATCAATTAAAGCAGTATTGTACCAAATTATGCCGACTCGTAATCCATCAGACGAGCTCTTACGAAGCATGCTGCTAGAAGTTCAACATATAATTAATTCACGTCCCTTAACCTACTTACCCCTTAGCGATGAACATGAGGAATCATTAACACCTAACCATTTTCTCTTAGGCTCTTCCAACGGCTCCAAGCCCTTGACAACGTTAAGTGATGATAAGTTGGTCTTAAAGAGTAACTGGTTAACTTCTCAACAGTATGCAGATCGCTTCTGGAAAAGGTGGGTAGCAGAGTACCTACCAACAATAACGCGACGTTCCAAATGGTTTACTCCAGTAAAGCCAATCGAAGTAGGCGATATTGTTATAATCGTGGACCCAAATAGCCCCCGGAACTGTTGGCCCAAGGGAAAGATAATCAGTGTAAAAACTTCCAAGGATAACCAAGTCCGTAGCGCTTCTGTTTTAACTCCAACTGGAATATACGAAAGGCCAGTAGTTAAACTAGCTGTTCTTGATGTCAGTGTTGCTGATGAGGTAAAGCCCACTTGCAGTGTCCATACGGGGGGGAGTGTTAGCAACACTGACCTCGATAGGTGCACAATCCCTGACATTTAACAATACGTTCCCGATAGGTGTACTAACCCTGACCTATTGTCAAATTGGCAAACGCGCCAAAATTGTCATTCGGTACTGCACAAGTAAAAGTATACCATATTGAGTTCCCGCGAAAATTGTCATTCGATAATAGAATTAAAACAAGTAAAACATAAAAGAAAACTAAAAGTATGAATTAAACAATTATATGAACTATTATATGTATCACATCTAATTTTAGGAAATTTGTAACCTTTCACTTGGAAATTAAACGCCAAATTAAGAAAACGTGTCTAGTTTGATTTACTACCAAGGAGGTTCACGAATTCTGAAGCAGTATAATAGTTATCGCCCACTGTCCGATAACAATAGTTGTAGATGGTTTTTTCCTTCTACATACTTTAGGCGACTTACCTTTAACTTTCGGCAATCTGGCAAGGCACATAATGAACAAAATTTGTAGAATGGACGCAACACAAATCCACATTGTGTTTGATCGAATACAATCTCCTTCTATAAAAGATATTGAACGCGAGAGAAGAAACTGTTCAGAGGAACAAATCCTCTACGGCGTTTTTTCGAAAAATCAAAGGAGACCAGCCAATTTCATAAAAAGTTTGAGAAGTAACTCCTTCAAACAAAGGTTGAATGAATTTTTAGTAGAGGAATTGCGCGAAGATGAGTACTGGGGGCAAATCATCGCATCCGTGAACGGATGACTCGTCACGTAAAAGTGTGATACTTGGTATTACGTGATACGTAACGTAATGTGGTATTATACCATCTGTGAACGAATACGTAAACGGATGCGTTCATTCGACAAGTCATTCGGTCAGTCAAAAGCATTCGTAATTTGATTTTGGCACGTACACCAAAGATAAACAAAATGTAAGTTGTTTTTATTTACAAGTAAAGTGATTTGAAATGAAAAAAAAAAACAATTAAAAACACTTAAATAACATGGATAACACAATTTTCAGGACATGTGGCACTAAATTGAACGGCACACAAAAAAATGTATTGGCGGAATACATGAGGGAGCACCCCAATCTGGCGAAAATTTTTTTGCCAAATTGTGCTCAAGGTAGAGCTACTAGCAAGCGGCTGTGGGAAGAACTCTCAAAAAAATTGAATGTTGCTGGTCCACCAGTTAAGGACGTTAAATCGTGGAAAAAGGTGACTATAACTTTGTTTTCACATGAAAGCGTCCAATAATATCGTAGCACTTTTAGGTATTTGCTGACCAAAAACACCAAGCAAAAAAAAAATTATCTTTCAACAAAGCATCTAAAAATAGAACTGGCGGAGGACCTTATGAGGAAAAATTCCTTACACAAGCTGACGAGCACATTATAGAAGCAAGCGGACTAGAAGCAGCTGTGGATGGTCTTGTGAGCGTTAAGACTTTTGGAAAAACGCTCAAAACAAACAAAGAAGCTCAACACCGCTTCCGGAAAATTCCGACGACTCCTTTTGTTCGTTGGTTGAAAGGGTTGTGGCTTCTGAAAATGATGAAAACAGCAATGAGGAGAACGAGGAACGCTTTGAGGAAAATAAAACCAAACCGCGAATGAATAAGACAAATCTTGATCCGAAAATGTTGCTGCTTAAAAAAAATATAAAATCAGGAGCAGAATTTAACAAAAAACTAGAATCGAAGATCGATAGGCTGCTTGATATTCAGGAAAGGTTTCTCGAAATTCAAGAAGAGAGACATAAAAGTTTTCTGGCACTGAATCAAATTGAACTGCAAATCAAAGCACTACAATTGGATATTTTAAAAACTTCAAACTAAATCAAAAGTGTTTTTTTTTTCTTTATTTTATTATGTTTTTTTTATTTTATAAGTCTGAATATGAAATGTGATTTTTTGTTATTTTGTTTTTAATACAGAGTTTAATATTAAGTTAATAAAAGTTTAATCTGGTAATAAGGGAACATCTGATATGATTTCTTATTTTCTCTCCGATTCTTGTTAATTGTGTTGACTGTTCAACTTCAATTGGCATTGGTTCACCTTCCTTCGGGAATCGTGTTCGGTGTATTAAAGGGTAATTTAAACTTAATGCAAACGTTATGCAAAGCAGAACACACATTAACGAACTTGGCCACTTTTTCAGGTTTGTATCTACATTTTTTCTCGTTTCCCAAAATCCTCCATCGGCCTTTGAGGATGCCAATTGTCCTTTCAACGATGCAACGTGCCTTTGTATGAACTTCGTTAAAAAGGGGGGAGGATACCCGGAGTCACCTATATGGAAGAATAAAAAGGATAATGCATTGGAAAGTTAATGCTCTGTCGCATTCTTACCTAAGAGCCACGAATTTTGATTTCGATTGATATTGAATTGATCTTCGAGGTATTTCCGTTGATCGGAATGTTTCCATACAAAGGAATCGTGGGCTGCACCTCCGTATTGCGAGTTAATGGCATTTATTTTGTACTTATGATCGCATATCTGAAAAATTGATAATGAATTTCACATATTTGTACTAGTAAAGTAAGATTTGGCTTACTATCATGGCATTTAAACTATGAAACCCTTTCCGATTAAGGAACATATGCTCATTCAGAGATGGTCTCTGAAACCCAATGTGCGTTCCGTCTATACACCCGATTACTTAGAAAAAATTGGTTTTCGTTATATGTACCTACATTACTTTTTTTACATTGTACATTCCATATGTACATTCCATACTTTTCTAGAAACCATTCCTTGCACCTACGTGAGTCCTGTGTATCGAATTTTATGAAGTCTTGGCACAGCTTCTCTTCCATTTGCTGGAGTACGATGGAAGTGAATTTCGAAACCGTGCTTTGCGCCAGACCAACTAAGTAATCGTTGCCGACTGAATGCTGATGACTACCGCTTGCCAAGAGGGAAAGTGTGGATGCTATTTGCAATACTGGAGGTACTGCGGTTGATAATTGTTGGTTAATCAAACTTAACTTTAAGAGAACGTACTTAAATGCTTCTTTGCTTAAGCGAAATCTTTTTATAAATCTGTGAATCAGATGGTAATACATTTATGTATTCATTTAAAGGATGTTTTAAAATATTCTTACGCTCTTTTCGGCAAAGAAAGTGGATTACTTTTATCCCTCAGTTGTCTTCGAACCACTTTCTCATCACTTTCACTCTCCTCAGAAGTACTGAGATAAAAAAATAAAGCACTATCCATTTTGTCTTGATATAAATTTGTTTTGATAAATTTTCCGAATGACAACTTTTTGACGTTTGAACTATTACATTTAACCCTTCCAATCTAGTACGACATTTATTACGAATGGAAAATTCCGTTCCGTGAGCATTCGAATGCCGTGATCTCAATCCGGTAGTTCGAAAGATGTATCACGTAATTATCGTTCGTATGATTAGGAATCCGTTCACGGATGCGGTGATTTGCCCCCTGCTATGTTGTTGGGGAAAAAAATATTTTTGTAACATGCAACGAAAAATTTTTTAGTTTCAAAGCAGCAAATGAGAAAGTTTTTCGACAAAATGTCAACGAGCTGATGAGCTTTCAGGAAGAGGCTGACAATCGCATGATGCTGCATTTATCTTTTTTGAAAAGAAACAGTTCTGTTGTAATATCTCTCTTCAATCTACCCCACCTTACAAATGATATTAAAGTCTGGATTGAGTCTGGAACTATGTCCAAGAACAATCTTTTAGACATATTGATGTAAACAAGATCTATCAGGAATTGAGCCCCACACTTTGTTCCTCGCTGCCTGGTTTTTACAGCTTCACTGGATGCGACTGCACGCCTTCCTTTTTCAAAAAAGGAAAAATTAAGCCATTCAAAATTTTGAAAAGCATAACAGATTTTCAACACGCTTTTTCTCAATTTGGGAACATAAGTAATACAGCAGAACATTTAGTCGCTACAATTGAAGAATTTGTCTGTAGTATGTACCAAACGAGGGCTTCGAATGTAAACGACGCAAGATATGAAATTTTCTATAAAACTTGCAAGCCCACATCAAACAAATTTTTTTTAAAATATTAAAAGTAAGTAACATGTTTTAATAGTAAATATATAGAGTTGAATCAATTTGCTTGCCTTAGGTTTTGAAGCAAGTCTTTTGCCCCCGAATAAATCGGTATTACTACAGCAAGTAAATAGATGTAACTATATATGTCACCTATGGAAGAATGCTGTTAAAAACGAAGCTATTCAGTCATCACCATCAGATAGTGGTTGGTTGTTAGAAGACAACAAGTACATCGTCAAATGGTTCGATGGAAATGTCGCTCCTAATAGATTAGAAGACATTTTATTTAATGACGAGGATCAAGAAGATGTATCTGATGAGGAAGATACTTATACCAGCGATTCATCAGATCAATCTGATGAAGAATAGTATTTATGAATTAATTTTGAAAAAGGTGATTTTCACTTATTGAAATTGCGCCTGGCAAGGGTTTGGCTGCGTGTGAAACGTCTGGGACCCACAGATTTGTAATCAGGACACTCACACAAACATTTTGGTGTACTCCACATTTGGTTATCACAATTATTTCAAAAAGTGATTTTTTGCATACTATTAGCACGTCTGGCAAGGGTTTAGCTGCGCGTAAATCGTCTGGCACCCACACTTTAGTGATCAGGGCAGTCTATTCTTTCATTTGATACTAAAATCAAGTGGATATCACCAAAAACTAGACTTTGGAAAAAATCACTTTTTCAACCTACTATTACTAACCTCAGCTGCGACGAATCGCTGCCAGACTTCCGGATTTGATATCGTATCGTGCATACCTTCGCACTAATATACGCATATTTTGGTTATCATATCACACCCAAAATTTGCTGTGCGCTCTTGGTCTAATAGTATCCTCGGCTTTGACGTTTTACTCTTCGGTAAAACTTGCGAATATTGTTCCTGGAGTGGCACCCTCTATATCCTCTGTAAAGCCGGCGTCCTTTCTCTTCTTCTCTACATATAAAGCTTAGCCTTGTTGGCCTCGTTCTATTAATCCTAATATTAAATCGAAATTAACACGTTTTTCAGTTTTTTTTTTTTACTAGATTTTATTTTTTTTACATTTTTTCTCATATTCTACTACCTTTGATCCAATGAGTTATAGTCGGAATCAGTACATTCGCGGCATTTGGATGCTCTTGTTTCTATTAGACAAACTCCTAAATCAATTCAGACATTCATACTTCAACTGCATTGCACAAAGCCCAATACATTTCGAATTAAATTGCAAATCCATTCCAAATTTTGTTTTAAAATTAAGCCCCATGAATAAATAACCGCACGCCTTTCAAAGTGTCACAACAATTACAAGACATCTGTCAACTAATGCACTCGACAAATTATGACACTCTGTTGAGGAAAATTTCACGTTTTAAGTCCTATTACCATTTTCACCCATTAAGTAGCTGACATCCTCTTATATAAAATAAAATTCCTTCCAACACGTCGCTGTTCCCAATCCAGGGATCGACGCGCAAAGCCAAACATGAAAAGAAACCGAAAACACATTTACGAACATTTTTCTCGCTTTGACACTTGGGCACTGCTACACGGCGATGAAAGAGAATCTCAATTACCAAAAGCAAACCACCCCACCCCACCCCCGAGCCCCTTTCAAAGAAATAGCAATACTCTCCTCACAAGCAACCCCCTTTACGAGTCGACTCATACCCCCCAGGGACTGGTTGTTTTGTCACTTTATGTGTCAGCATTATCACACCATTTCCAAATTATAAATGTGTGATAAAGTTGCCAGATAAACCACCCACTTTTGAGCAATCAACCCCAGCAGCAGGTACACCCCGGAGTCTCTACGTGTACATAGCGAGTCCTGACATAATCCATTTTACTGCGAAGCTCCTCCATTTACGAGGGGTGATACTCGCAATAATCCCAACAGCTTGCCAGCCATTGCCGAGTCTTCATCATCTAGCCATTAAAAGAGTCCGCAGCCCGCTTATGAATACATTATCAAGTGGAAATTTATAGGATGTGCCCCCTCCCCCCAAAAAACGAGGCTACAACCACCTCCACATTCAGTCGACAGGAAATTAAAACGAAATCAACTTTTGCTTACTTTCCACTTAAAATGTTTACTCGTCTAATTGCAGAAGGGTGTGCAAATTGACGGGGTGGACTGTGTCCCAAAAAAAAAGGACTCCTGAACCTAAAACAGAGATGACAACGACGCCCGAAATGCTACCCGGGGTGGACGAGGTGGTTAACTTGCGCACGAACCACACTCAGTACACCAAGTGCTGATGCGCCATTTTGACGTTTTTATGTACACAACCCGCTTTCAAAATTCATTGCACTCACTTTGGCTGTGATACCCACCTCAGACCGAGGATGGTGTATCTCCCTGGGTGGGTATAGCCAGCGCCACCAAGTGACGGCAAAAAAAAGGTGCAAAAAGAATTTAAATGCAAAAACACTTTTTGCACTAATGTCGACATCGTTGGGAATCCTGGTTAAGCATTGCGGTGGCAGGAGCAAAGTTTGAGTAGCTTTTAAAACTCAACTTTGTGGCACTTCTTTATGCAGATAAGGAGCAGCATAGTGGAGCCCGCGGGAGGCGACGGTTTTAATGTCGGGAAAATGTATGCAAATTGTGTTCTTTTTTTGAATATTAGAGAAGCGTGTACCCCCAAACGTGGCGCTATTTAGGAAAGGGAGGCTCAGTTAGTCGTGTATGGATACATGTTGGATGTGTGTGTAAGAAAAACCATTTTGTCCTTGCAAAAGGGAAAAGTAAGTTTTTTTCTTCTCTTGGTTTGGCTGTGCACAAACTTTTTTAAAAGGTTTTCTCCTCCAAGCGTGTAAAGCGTAAAGTGGTCATTTATGTATTGAAATGAAGCGTTCTTTGAAAACTGGAAGTATGCTTTGGAAAAGGTTGGCTTACAAAGTTAACTTGGGTACTTGGGAAATATTTTGGTTATTCTCGGGACACTGTCTGCAAAGACAAGGCAGAAAAATCTGAAAAAACTTACTTCCCAACTTACGATTTCGCTTAGGTAAAGCACTATCGAAGCTATTTCCCCTCAAGCAATATTACCTGAATGAAATATAAGGGAAAAACATTTGGCACACTTTAAGGAAGCTATTTACTTTTGTAAGACTTCTTTAAATACTTTAAATAAGCCTTACAGAAAAAAAATTGTTTGCTTTGACATATTCGGACAACAGTTTGTCTAAGAATTTCTAGGGTTAGTGAGGCCCCATGAACAGAAATGGTAGCAGATGAACCGAAAAGCCAACGGCAGCGCTCAATAACCTTAGTTGATACTGATGGCCCCGTGTCCTAGGAGTATATAATAAATAGGAACTGGCATTCCAAGTTGGGGGTTGTAATTTTGGTCAAATACCCACCTATGGAAAAAGCAATTTGTTACGAAGCAACCAATAGCCTCGGGAAGGACTGATTTTATTGGTGACGACCCTGCTAAACGGAAAAAGGACAAATACGATCGTATCTGCACCTGGAATGTGAGAACATTAAACAGGAGAGGTGCAAGCGAACAACTAGCGGAAGACCTAAACTGATGCAAAGCAGACATTACTGCCATCCAGGAAATACGATGGGGTGCCCCGGCCAGAAAGAGGATGAAAAACTGTGCCATCTACTACGGATCGTGTTATAGTGAGCAGAAACAGCGACTTTTCGGATGCGGATTTGTTATCAGTGCCAGACTTAAGCAAGAAGTCTTATGTTTCCAAGACATAAGCGAACGAATTATAACAATCCGCATCAAGGCCAAATTCGCCAACATAAGCCCTATATGCGCTCAAGCACCGATGAAGGAAAAAGTTGAAATACCTAAAGATTGCTTCTATGAGCTCCTTGACAAAACCAATGAGCGACTACCGAAGTACGGTGTTAAAATCGTGCTGGGAGATTGTAATGCAAAGGTAGGAAGAGAAGACATCTTTAGCGGTATTTTCGAAAAACAACACGTCTGGTAACGGACTAAGGCTAATTGACTTCGCTACGGAACGAAATGCCACTATAGCCAGCACACGGTTTCTTCATCTTGATATGCAATCACAATCACAATCGCTCTCCAGATCTACGAAAGGTGAACCAAATTGATCGCATTGCGTTAGACAAGAGGCACGTAATATCCACCACGCCACAACGGTCCAGAAATACTGTGAAAAAAAATGTAATCTCGAAAAACTGCAATCGCAAGAGACCGCCAAGACATCCGCGTTACGCGTATCCCTTAACCTCTCGATTAACACCATACCACCAGCATCGAAAGTCGAAGAACAATGGCAACGATGGCAACAAGCCATTAGATCAGCCGCAGCTGATGTTTAAGGTTTCTCGCGCCCACCAACAAGAAACCACTGGTTTGATGAGGAATGTCGACATATGCTCTCAGCCAAGAACGATGCCTCCAAGGCTAAGCTGCAGACGAGAACTGCCATTGAGCTCTAAGGGCAGAGAAGAATGGAAGAACACCGGCTTTTTAGAAAGAAGAAAACAGAGGAAGAAAACCGCGCGATCGAGGATATAGAGAGGTGCCACTGCAGGAAAGATGTTCGCAAGTTTTACCAAACTGTAAAACGTCAAAGCCAAGGATACAAGGTTCGAACAGAATCCTGTCTAGATGAACAAGGAAATATCGTAGTTGAGACACAGTCGATGCTGAGGATATGGAAGAACCACTTCGGCAGACTGTTAAACGGCGATGGCGAACAACATTCCGCTGTCAGGCAGAACGAACATGGCATCGACAGCGAAACCTGCCAACCACCCGACCTGAGTGAGGTGCGGATAGCAATGTCCAAATTCGAGCCTAATAAGGCTGCCAGAAATGACGGCATTCCCCCAGAGCTTTATACAGCCGTAGGAGATGACTGGTAAGTAACATCCACCAACTCATAAGCCGAATCTGGTCGGATGAAAGTATGCCTGAAGAATGGAACCTCTGCATCGTGTGCCTGATCCACAAAAAGGGAACCCTCTGAATTGTGCCAACTACAGAGGCATAGGTCTCATCAACATCGCCTTAAAGATATTAACTGCCATAATATGTGAACGCCTGCAACCGTTTACGAACAACCTGATCGGCCTTATCAGTGTGGTCTTAGGCGAGGGAAGTCCTCAACCGATCAAATTTTCACACCTCTGCAGATCCTTCGAAAAACCCAAGAAGTCTAAATCGATACCCACCACCTATTCATCGATTTCAAAGCCGCATACGACAGCATTTATAGAGACGAACTATACGGAGCCATGTCTACTTTTGGTATACCACCCAAAAAACTCGTCCGTTTGTGTGGGATGACGATGGAGAATTCTCGCTGCTCTATCAGGGTCGGAAACGACCTCACTGACACATTCGATACCAAAAAAGGATTCAGGGAAGGCGATGGGCTGTCACGTGACTTCTTCAATATGATTCTTGAGAGGATTGTGCAAAACTCGCGAGCCAACACCAGAGGAACAATTTTCCAAAAATCGGTACAACTACTTGCCGACGCCGAGGATATTGACATCATTAGTAGCACCCAACGTGATGGCATAGCCACGTTTGCTATTATAGCGAAGGTAGCGGAAAAAATGGGTTTTGCATCATTCATTGTATCGTTCTAGCTCAAAATTTAAGACCCAAAAACTGATATCGTATCTCAGTATCTATATGCTGTCAACAAGAAAGGACACGCAACATCAGCGAATTGGACAGAACGTCACCATTGACCGATCTAACTCTGACAACAACATCTCGTCAGAAATTAAACGAAGAATTACTCTTGCTAACCGCTGTTTCTTCAGGCTAAGAAGGCAATTTAGTATTAAAGCCCATACTCGAACTACTAAGGAGATCCTATAAAAGACCCGGATCATCCCAGTCCTGCTCTACGGCATTGAAGCATGGACTCTATCAAGAGCGGATGAAGAAACCCTTGGTAGATTCGAGAGGAAAATTCTTCAAAAAATCATCGGTCCCGTTTGCGTTGACGGGCTATATAGACAAAGATTCAACCTAGAAATATACGAGCTGTATAGCGACAAGCCCCTTGTCAAAAAAACATCGTATTGGACGCTGAAGATGGCTAGGACATGTAGCACGCTGAAGTAACGATTCCTAGCAAAACCACGGACGCAGTAGAGGAAAACTTTAACCAACTTGGAGTGCGCAACTGGAGTCAGTTAGCTAAGTACCGGACTAATTGGAGAGGCATGTTGGTTGAGACTCATTTTCATTCCGGACTGCAGTTCTACTTAAGTAAGTAAGTAAATTTCCGATCTGCAAAAATGGCGAACCCATGTCATGCCCCAACTACCGAGGCATATCCCTGTCTAAGTCGCATATAAGATCCTATCCAACGAACAGTGTGAACTTCTTGAGCCTTTCGGATACATACTTATCGGCACGTGCCTTTAATTTTATGGCTTCTTGCTCGGCAGATCGACCATAGACCAAATATTCGCACTAAGGCAAATCCTGAAGAAGACCAACGAATTATAAGTCGAAACAAATCTTTCGTCGATTTCAAGGCCGCGTATGATAGCGATGGCGGAATTTTTGATTTTTAAATTCAAATTCAAAACTGATACAGATGTCTGACGTGAGGGGATACGCGATGCAATGTTCAGTTTGGAAACAGCTCATCTGACCTTTTTCAAGCTTCTACCGGATTCCGATAAGGAGAGGCGTTACATGCGAATTTTTGATCTTGTATCAGGGATGGAAAAGTCGATACAATTGTATCGAATTCGATACAAATGAGTTTGCTTGAGTACAAAAGTACATTTCGCCTTAATTCGATACAATTTATCTTTCTCTGTATCTGTATTGTTCCAAAAATAAAAAATAAAATTAATTTACGTTGACTGGATTCTACTTTTCGCGACCATTTTCCGTTCTTGACCACCTCAATCTTTTACTTAAAAAAACCATCAACGATTCAGAAATCATACAAAAGATGTTAGTTAATCGGCACAAGGGACAAAAAATTATAAGAAATTTGACAGCGTCAGAGAACTCCAAAATTATTTCCAGCATTGATAATCGCCAGTACTTTTCAGTAGTAGTTGATGAAAGTACTGATTCTTCTATTTGCAAGAATCTAGCTATTGTGATAAGAGTATTTAATGTTAAATGCCAAGATATGTTTCTCGCGCTTACAGAAATAGAAGACGGGTCGGCTTTAGGCATTTTCAATGCAATACAAAAAATTTTTGAGGAAAAATGCATACCATTCAAAAACATGGTGGGATTTACAGCTGACAACTGCTCAGTCATGATGGGAAGGCTTAATGGCGTCCAAGCCAAAATTAAAGAAGTTGTCCCTAGTCCCATTGTTAATGGTTGCATCTGTCATAATTTGAACTTGTCTTCAAAAGCTGCATCTGTTGAACTCCCAGCTACAATCGACAGTATAATTCGAGCAATATGCCATCATTTTTGCAGCAGCGCTTCAAGGAGGCAAGATTTTAAAAAGATTCAAGAATATTTTGGAACAGAGCTTCACGTTATTCTTAGCTATAACGCAACGCGATGGCTTTCCCGTCAGGTATAACAAAAGTTTCTTAAATTGATACTGAATATTAGACAAAAATTACTATGATGTCGTAACTTATATATATCTTTCTTAAATAGGCTGCAATTGATCCAATAATCGAACAATGGGACGCGCTTCAACATTATTTTAATTTGGCTGACTTTGAAACCCATAATACAAAAGAAAAATTAAATTTTATATCCACTTATCTCAATAGCATAACAAAACTTTATTTTTATTTCCTTTCATATGTCTTGGACATGATCAACAAATTAAATTTAGAAATGCAGTCGGAAGATGCAAGAATCCATATAATTATTCCTAGAGTTAAAACGTTATTCAATCAACTTTGCAGGAATTTTATGTTAAAAAAAATTTTTCGACGAGCAGGACATATTTCAGGCTGATTTAAAAGAGAATAATATTTCTCTGGAAAATGTATACTGTGGCGATTTAGCAGAAACTTTTTCCTTAGAAAACAATTTAAATAATCAAGAAGTCTTAAATTTTAAAGAAAACGTAAAAAAAAGAGTTAATTTTGGAAGACATAAGGAAAAGAATCAATATTCAAAATCCCTTTCTAAATTCAATGGAAGGAGTTGTATCAGGAAAATTTAATTCAATATTGACATTTGTTTTTGAATTTTTTCCTAACGAAAAACGAATATTCAAAAAATTAACAATGAATATAGAGCACTTGCCGACTTCGAAAAAATTCAAAAATTTAAAAATTATTCAATTTCAGAATTTTGGGCTGAAGTTAATTTAATCAAAAACGAGTGTAATGAGCTGATGTTTTATAATATTTATAGAATTGCTCAAGCCGTCCTTTCTATTCCACACTCATCAGCAAATGGCAAAAGGATTTTTTCTTACCAAACATTATTAAAATCCAAATGTCGAAACCGACTTCAAGTCGAAACTTGCTCGGCTTTAATAGAAACTAAAAATTTGATTAGAAACTCATCCTGTCATGAGTTTCAAGTACAGGGCAATATTTTGAACACCAATGTGCAAAATGATAATATTAAGCCTGAAGAGCTAATAGAATAATTTATAAACATTTTTTTTGTATAGTTTTGTTGTTATGAAGTAAATAGTTTATGTTTATTTATGTTATTGTTTTGTTAATTAATTTTTTGCTATGTTTTTGAAAATAAAAAAATTTGAATTCTCTTTTTTTATACGAAAAATTGTTTTCAATACAATTGGCTCCATTTCAGTACAATATTACAACAGTTTTCAGTACAAATCGAAAATGGCATTTTCCATCCCTGTCTTGTATACCAAAGAGATAGTACGCAGGGCAGAAGCTAATACGAAAGGACCTAACTTCAACAAATCCAGTCCTTCTGCTAGGGTACATATGCGAAATCGACATCAGTGGTCACTCTCTCCGTGCCGTTGTTGAAGCATGTATGGTCGTTGGTAATATTTATACGCCATTAGCAAACTAAGTACTGTCGATGCACAACCTGGGACAAAATGTCACTGTCATACACATTTTTGGCGCAACAGGCTCGTTGGCACCCAGGGCCTAGCATTCTCACAACCATGCATGTGTGTATACTTCTGGCACGATGGCGGGACATGATTTCTGTGCCGACTCCGAACGGCGAAGTTGAGATAAGCTATTCTTAACAATTGTGATACTGTTCGGATGATTTTTCAGTTCATCCCGAGAGGAGGGCCAGTGGAAAATCGTTTTAGGTGTTGCTACGGCTGGGAATTGAGCCCAGACCACCTTCTATGCGGTAGTTCATCGCACCATAGAGCCCGTCAATAACGAGGCAGTTAAATAGTTTATCTCCCTCGGAGTCAACACCAACCCCTTGAATGACACCATAGTTCGTTTGCAATGTTCGTGGTTTAAAGTCGAATCTTTTTTCTGCATGCGTCCACATTTGTAAATACAAACCAGCTGTTTTGGCACTAAGTGAAACACAGGTGGGGGTGAATACTGACTTATCAGAATTAACCCTACCTGGATATAATTTAGTGCCATTATTCTTCTCTCACCGCGGTCTCGCCATATATACATACGTAGTGACGTAGCCTACCAAATTCAACATCCATAAGGCCAATGTTCCAATCCGGAATTTAATTTTATATGGCTGAAATTCCATGTCCGTAGGCATTTAAACCTTGACAGTAATTCAACCCTTATCGAGTTTGATGCACTGTCTGACTCCATCTCTAGAATTGTATTCCTGCATCCTCACACTGAAATCGTCATTGCGGGCGATTTCAACACACGGGTGTTGTCTGTCCAGAATGTTGAAGCCACGTAGAAGGCTTCAACATTCTGGACAGACAACACCCGAAGGAAGGTATGTTGAGATCTTTGCTGAGGTAAACAACCTAACCCAGCTAGTAAACGAGCCGACACGCATACCGGATATTAACAGTCAAGCCGCCAACACCCTGGACTTGTTGCTTACCTGTCACCCTGACAAATACATCATCAATGTATTATCGCCTCTAGGTTCGTCAGACCACTGTATCATATCAACAAATTTCTCGTACTCCGTATGGCAATACGAGAAAGCCAATTGGGAAGCATTAAACAGTTTTTTTAGGAATCTTGACTGGGTCACTATATTTCCTCGATAGTGACGTGGATGCTGCTGCTGATATGATATCAAATATCATTCTCTTTGGTATGAGATCTTTTATTCCCAACAGAATTAAGAGTATCAGACCAAAGGCAAAAGGGTGGTATGACTTGAGCTGCAAAGAAGCTATCAGGATGAGAGAGACAAACTTTCGGTTGTACAAGACCAACCCAACAGAGGAAAACCGAGCAAAGTTCAAACAGGCCAGAAATGACTGTAATGCCCATTTAAAGCGTTGCAAATTCCTCTATGACCGAACGTTGAGGCAAAAAATTCTACAATGTCCCAGAGGTAGTAAAAACTTTTGGTCGTTTGTTAAAAATATAAAAAATTCGGCATCAGCATCAATCCCGACGCTCATTCACAATGACATTCCAGCTGTCAGCTCTTTAGACAAAGCCAATCTGCTTGCTGAGCATTTCGCAGCCCATTCTACATTGCCAGATTGTGTTCAGTCTCCTCCTGTACTTGAGAACGTAGATCATTCTATGGGACAAATTCACTTTCGTACTCGTACAGTTGCAAGAGTTTTATTTGATCTTGACATACATAAATCCGCTGGTCCAGATGGTATATCCCCCATCATTCTGAAGAGGTGTTCTTCTACGCTAGCAAAACCATTGCGTAAGCTTTTCTATCTATCCTACTCATCAGGACTCTTTCCGAGTAGATGGAAAACAGCATTTGTCCAGCCTGTACCAAAAAAAAAGGCGAATCTTCTTCTCTCTCCAACTACCGACCAATTGCACTTACGTCCCTTCTTTCCAATGGCATAGTCGCCAATAGCCTGATGCTGTTCGTGCAAAAAGATGAACTCCTGGACATCTTGGTATCATTGAAAAATAAAAAGTCGGCAGGAGAGGACGGTGTCCCAAACGTCGTATTGAGACACCTGCCAATAGAAGCAGTCGATATCTTCACCACCCTGTTTAACAATGCACTGAATAATGCACATTATCCGGTGCACTGGAAAACGGCGGTGGTACATCCTATCCCCAAAAAGGACAAGGACAGAACAAACCCTGCAAATCTTCGGTCAATAAGCCTTCTGCCGAATGTGAGCAAGGTATTCGAGAAGATAGTCAATAGAGCTCTGCTTAAGTGGGTTGAGGAAAACAAAATTATTCCGGATAATCAGTTTGGTTTTCGAGCGGGGCATGACACTATTCATGCCGCGTCGAAACTAGTGTCCGACATCCAATGGAATAAGTCCAAAAAACAGTGCACAGGGGCCTGTCTGGTTGACTTTGAGAAGGCCTTCGACACCGTATGGTTAGAGGGGCTTTTCTACAAGCTGACCAGACTGGGCATGCGTAAACCCATGCTATATATGATTTATGAAATGCTTATGGGAAAGAAGTTCGTTGTCAAATGTGGCAACGTAACTTCGAGTAAAGTCTTTGAAATTTAAAACGGTTTACAACAGGGGGCGGTTAACTCCCCGATATTGTTTAACATTTATACAAGTGATCTTGTAGGTTCCCTCAGTCACGCTATAGCGAACGCAGATGATCTAGTGGCGTACAGATCAGGTCCGAAAATCGAGGTCATCAACACACTTTTGCAACGTGACTTCGATCACATTAAGGGATATTGCGATGATTGGAAATTGAGGATCAATTTCCAAAAAACCGAAACAATTCTATTCAGGACCCCAGTGCAGAGGGCTTCTTACGATACCAGAAAAAAACTGGAAAACATTTGACAGCATGGACGCCCGTTGGCGGTGAGAAGTGAAGTCAAATACCTTGGCATCTGGCTTGACAAGTTTCTGTATTTTAATAAAAATGTGGATGCTTGTCTGGCCAGGGCTAGGGGGGCTTATGCTCTGACAAGAAGATTGTTTCATAGCAGTCAACTTGATTCAAGGGTGAAAGTCATTTGCTACATGGCCCTCATAAGGCCGATCATCGCTTACGGTTGTCCCGTGTGGTTCAATGTATCACCATCCTACATGGAAAGGATACGGCTGTTTGAGAGGCGTTGTCTCCGATCCTGCTTAGGATTGTACCGAACGCCGGATTCCGAGTACGTAAAATAATATCGCAACGAGTTTCTATACAATGGGGCTCAGTTGAATAGAATTGACAATTTCCTGATTAAGGTGACGCGAAGGCACGCTGCAAGGGCGATGGCTAGCGGCAACAGCCTGATCTTCGGGGCTTATTACCCCAATGAAATGTACATGGAGAGTGCGCTCATGTCCGGCTTTATTCCACCAGAGGCATTCATTTATATCGATTCGTTAGGGTTAATACAAGACAGGAACGGTATCCCGGTTTTATACCATCGCTACCGTGACGCGCGGGACAAGCGGCTAGTCCGCGATGGGTACGTCGACAATGCTCCGGAGCTCCTCCGCTTTAGCACGGCGGTATCGGATCGCGATAGGACCGACGCTGCAAAACAGCGCACTGAATTCTGGTGGCTATATGAGGAAGGTGATTCTGCACTTCCTCGGGACTTTGCGGACTTTTAGTCCAACTCCATAGGTAAGATTTTAAATTAGGAACAAGGTCTGGGGTGGGGCTTGTGCACCATATTGGCGTACAATATGGTTGAACGCAGGCTGCCGTGGGACCGAAAGACGCAATCAGGATGGCGACCCCTCGGGGCATGCGCAACGAGGGCTCGGCACCCCGATTATTATTAAGCTAGGTTTTAGTAGTTAAGTAGTCTTAAATTAGGTTTAAGTAGTTTAAGTAGTATTAAGTAAGTAGTTTAAGTAGTCATAAGTTAGTTATAATCTAGAATAAGCTTTTTTTATAAAACAAAAAAAAAAGACACTAAACAAAGTTTTCAATTTTTTCTTTGTAAACTAAAATTATATATAAAACCAAAAAAACCGACAAATTTAAGCCTAAAGGCAAAATAAACAGCTAAATATAAGCTTACAGTGCCCACTAAGGGCCGATAAGTTAGATTAAGTAAACCAGTTATTGATAAGTTAGATTTAAGCATTTTTGTCTAGTAGTAAGTTAATATTTTAAGTAAATAAAATAAATGAGTTTGAAAAAAAAAGAAAAAAAAAAGGCATTTGACAGGGTTTGGCATCAAGCCCTTTTGTCGAAAATGCGTGCATTTGGAATCGACAAAAAACTTCTTCAATCGATTAGACATTATCTTTCGAAACGTTCAATTCAAGTTGTTTTGGATGGTTTCAAGTCTGTAACTCACCAAATAAATGCTGGTGTCCCTCAAGGCTCTGTTTTGTCTCCGACTCTCTTTCTCATTTTTATAAATGATCTCCTGTCTGCAACTTCCAATCCAATTTCATTCCTTCGCTGATGACAGTACCCTCAGCTTCTCATATTCGTTTACAGGTCCTCGTCCCTCACCTTCGAACGTGGACTCTAAACGCCAAAATATGTTAAGCTCATTGAATTCCGACCTTGACAGCATTATCAAATGGGGTAAATCTAATAGAGTGGAATTCAATGCTTCCAAAAGACAATGCTGTCTTCTGTCATTAAAGCGAAACCAAAATCTAGAGCCATTATCCATGGATAGCACTTACGTCGAAGAAACCGAAAAGCTTTCCATGCTAGGTATGTGTGTAAGTAACGACTTACGTTGGAACGACCACATATTCGAAGTCGCTAAAAACGCAGCGAAATGTCTAAGTTTCCTAAATCGATGTAAGAAATATTTCACCCCCTCTGATCTGGCCACAATATATAAAGCGTTTATACCCCCAAAACTTGAATTCAACGCCCACGTCTGGTCAGGTGCACCAAAATCAACATTGCACCTACTAGATAGGATTCAAACACGTGCGAAAAAACTTATAGGAGACATAAGAATAGCAAACTCCTTAGTTTCGCTCGAACACCGTCGAAACATCTCCTGCCTTACCTTGTTTTATCGCTATTTTGACAACCAATGCTCGAATGAAATAGCCAGCTGCAGTTCTCCCATTCAACAATTCAGCCGCAATACTCGTTACGCAATGAATGCAAATCAGTTTACCCTCAAGCCTATCTTCGCTGAAATATAGAGATTCGTACAGAAACCTAACAACACGAATGTGGAATACATAAAGCAATGGCGATCTGAGAACCGTGGTTTCACCCGGTTTGATGACGAAAACTTGGCAAACGCCATAGTCGCCGAGCGAAGTGGGTCTAGTCCCCTGTTAATCTCGAAGGTGGAACTCCAGATCATCTTCGATTCCATAAAGAAAAAGAAGTCAGCGGGAGTCGATGGTATATCCAACATTGTACTGCGACACTTACCTCCTGAAGCTGTGGACATTTACGCCACGCTGTTCAACAACGCGCTGAATAATGCATATGACCCAGTACGTTAGAAGACGGCGGTGGTTCATCCTCTCCCGAAAAAGGGAGAGGACAACTCCAATCCGGCGAATTTCCGGTCGATAAGTCTCCGTCCGAGTATCAGCAAGGTTTTTGAAAAGATTCTCAATCGAGCACTGTTCAAGTGGTCTGAGGACAATAATATTACACCAGAGAACCAGTTTGGTTTCAAGGCAGGACATGACTGTATTCATGCCGCCTCCAAACTCGTCTCTGATATACAATGGAACAAAGCCAAAAAACAGTGCACGGGTGCATGTCTGGTTGATTTAGAGAAGGCTTTTGACACCGAATCGAATGGTTGGAGGGCCTCTATCTAAAGCTGACGAGACTTGGCATATATGCTTCATGACATGCTGACTGGTAGAACGTTTGTTGTCAAAAGTGGCAATGTAACTTCTACCACAGAATTTTTCTTTAAGAACGGTCTGCAACAGGGAGCGGTAAACTCGCCGATTCTCTTCAGCACTTACACCAGTGATATGATAGGTAGTCTTACTCAGGTAATTGCGTATGCGGACGATCTTATCGCGTACAGAACAGCCCCTACTGTCGAAGTCATTCGAACTCTTTTGCAGCGGGACTTCGACAAGATCCAGAGATATTGTGATGACTGGAAGTTGAAAATCAACTTTCAGAAATCAGAAACTATCCTGTTTAGGACACCGTTGTCTAGGGCCTCTTGGGATACGAGAAAGAACTGGCGAAAGCTGGTGTTCGTTGGAAAAAACGGACAGCCACTGGCGAGTAAAAATTTAGTAAAGTACCTTTGGCATCTGGTTAGATCAGTATCTATATTTCGGAAGACATGTAGACGCTGCTCTGGCTAGAGCTAGGGGAGCATTTGCCCTGACAAGACGATTATTTTATAGCAGTCGTCTTGACAGCAGGGTGAAGGTGATTTGCTACATGGCCCTCATTAGGCCAATGATTGCCTATGGGTGCCCGGTGTGGTTCAACGTTGCCCCATCTCAAATGGTACGGGTGTATGAGGAGCTGCCTCGGACTTCACAGAACACCAGTATCTGACTTCACAAAATACTATTCCAACCAGGTCCTATACAACGGGGCCAACATAAACCGAATAGACAATTTTCTGGTGAAACTCATTCGGTTTCACGCTGCAAGAGCGATGGCTTCGAACAATAGTCTCATCTCTGGGGCCTTCTATCCCAATGATGAATATTTTGAGAGTGCGCGTTTAAGCGGCTTTATTCCACCCGAAGCTTTCCTATATTTGGTAAGTCGAGGGCTGATACAGGATAGATCGGCGGTTCCGCTAATCTACCACGTCTTCCGACGAACTGTGGATAGGCGGCTCCTATACGACCGAGATGTCGTCGCTCAGGGCGGAGGAGAGCGCCTGCGGTTCAGCAGGAGTGTGTCCGATTGGGACCGTCGGAGTAGGTCACAACAGGAGAACCTGTTGTGGTGGTTAAATGATAGATAAGGATAGTTGACTTAAGATTGTTATTTATGGCCGACTTACATAGTTTTAGTCTTAGGTTTAGGTGCACAGCAGTCATGGTGGCACAAAAAAAAATCGAATGTGGAATGCGCTACCAAACTCTGTGTTTCCTTTCCATTATAACTTACAGACATTTAAAACCAATGTGCATCGGTATCTCCTTTCTTCTTATCCCTAATTTCCTTAACGCCCGCACTGTGCTAAAACATATAAAGGGTATTCATAACCCCTTGAGTGCGCGCAAATTATACAAAAAAAAATGTGGAGATACGACGAAACTATCCCTAGGGAGACTCTGCTTTTTCGGTTGAGCGAAACAACTGGGATCAAGACTGTTTACCAGAAAGTCCAAATGATTGAACTTTCAATGGGATCAAAACTCTACCAGACCTTAAAACTACCAGGCCTACTTTGAGCAGGAAAACGGAGCCAATGTAAAACACTTTTGAAAGGACAATTTGGTAGAATTTTTGGTCCTGTAAAGTATGAATGGAGGATAAGAGACAACTGCCAAGTTTGTGAGCTGTACAAAGAGTGCATGTAAAGGGTGGTCCATTTCGAGGTTCCCTACTTTTTTAAAGAAAAAAACACAGAAAATTCAAATTTCATGGAGAACGTTTATTATCATTTGAAAGAACATTTTTTGGCATTTTATTTTTTGAAGATTATGTCTATCAAATGTTGGCCGTTGCTACGTCGCAGATGGTCCATCCGTTGAGTCCAATTTTCGATCACTCGTTCGAGCATTTCGACTGGTAACTGGCGAATGACACGCGTAATGTTTTCCTCCAAGGCCTGAATCGAAGCGGGTTTGTCGGCATAAGCTTTCGACTTTACATATCCCCACAGGAAAAAGTCTAACGGTGTGATATCATACGATCTTGGTGGCCAATCGACCGGCCCAAAACGTGAAATTATGTGCTCACCGAAATGTTCTCTCAATAAGTCCATTGATTGATGCGATGTGTGGGAAGTGGCGCCGTCTTGCTGAAACCAAATGTCGCCGAGATCACGAGCTTCAATTTCAGGCATCAAATAGTCGGTTATCATGGCACGATAATGGTCGCCAATGACGGTTACGTTCGTACCGGCATAATTTTTAAAGCAATATGGACCGATGATTCCACCGACCCGCAAACCACACCAAACCGTTGTTTTTTTCTGGATGAAGTGGCAGTTCTTCAATCTCTTCAGGTTGCTCTTCGTCCCAAATGCGGCAATTTTGTTTGTTTACATACCCATTGAGCCAGAAATGGGCCTCATCGCTAAACAAAATTTGCCTCGAAAACGTCGGATCTTCTTGGAACTTTTCAAGAGCCCATAGAGCGAAGCGATGTCGCTTGGGAAGGTCGAGCGACTTCAGTTGTTGCACAAGCTGTATTTTGTACGCTTTCAATTTAAGATCTTTGACGTAAAATGCGCCAAGTCGTTCCATACGTCAGTCCGAGTTGCTGCAAACTGCGCCGAATCGACTCTCTACGGTCTTCGTGTATACTCTCAGCTACGGCCGCTATATTTTCTTCACAGCGTGCTGGACGTGGTCTATTCGGTCGAATATTATCCAATAATGAATGCTGGGTCTCAAAATGGGTGATGGTGTTGCGAATAGTACGCTCAGTAGGCCGATTATGTTGACCATAAGTTGAGCGAAGTGCACGAAACACATTCCTCACAGAACGTGAATTTTCATAATAAAGTTGAACAATTTGTAAACGTTGTTCACGCGAAAGTTTTTCCATTATGAAATGCCAAACAATACTAAACAAAAATAACATGACAGCATGACACGACTCACACGTGATCTGTCAAAAAGGGCTATTGAAAAGAGTATCTCTACTTGGATCACCCTTTAGTACAAAAGGTAAAAACACGCAGAACATTAGAATGGCCACATTAAGCGAATGAGCAATAATGCTCCAGCCGAAAGAATCTTCGAATCCCAGCCTTCGGATTCGAGGCGACAAGGAAAACTTAACTTCTGGTCTGAGATCAAGCAAACGCAGATGCCAGAGTGCTTGGACTGAATAACGACACCAACGTGCCCAGAATTGAAGGGAATGGATGGCTGCCTTATCTCAGGCAGAGCTATTAAGTAGAACAGTTAAGTATTCCTTTATTTGAAGGATCACTCCAAATGAGTAAGTAACCTAGCCATGACTTAGGATCCTATTGCTTTGAGAATCGTTAAGACTTGTCTGCCACCGGTCACTTAGAGAGTGGCAAGTGAGCTGGAAAATTGTGTCAATACATCATACATACCGGAAGTATCTACCACTAACCAAAATGGCTTACAACAGAAGAAATTCCTCGTCAGAGTGCCATCTGATTGCATTCTCCATGCAAATACGGTAAATTGTCGATCAAATGAGTTCAGATAACAGTAACTCCCTTCAGATCTCAGATCTTAATTCTTTGGTGGTCTTCCTATGCAAGATCTCGATCATCACCAATTCGGCTAATTTCGGTCCAATTTCCAATGGTGCCCCATCCATAGGCCAGTTTATCATCGACTCACATACAGTAGCCGCCACTTAACGAATTAATTGACAAAACAAAAACCCTTTTCCTATGAAGCTAAACCCTTCCAAGAATACGATTCCCCAAACGATATCAACTTGATAGATGAATGAATATTTGGGAATCAAATCTTTTGCCTCTCCCCACGCGAAGGCTTCGTGACCGGCCAGCATTCGTGAGTTGATAAATTTGTTTTTTTTTTCCAACCGATTCCGCTGCATTGACGGATAGGTCGAGAAACGGACAAATTACGAATAAACATTCCCTCCGGGGAATGCAGGTCTACCTACCTGCTTCCGACTGAAACTGTGAAGTCTTCAAACGACATCACACTCATTAAGGACACTTTCGGATTCGGATGTTTCTTTCTTTGTTTTGTTTTCGTGTGTTTCAAGAGCAACACATGCAACACTCTGGATTCACATCACAAATCACCTTTGTGATGATACCGAACAATTATTTCCTCGAAAGGAGACCTGACCGATGCGGGCTGATCGGGGGCAGAGCAACACCACTGATGCGCCGCACCGTCATTGTCTGGAGGGGGTGGTGACCGTAGTCGCCGAACTTATGGTCGAACATCGTAGGTCAGAGCACGCAATGGTGCTCTGCATGTTTATGCTCGGGTTCCGGGCGGGTTCCTTAAATGTCGACCGAAAACAAATTATAATTAGATTATGAGGCTTGATGATCCTTTAATGATCGCCGTTTAACTTCATTCATAAGTTTTGTGGGATAATAACCTTGAGATAGATAAGACTCGTACCTTTTTCGCTGTGGATGTCGGGAAGAGAGTGTTTTCACAGTTTCCGGTCTTGAATAATTTGGTATCTATTAGAGCGGGAGATTCTGTTTAAAAAATTCGGATGCTTAAAAGATCATTTTCTCCATTTAGGGCGTTCGAACGAACCCTAGATATGGTGGACAGTTAGAGGCTAAAAATGTCGGAAACTTGATCGAGGTCGATTTCACGTAATGCTGTTTAAAATGAAAGGTTTTTCGTTTGATGATTTTGGTTTTGGGTTATTATTGAAATTTTCGTTTAATTCTCGTGATTAGCTGTGAACAAATAGTGAGGGTTTTCATCGACACTCTTAACCCAGATAGTTTTGTATTTTTTTTTTTAATTTAAAACCTTTTGCGGTAAACGTGTCCCATACTGTATGAAAAATAAGTTTGTCACGCCTTTAGCATAAAAGGTTGCGCAATTGACAAGAGCAATTTTCGTTTGCACTGGTACAAAATTTAATTCTAAGCGTTCGTACAAAGGCCGGTGGTTTTCGGAACTTCTCAACGTATAGAAACTGAAACTATGTTCACGAATTCTCCTTGGTGGCGCTACAGTCCCGAAAAAACATAGGCCTCATCCAACATTCCTATCCAATTGGCCCGGCCGTTTGTTAACTGCTCCGAGTTGCGCACTCCAAGTTGGTTGTATTCGGTTTCGACTTGTACGAGCCATGTAAGGCGAGGTCTTCCTCTACTGCATCCGACGTCTGGCTGGGAATCGAAGACTTTGCGAGCCGGAGTATTGATGTCCGTTCTTTCCACACGTCCGAGCCATCTTAAACGTCCAATGCGGAGTTTTTTTTCTAACCAGAGGCATATCGCTGTACAGCTCTGTTAGTTCTTGGTTGAACTTTCCTCCCCATAGCACGTCAACGCAAACGGGACCGAAGATTTTCCGAAGAACTTTCCTCTTATATCGACCAAGTATTTCTTCATTCGCATTTGATACTCTTCAAGCTTCAGCACTATAGAGCAGGACTGGGATGATCAGGGTCTTGTATAGGATCACCTTAGTAGTTCGAGTGAGGGCTTTACTACTGAATTCCCATCAAAACAGCTGCTGGCAAGAGTAATTCTTCGTTTAATTTCTGATGAGATATTGTTGTCGGAGTTAGTAGCGCAGAAGAGGTAGAAAAAGTCCCGAACTACCTCAAAGTTATATCTGCCAGTGGTAACGTTCTGTCCAATTCGTCGATGTTGTGTGGCCTTTCGTGTTGTCTGCATATACTTAGCCTTCAAACATTTACTGCTAAACCCATTTTTGCCGCTTCCTTCTTTATACAAGCAAACGTGGCTATGACATCACGTTAAGTCCTACCAATGATGTCAATATCGACGACGTATGCTATTTGTGCCTCTGGTGTTGTAAGGTCGTTTCCGACCCTGCTGGAGCAGCGAGAACTCTCAATCGTCATCCTACACAAACGGACGAGTTTGGGCGGTATACCAAAACTAGACATGGCTCTGTATAGTTCGTCGCTATAAATGCTGTCGTATGCGGCTTTGAAATCGATGAATGGATGGTGGGTATCGATTTGGACTTCTTGGGTTTTATGCAGGATCTGCAGAAGTGTGAAAATTTGATCGGTTGAGGACTTCCCTCGCCTAAGACCACACTGATAAGGCCGATCAGGTTGTTCGTAAACGGTTGCAGGCGTTCACATATTACGGCAGTTAATATCTTTAAGGCGGTGTTGAGGAGACTTATGCCTCTGTAGTTGGCGCAATCGATTGGGTCTCCTTTTTTGTTGATCGGGAAACGATGCTGAGGTTCCATTCTTCAGGCATACTTTCATCCGACCAGATTCGGCTTATGAATGGGTGGATGTTACTTACCAGTCATCTCCTACGGCTGTATAAAGCTCTGGGGGAATGCCGTCATTTCTGGCAGCCTTATTAGGCTCGAATTTGGACAATGCTATCCGCACCTCACTCAGGTCGGGTGGTTGGCAGGTTTCGCTGTCGATGTCATGTTCGTTCTGCCTGACAGCGGAATGTTGTTCGTCATCGCCGTTTAACAGTCTGCCGAAGTGGTTCTTCCATATCCTCAGCATAGGCTGTGTCTCAACTACGATATTTCCTTCTTCATCTCGATAGGAATCTGTTCGAGCCTTGTATCCTTGGCTTTGACGGTTTACACTTTGGTAACATTTGCGAACATCTTTCCTGGAGTGGCACCTCTCTATATCCTCGATCACGCGCTTTTCTACCCCTTTTTTCTTCTTTCTGAAAAGCCGGTGTTATTCCCTTCTGCTCTGCCTATAGAGCTCAACGGCAGCTCTCGTCTTCACCTGCTTTGTAGGCGAGCCAGGAGTTTCTTGCTGGTAGACGCGAGAAACCTAGCACATGGCCTGTTGGCATCGTTGCCATTGTTCTTCTACATTCGATGCTGGTGGTATATGGTGTTAATCGAGAAGTTAAGGGATACACGTTGCGCGAAGGCCTTGGTGGTGTCTTGCGATTGCAGTCTTTCGACATTAAATTTTTTTACAGTATTTCTGGATTGTTGTGGCGTGGTGGATATCCGCATTCTAACCTTGGCTGCAACAAGGTAGTGGTCCGATTCGATGTTAGCTTCTCGGACTGTTCGGACATCCAAAATACTGGTTACGTGCCTCTTGTCTAACGCAATGCGATCAATTTGGTTGAACGTTCGTTGATCTGGATTTGTGATTGTGATTGGATATCAAGTTGATGAAACTGTGGGCTGGCTAGAGTGAATTTTCGCTGCGAAGCGAAGTTAATAGCTGAAGTCCGTTACCAGATGTGTTGTCGTGTAGGCTATGTTGTCCGACAATACTGCTAAAGATGTCTTCTCTTCCTACCTTTGCGTTAAAATCTCCCAGCACGATATTAATATCGTACTTCGGTAGTCGCTCATAGGTATTGTCAAGGAGCTCATAGAAGCAGTCCTTAGCTATATCATCTGTTTTCTCCATTCGGACGTTAGCGCATATATGGCTATATATGGCATATGGCTTGATGCGGATCGTTACAAAGCGTTCGCTTATGTCTTGGAAACATAAGACTTCTTGCCTAAGTCTGGCACTTATAAAAAAAATCCGTATCCGAATAGTCGCTGTTTCTGCTCATTATAATACGGTCCGTAGTAGATGCCACAGTTTTTCATCTTCTTTTTGCCCGGCCTATCCCATCGTATTTCCTGGATGGCAGTAATGTCTACTTTGTAGCTGTTTAGGGCTTCCTCTCGTTGTTCGCTTGCACCTCTCCTGTCTAATGTTCTCACATTCCAGGAGCAGATACGAAAGTCGTTGTGTTTTTTTCGTTTAGCAGGGTCTTCAACAATAAAATCCGTTCTTTCCGAGGCTATTGGTTGCTTCGTAGCATATAGTTTTTTCCATGGGTGGGTAGTTGACCAAATACACAACCCCCAACCTGGAGGGCCAGTTCCAATTTATTAGATACTCCTAGGACATGGGGCCATCTGTATCCACCATGTGAGTGAACACTGCCTTGCGGTTCATCCGCCACCATTTTTGTTCACACTTGAAATTCCTAGAATGTGTCGGAGCAGCTTGTCTAGGTTCGCCCGGGGGAGCAGGCCGGATATTAGTTCCATACCATTCCGACCAGGCTTTTTATATTTTTGGTGTTTTTTTTTCGTCTTGTTATCAACAATAGTTTAGCAAGTCAAATCCGGTTGGATGAGACCTATACCTCCACTTGGAAGTTCAAAATAAGCACTTGATGTGTAGTCAGAGTTACAACCACTGGGCATTGCAAAGTTAAAGCCAATCAGAGTCTACTCGCGTTCTACAACCACCCAACCATCTGAGACAGCGTTGCATCGACAAAAAACTGACTGATTCGTGTGCTTTATGGGGTCGAATAATAGTTCCGTTCAAAACAATGCCGGCCAGAAAGTTACAGTCAATGGTGACAGCTTTATCGCCATGGTTACTGACTTTTTGGCTTATCAGTGGAACAACCATGATGTGTAGTAGCTGTTGTTTCAACAAGACTGCGCAACATGTCACACAGCTTGTGTCATAGTTGATTTGAAGAAAATGTTCGGTGAACGCATAATTTCGCGTTTTGGTCCTGTGAATTAGCCTCCAAGATCGTGCAATTAAACGCCGCTTGACTATTTTCTGTGGAGATTACATATCTCCACCACTTGGAGGGTAACATTCGGCACCTTATTACCGACATGCACACTAAAATGTTGGAAAAAGTCATCGGAAATTGGATTTCCAGCTTAGACTACGTCAAAACCAGCCTTGGCGGTCATATGCCAGAAATCATATTTTTAAATTATAATACCAGACAAAACGTACCTCCACATACCTTCTACCGGTGTAGGTACGTATCCATACGGAAATGAAATTCTTAGAATTCCAATTGTTCACTTCCAGGTAATGCTTCCACAGCTAACCGCAGGAATTACAAATTACAAATTAATAAAACAAAAATTTTTATAAAAGTTAATATATAGCTACATCGCTGGGCAGTGCAATCTCTGTTCGAAAATCTATCAAGCAAAGCGAAAAATTCCACCGCAACTCGCGCAGCCAGTCATTAGGAAAAAGCGCACTTTAACATTACGTTATGCAAAATTATTTATCTACTGGCAGGCGATACGTTACGACATCACGGATCAATTTTCTGACCAACTGCACCGTTCAACTACGCAAAGTGCCGACACGCCTGGAGCGGGTGGCCTCAGCTTGATTTAATTGCGCCTAATGGCTTCACTTGTTCTTGCCCACCATGCAACACCGATGGGTACCCACTCGAATAAGGCTACTATCAGTACAACATCAGCCATTTGATTGAAGTCCGCGCAATATAGCACCGCAATCCAGCAACAAGCGAATTATCAAAGCATTAAAGCAAATTAATTAAAAAAAAAAAAAAAAAAAAAAATCAACATTCGGAGTGCAATATGGCGTGACACGATTACTGGCGGATGGTATTGATTCGCGAGGGCACCGCAATCGACAGTCACATCCCTTGACCAGGCGCTTGTCGGGATGTTTATTTTTAATGCCCGACTAATTACGGTAAATTACCGCTGACGACGGTGACGGCTGTGAAACGAGAGCCTTTGCAAATATTTGCGCTGCTTTATGGACGCCGCCGCCTGGGTGTTTTGTAATTGTTACCACGATTGTCGTATAGGTGACGCTTATTGATCGCGTTTGAGGGTGGTCGTTGCATGCTTTCGTCGGTTTTGTCAATATGCTTACAAGAGTACATTGATGGTAACCTGGTATTCACGTAATGGCGTTTACATTGTAATGCAAGTGGAGGAGCTGACCTCAAGTGGTTACCATTAACTTTCAAACGTAAGCAATGACCTACTTGTGCAGCTTGTCGAGGCATTTTAGACGTCTGGACTGATAAAGTTCAGCTTTTTATGACAATTTAAACTAAAGGGATGTTTTGTGAGATTATCGCGAGAGGGGTCCAGGGAAGCACATTATTTGGTCTTGCTAATGTTGTACAGGGTGTCCGCCGGGAAGGTATACTATTTTGTTTTGCCGCCATTTTGGTAAAAATTAGTCTTGACAGTTCATATTTGGCAGTCGTGAAGTAGACACGTGGCAAATTTATTATGGAAAATTTTTCGATAAACCAACGTTTACAGAATCAATAATCGATTACTGTGGCGATGAGAAAGTTTCGTGAAATTTTTGGGAGAAACAACGTGCAAACAAAACGCACTATTTATCGTGTTGTGAATGATTTCGAAGAAAGAGGGTCTGTAGGTGATAGGTCCAAGCATGGACCACAACGTACTGCAAGATCGGCTGAAAACATAGCTGCTGCTCAAGGTAGTGTTCAAAACAATCCATCAACCTCAATTCGACGCCGTGCTCAGGAGCTTGGTCTTCAAGGAACAACTTTGGCCACATTTTTGCACAAGGATTTGCATTTGTTTCCATTTAAGATTCAGTTGACACAAGAGCTTCTTCCACAAGACTATTTACGCCGCCGTACATAGGCTAATAGGATGTTACAGCTAGTCCGTGACAACTCCGATTTTCATGAAAAAATCATAGTGGGTGACGAGGCACATTTTCATTTGAATGGATATGTGAATAAACTGATTAGTCGCTTCTGGGCAATGGAAAACCCTCAAATTATTCATCAGTCACCTTTGCATCCATCAAAAGTTACAGTCTGGTGTGCACTTTGATCTGGAGGAATCATTGGACCTTACTTCTTTGAAAATGAAAACGGCGTAACGATAACTGTGAATGGGGAGCGATATCGTGATACTATTGAAAACTTTTTAACGCCACAACTGCATGCTTTGGGCTTGATTTACATGCGGTATCAACAAGACGGTGCCTCATCGCATACAGCCAGGATAACAATGGAACTACTGCGAGACCTCTTACCACAACAAGTTGTTGCAAGAAGTGGTGAAGTTGATTGGCCTCCACGGTCGCCTGAATTAACTGCTTCGGACTTCTTTTTGTGGGGATATCGGAAAAGCAAGGTTTTCGCAAACGCACCAGGTTTTTGCACCAGAAACGCTTGAGCAACTCAAACAAAATTTTCGTGATGAAATTAATGAAATACCGCCAGAAATGTGTGAGAATGTAATGAAAAATGTGTTCAAAAGGGCTCGCATTTGTGAGACTACCAGAGGCGGACATTTACCTGATATTGTATTCCATACATAATTGCTGACAGACATTGCTGACATGACATTATAGAAAACATTTATCAATATAAGATCACGTCTCTTTCATTTAATCAAAAAATATAAACAGACAAAGTAGTATACCTTCCCGGTGGACACCCTGTACATCGAACACACATCTACTGAGTGCGTGCTCTTTCCACTAACCTTTACAACTAAAGGGCCACCTAGAATGCGTATCTTTAGCTGGTTTCTTGCATCGCTGTCAAAACAGAGATACATTTCTTGCATGAAGTTGCCATGGACTCAACTTCAAGCTACAGATTCAAGGAGATACACATTGTGTAAGCCCTTACGGCTTGCCTTGTTTTTAACATCTGACTCAGCTGCCAGCGTCAGCTACAGATATGTATTCTGGGCAGCCGTTAAGTTGTATATCTATAAGATATTTTGTGCCACATTTATGAGATTTTTTCCTCCAGATGATTCCTTTAATTCAGTGGTGCCCAAACTTTCCCTGATGAAGATATTACCTTGAATACTACTTGGGGCTAAGCATTCAGCTAAGGTTGCTAAATCTCGATTTAGCTTGACGTGGGCACGCTCGGAGAGGATCGTAATCTCTCCTCCTCTGTTCCAGGGTGAATAAGGATCAATTAGACGAAGCTTGGGCCTCGTTTATTTAATTTTTTTCTGGCGATGAATTCAGGCAAAGAAAAATTTTTATGTATACCCCAGTCCAGGCCTCGCGGTAAGTATCTATACCCGCAGATGAGCTAGCGAGCGGAGGATCATGTCTGTACTGTAAGATGTCTGGACACCCCTCCTATTAATCTGCCCGGACTGGCCTAAGGGTCTTGTTACATTGGGTCCCAAAGGTGGAGGATGTTGATATAAGGGTCAACCATTAATGTGAGTCTCGTGAGGTAAGAAGGTATGATGACAACGCGGGCAGGCCTTCACCAGCACGGGTGATAGTGCCGATTTAGGACCATCCACTTCATTATTCGATATCTACTCTACAGATGCAACTGTAAAAGCAGGACGAGCGTTAGGGGTACGTTATAAGGTATAGCCGGATCGTATAAGCGAATTTTGCTTAAGTCTTCTGAAGTCCACGTGATGATGATCAATAGACCTAAAAAAATCTTTCGACATTCCTGTTCACGAGCTGAATGTTACATTAAGCCTGTTTTAGACCAACGATTTATCCCATGATATTAGAAACAGTTTTGGTAGTCAAATGGTAGACGATTCGATTATTCACCTAGCTGATGCCTACCAACTCCGACTCTCAGCATTCACGTGGCGACCGCTGAGTTCCTAGTAACTAGACCATAAATAGGTCCCTGTGTATCCCTGTGGCAGCAGGTGAGGGCATATATTCCATTCTGGGTGGCAGCGGAAGAAATCCCAACGGTGACGTCTACAGACCCAGTTAGGACGGAAAAAGCGAAAAACCTAACTGAGCTGTTCGATATATTCGGAGAAAAGGTTACTTAGGAATCTCAAGATTAAGTCCTTGAACAGAGATTGTGACAAGTGAGCTGAAAGGCCAACGGCAGCGCTAAGTCCCAGTATCCGCTACGTAATTCAGTACGGTCTCGTGTCAAAGGAATTTCTAATAAATTGGAACTGGCCCTTCAGGTTGAGGGATTGTGTCGTCGAAGGGTAGCTTCCTTACCACGAAACAGCCGCGGATGTGAGATTCTCCCATATATCAACCAGACCTGGCATAACCACTTATGAGTATGCACTTGCACAACTCAACAACTTGAACCTGTCCTCGCGCAGTACAGAGCACACATTACCACGATCCAGCAAATGCGATGGACATGATCAGGAATACACAACCGAAAAACATTCGGACATTTTTCATTATAGAAGCTGCCACACAAAGCTACAAATAATAGAATGCGTTGTGGGGAGCTGTCTTAAGTCAAGAACAATCGATTATAGGCCGGTTTGTGATCGCCTAGCTGTGATCCGAATCAAAACAACGTTTTGCAACATAAACGCATGTGCACACATCCCACCAATGACACTGAAAACCCTATGGAGAACGAATTTTACTACCTGGTGGACGGAGAACATTTTTCTAGGGATCTTCAAGGCGAAAAACGGTAGCAAATAATGGCTTCCATTCGACCACAGTCTTTCCGGCAGCATGTAATATTGTTATCAGCGGCACGAGATTCTGACGACTTCGAATCCACAAAGAAACCTGGCGATCTCCAGATCGCTTTTGCTAAAGTCGATTAATAGTATAAGGACGACACGATGGTTTCTGATAAGTCCAGCGTTAATCACGTTGGCAAACTCTCCCAATGGCAATCCGGTGCTTTTCGTTTTTTGAAAATTTTTGTTTGATAAATTTTTCTTCATTCAGTAATAGTTATGACAAGTTCGTCCTTTTGTATAGGATGACGATTAAGAATTGTTCCTGCACTTCATCAGGGTCGGCTTCGCAATATAAGTTACCAATAAAATGATTAAGGCAAGGCACTGTCATGTACCTTCTTTCCAGAGGCACAACCATCCATAAATCTATGCAACTGTGCCAATGATATTGACACCATTGGTATCAATATTTTCGAGTTCAAATGGGGAAACGAATAAAGAGGTGAGAGCTAGCTGGGAAAACCAAATAAGTGCTGAAAGAAAGGACGCATAATATTGCCGAACTGGACAGAATGTCACCATCGACATGTACCACTCTGAGGTAGTAAGGGCTTTGTCTTCCTCGCACCGACATCTCGTCGTCATTGTTCTTTGAAAAGTCTTTAGTCCCGTTTGAGTTAACCGGCTACGCCCACGAGATTCAACAACAAAAAACTTTTGGAGTTGTACAGCGTCAAAAAAAAACTCCACATAGGACGTTTGAATTAACAGGGACATGTAGATCTAATGGAAATACTTCGGTCAGCAGAGTCTTCGATTTCGCGACAGACGGAAGACATACAGAAAAAGCTCGACCGACCTTAACCAACTTGAAGTGTGCAACTGGAGGCAGTTAGCAAAGGACAGTGGCACCATTTGGGTGGAATTATCGGGTTTTTCAACAGGGACGCTACAAAAGTTGAGCAACAGGGACAACAAACGACGCCATATTTCTTGCCGCTCTTTTGACATTTCTCTTTGGTTAGGTTTGCCATTTCATGATGGAACGATATACGAACCAACAACGAGTCGAAATTGTTAAAATTTACAACCGAAATTCGGAGTCAGTGGCCTCAACGTTAAGAGCGCTACGTCCAACTTATGGTCGTCATAATCGTCCTAGCAGATCAACAATTGAGCGTCTAGTGGAAAAATTTGAATCCACAGGCACAGTACAAAATGTTCCCGTGCCAGTGAGACAAAGAAGTGCCCGTAGTGTCGAGAATACTGCTGCCGCTGAGGCTTCAGTTGAAGAAACCCCAAATGTGTCTCTCACACGTCGTTCTCAAGCGTTGGGCATCTCTGTGACGTCGTTGTGGCGAATTTTGCGAAAAAAATCTTGGCCTACATCCTTACAAGATTAAATTGACGCAAGAACTGAAGCCGCTTGACCACCAGAAGCGTCGTATGTTCGTGAATTGGGCTTAGCAACAACTTGAAAATGATTCGGATTTTCATCGAAAAATCATCTTCAGCGATGAGGCTCATTTCTGGCTGAAAGGCTTCGTCAATAAACAAAATAATGCGGTATTGGTCGGCCAGCAATCCACACGTACTCCATGAGTCATCATTGCATCCCGAAAAAATGACGGTTTGGTGTGGTTTATGGGCCGGCGGCGTCATTGGGCCGTACTTCTTCCGTGATGATCAAGACCGGCACGTTACTGTGAATGGGAATCGCTACCGTTCAATGATAACCGAATATTTTTGGCCCCAATTGGATGATATGGACTTGGAGGACATGTGGTTCCAACAGGACGGCTCCACAAGCCACACAGCGAGTGCCACAATCAACTTATTGGAAACCAAGTTTGGAGAACGTGTTATCTCACGAAATGGTCCAGTAGCTTGGCCGCCCCGGTCGTGACCCCTATTGGATGATATGGACTTGGAGGAGATGTGGTTCCAACAGGACGGCGCCACAAGCCACAGAGCGAATGCCACAATCAATTTAATGGAAACCAAGTTTGGAGAACGTGTTATCTCACGAAAAGGTTCAGTCGCTTGGCCGCCTCGGTCGTGCGATTTGACGCAGTTAGACTATTTCCTGTGGGGCTTCGTCAAGTCTATGGTCTATGCCAACAAGCCAGCGACGATTGATGAACTTCGTACGAATATAGAACGTGAAATTGCAGCAGTATCGGCCGATTTATGCTTGAAAACCGTCGAAAATTGGGTTCAGCATCTGGACTTCTGCAAGCGTGCCCGTGGTGGCCATGCAAAAGAAATCGAGTTCCATACATAACGGCATCAAACATACTTTCACAGGAATAAAAAATTTCATTGATATCCAAAACCGTTTTTGTTTTATTTAAAAAAAAACTTTTGTAGCGCTCTTATTGAAAAACCCTTTAGAATTTACACATAGTTGTCACGATACTTCTAACCAAAGATTATAAAGTCATACAGATGAAGCACTCATACAAGAAAAATTGATCTATGGCGGGTCGTCCTGGCACAGCCCGCAATATGCTTAGATCTTGTTTCTCAGGTGTGCACGTGCACTTTTACTCATCAGCTTCGTGATATGGGCGGGCGATATCACGAAGCTGGTGAGCAAAAGTTTCTGTTTTTTGTTGTCAATGCGTCATCTGTATGACATTCTAATATTTGTTCTAACTCAACTGACTTGCACTTTCATCAGCTTCGTGATATGGGCGGGCGATGTCACGAAGCTGGTGAGCAAAAGTTTCTGTTTTTTTGTTGTCAATGCGTCATCTGTATGACATTCTAATATTTGTTCTAACTCAACTGACTTGCACTTTCTTGAAGAAACTGTGGACTGCGTTTTCTTTGGACAAGTTCGCTAGTAAGACTCCCACTTTTATATTGTTGCGTGGGTTTTATATGCTTAAATGCTTCTAAATTGCCTCCTTCTCCACAAGATTTTCTGTCAAGGCCAAACAGTGATCCCGGTCAACTGCATCTCCCAGTATCAATATAAATTATCGCAATCAAAGCCTCTGACATTGTTACCAAATCCTACCAAATGCTAAACATTTCACACCAATACCGATGCGAATCTTCTCAGTAAAGTAGTGTACAAGTTCGTTAGGTTTTCACAGCAGATGGATCCATTATAAACCAGGAATTTGGACCACGGACCTCGTGATTAGTCGTACCTGCTTAGTCCACTTCGGAGTAATAAATTAACAAAATAACTTGCGAAGCAATATTCAATCGATGAGTCAACCTAGCCAAGGCAGTATGTCGCCCTTCAAATCCGAGTTACATTATACATGACGGGAAATGCGAAAATTAATAGCTTTCTACAAAAGACCACAACTCCCCTTAACTAAATAAAACATTTTCCATAGATGGCAGCACATTTCGTTGACAATTAATTCTTTATGATGCGACCGGTATACCGTTCCGCCCTCTGACCATGAATCAGAGGTTACTGAGTGCTGTATTGTTTTTCGGCAATTGTCCACCACCACCTTTCACCTCACACCAAAAAAAAAAAAAAAAAGCAATTGTCCCAGGTAATATGGTGCTCCCACCACAATGCTGTCGTAATAGAGAGACCCCCATCCCATATCAGGGGTTCGGGAGTCCGGTGACATATCACATTGCCTATTTATTTTCTGTTAATTAAAGGCGAACGAAAATGAATTAATCATCATCATTCACATCACGCTCTAGAAATTGAGCCATTTGGCTGAGGAGGTCTTGAGGCCCCCATCTACCATGCATCACTCTGTGTTATACCCATACGCAGAGAAGGAATCAATTAACACATCCATGTCCGTTATTATTCCCAAATTAGGCTTTCGGTGGCGCAATTAGATGGCAACGAGTGCTCCTCTGACCATGTCCTCCGCTCACCTCTCTCGGATTAATTACCCGAGATTTCCGCGTAATAAAGCATTTCCTACGAACTGGTCTGCTGCGGCGGGTTTTTCGAAAGGTTTCACAGGTGAAGTGGCCAAAAACAAAAACTGTCAACTGACCAACGGAGCGTACAGATGATGGAAATTAAAACACCTAAAGGGTGAATAAAAGTTTTTTTTTTTATTTTGGGAATTCAATTTCCATCGAAATGGTGTTTTTCTTTTTTTTTTTTAATTTAATTAAGAGTGCGTAATGACTGATTGTGTGACGTGACAACGGGATCAGTGCTGCGTTAAAAAACTAACGAGCTTATGATAGAGATACAGATTGCTATCGGTAGAAGGTGGTGGATAGAGATGTAGATACAACACCAAAGAGAAAATGCGCTAAATTTTACAGTTTGAAAAGATTGGGCGGTTAAAACTTTGAAAAGTATTTATGGTCCTCTTTCTGTAACAGTCAATCACCAGCAGTTTAGGTTTCATCGATTCAGTTTCAGTAATTTCGATGGAAGGACGATACTGAAAAATGCCAGCAACGTCATTAAAATCTTCGAAACGTCTCATGTAAGCCCTGTTTGGATTGCAAAGAAGCTTAGCATTGTATAGTTGTAAGTAGATAGTTCAACAATAGCTAGCTGTAAATTTAAACAAGTATCACCACAAGACGTTCGCGTCACGCGTATCCCTTAACGTCTTGATACCACCAGCTTCGAATGTCAAGGAACAATGGCAACGACGCCAACAAACCATTACATCAGCTGCAACTGATGTGCTAGATCTCTCGCGCCCACCAGCAACAAACCCCTGGTTTGATGAGGAATTCCGATAGATGTTCGCAGCCAAGAACCAGGCCTACAAGGCTAAGCTGCAGGTGAAGACGAGAGCTGCCATTGAGCTCTATAGGCAGAGAAGAAGGGAAGAACACCGGCTTTTCAGAAAGTAGAAATAAGACCAAAATAAACGCGCGATCGAGGATATAGAGAGGTGATACTTCAGGAACGACTTTCGCAAGTTTTACCAAAGTGTAAAACGTCGAAGACATGGATACAAGGTTCGAACAGAATCCTGTCGAGGTGAACAAGGAAATATCGTAGTTGAGATACAGTCGATGCTGAGGATATGGAAGAACCACTTCTGCAGACTGTTAAGCGGCGATGACGAACAACATTCCGCTGTCAGGCAGAACGAACATGACATCGACAGCGAAACCTGCCAACCACCCGACCTGAGTGAGGTGCGGATAGCAATGTCCAAATTCGAGCCTAATAAGGCTGCCAGAAATGACGGCATTCCCCCAGAGCTTTATACAGCCGTAGGAGATGACTGGTAAGTAACATCCACCAACTCATAAGCCGAATCTGGTCGGATGAAAGTATGCCTGAAGAATGGAACCTCAGCATCGTTTCCCGATCAACAAAAAAGGAGAACCTCTGAACTGCGCCAACTACAGAGGCATAAGTCTCCTCAACATCGCCTAAAAGATATTAACTGCCGTAATATGTGAACGCTGGAAACCGTTTACGAACAACCTAATCGGCCTTATCAGTCTGGTCTTAGGCGAGGGAAGTCCTCAACCGATCAAATTTTCACACTTCGGCAGATCCTGGAAAAAACCCAAGAAGTCCAATTCGATACCCACCACCTATTCACCGATTTCAAAGCCGCATACGACAGCATTTATAGAGACGAACTATACGGAGCCATGTCTAGTTTTGGTATACCACCCAAAAAACTCGTCCGTTTGTGTAGGATGAGGATGGAGAATTCTCGCTGCTCTATCAGGGTCGGAAACGACCTCACCGACACATTCGATAACAAAAAAAAGGACTCAGGGAAGGCGATACGCTGTCACGTGACTCCTTCAATATGATTCTTGAGAGGATTCTGCAAAACTCACGAGCCAACACCAGAGGAACAATTTTCCAAAAATCTGTACAACTACTAGCATACGCCGACGATATTGACATCATTGGTAGGACCCAACGTGACGGCATAGCCATCAGCCATGCCATGCTCGTATAGAGAAGGAAGCGGCAAAAATGGATTTAGCAGTAAATGAGGGCAAGACTGTCATCATCACGAAAGGACACACAACATCGACGAATTGGACAGAACGTCAACATTGACAGATATAACTTTGAGGTAGTACGGGACTTTATCTATCTCGGTTCCGATATTAACTCTGACAACAACATCTCGTGAGAAAGTAAACGAAGAATTACTCTTGCCAACCGCTGTTTCTTCGGACTAAGAATGTAAATCAGTAGTAAAGCCCTCACTCGAACTACCAAGGAGATCCTATATCAGACCCTGATCATCCCAGTCCAGCTCTACGGCGCTGAAACATGGACCGTCTCAAATTCGGATGAAGAAATCCTTGGTAGATTCGAGAGGAAAATTCTTCGAAAAATCTTCGGTCCCGTTTGTGTTGACGGGCTATGGAGACAAAGATTCAACCAAGAACAATAAGCAGCTATACAGCGACATGACCCTGGTCAATAAAAACTCCGCATTTGACGTTTAAGATGGCTAGAACGAATGGACACCAATATTCCGGCTCGCAAAGTCTTCGATTCCCAGCCAGACGTCGGACGCAGTAGAGGAAGACCTCGCTTTAAGTGGCGCACAAAAGTAGAAACCGACCTCAACCAACTGGAGGCACTTAGCTAAGGACCGGGCTAATTTGAGAGGCATGTTTGTTCAGGCCCAGGTTCATTCCGGACTCTAGCGCCACTTAAGTAAGTAAGTAAGTATCGTGAAAGTAATAATTAAAGCCATCAGGGCCATCAAAATTGATCTTCTTCTCATCAGAAAAAACCATGGTGCGCCACTAATTTTCCCAACTCATATGGAGTCTAGAAAGTTCGAATCGAATACCTTTACGTTGCTCGTTGAGTGGTGGTTCTTTTAAAGTTTCAATCGTTTTGAATGATCCTAGCTGTTTATTACTCTGCAGACTGTTGAAACACTTGCAGTTCCACTAGCGTTTTGCTTAATTTTTGTCGCAGAATCACTCGAATTGGAAGCACATCTCAAAACACGTCCATCATTTGCTATTGTTGCCGTTTACTTACCTCCTTTCATGTTTTTCCCGTACAAACTTTTATTTCTGAGCTACGAATAGACAACACTAATACTCCGTTCAATTTTGGAGGCTATAGCACGCACGGTCAGCCCTTGTTCTTTTAACAAATCAATTTTAACTCTCTCGGCACTATTCAAAGCTTTTTATCTACCCATTTTTTTTAATTATAATTAAACGACTAAAATTCACTAAGGACACTTCAACTTTTAATTTAGTATGCCAGTCAGCACAAAACTCTCATAAACAATAGAGATAATGACCGTGAATGGACCGTGTGTCTGTTCAGTTGACGCAAGAAAATGATGCATTTTTTCATATGAAATACTTTGGAGTACATCCGGAGAAAAACTAACGGTGCTTTTTGAAAAATTCTTTATCATTTCTTTTCGCAACATCATAGACAAACAGCTTGCGGCAAGAAATGATGATGAATTCACGTACAATATTTGGAATATATCGGGTTTTTCTACAGTGACGCTACAAAAGTTGAGCGACAGGGACAGCAAAGGACGCCATATTTCTTGCCGATCTTTTGAAATTTCTCTTCAGTAAGGTTTTCCATTTCATGATGGAAAGATATACGAACCAACAACTAGTCGAAATTATTAAAATTAACGACCGAAATTCGGAGTCAGTGGCCTCAACGTTAAGAGCGCTACGTCCAACTTATGGTCGTCATAATCGTCCTAGCAGATCAACAATTGAGCGTCTAGTGGAAGAATTTGAGTCCACAGACACAGTACAAAATGTTCCCGTGCCATTGAGACAAAGAAGTGCCCGTAGTGTCGAGAATATTGCTGCAGCTGAGGCTTCAGTTGAAGAAACCCCAAATGTGTCTCTCACACGTCGTTCTCAAGCGTTGGGCATCTCTGTGGCGAATTTTGCGAAAAAAATCTTGGCCTACATCCTTACAAGATTAAATTGACGCAAGAACTGAAGCCGCTTGACCACCAGAAGCGTCGTATGTTCGTGAATTGGGCTGAGCAACAACTTGAAAATGATTCGGATTTTCATCGAAAAATCATCTTCAGCGATGAGGCTCATTTCTGGCTGAATGGCTTCGTCAATAAAACAAATTAATGCGGTAAAACAGGCAGAAATCCACAAGTACTCCATGGCGTCTCGTTTTGGACGATCGATCGAAAACATCTAGGTCGTTATTGAAATATTGCAACTGATTTCATAATATCGATACGACAAACGACATTCAACACAGTTAGGCAAACCGCGTAGCATGATTCGTCGGATTTTGTGGAAAGATCTGCACCTATACCCTTGCTGGAGTCGAGTTGGTCCAATAGTTCAATCCTGGTGATCCAAAAAAACGTCTCGAGTGTACTGCAATACTGTTAAGCAAAGCGTGTAGCATGATTCGTCGGATTTTGTGGAAAGATCTGGGCCTATACCCTTACAAGATCCGGTTAATCCAACAGCTCAATTATGTTGACCCAGAAAAACGTCTCGAGTTTACCGCAAATAACTTTAAAATCACTCTTTCAAATCACCCCTATCGAGGTATCCGTTCGGAACAACCTCCGAAAAGACAGTCAGTTCCAATCGGAACCCAATTTGCTTTCGAGGTGTCCGTTGCGGAACAAAATCAAAAAGCATACAATCGCGTTCGTTTTATTCCGCACCATTTTTCCGTCGACCAACTTCGAAAGAAATTCAACGCTTAGCTGCCAAAACGAGAATCGCTACCGTTCAATGATAACCGAATAGTTTTGGCCCCAATTGGATGATATGGACTTGGAGGACATGTGGTTCCAACAGGACGGCTCCACAAGCCACACAGCGAATCCCACAATCAATTTACTGGAAACCAAGTTTGGAGAACGTGTTATCTCACGAAATGGTCCAGTCGCTTGGCCGCCTCGGTCGTGCGATTTGACGCCGTTAGACTATTTCCTGTGGGGCTTCGTCAAGTCTATGGTCTATGCCAACAAGCCAGCGATCAATGATAACCGAATGGACTTGGAGGACATGTGGTTCCAACAGGACGGCGCCACAAGCCACACAGCGAATGCCACAATCAATTTACTGGAAACCTAGTTTGGAGAACGTGTTATCTCACGAAATGGTCCAGTCGCTTGGCCGCCCCGGTCGTGACCCCAATTGGATGATATGGACTTGGAGGACATGTGGTTCCAACAGGACGGTGCCACAAGCCACACAGCGAATGCCACAATCAATTTACTGGAAACCTAGTTTGGAGAACGTGTTATCTCACGAAATGGTCCAGTCGCTTGGCCGCCTCGGTCGTGCGATTTGACGCCGTTAGACTATTTCCTGTGGGACTACGTCAAGTCTATGGTCTATGCCAACAAGCCAGCGATCAATGATAACCGAATGGACTTGGAGGACATGTGGTTCCAACAGGACGGCGCCACAAGCCACACAGCGAATGCCACAATCAATTTACTGGAAACCTAGTTTGGAGAACGTGTTATCTCACGAAATGGTCCAGTCGCTTGGCCGCCCCGGTCGTGACCCCAATTGGATGATATGGACTTGGAGGACATGTGGTTCCAACAGGACGGTGCCACAAGCCACACAGCGAATGCCACAATCAATTTACTGGAAACCTAGTTTGGAGAACGTGTTATCTCACGAAATGGTCCAGTCGCTTGGCCGCCTCGGTCGTGCGATTTGACGCCGTTAGACTATTTCCTGTGGGACTACGTCAAGTCTATGGTCTATGCCAACAAGCCAGCGATCAATGATAACCGAATGGACTTGGAGGACATGTGGTTCCAACAGGACGGCGCCACAAGCCACACAGCGAATGCCACAATCAATTTACTGGAAACCTAGTTTGGAGAACGTGTTATCTCACGAAATGGTCCAGTCGCTTGGCCGCCCCGGTCGTGACCCCAATTGGATGATATGGACTTGGAGGACATGTGGTTCCAACAGGACGGTGCCACAAGCCACACAGCGAATGCCACAATCAATTTACTGGAAACCTAGTTTGGAGAACGTGTTATCTCACGAAATGGTCCAGTCGCTTGGCCGCCTCGGTCGTGCGATTTGACGCCGTTAGACTATTTCCTGTGGGACTACGTCAAGTCTATGGTCTATGCCAACAAGCCAGCGACGATTGATGAACTGATGATGATACGCAGCTTCTGCTTTATAATTGGACTTGCAGCGTTCCATTGAGCATACGCAGCTTCGGCTTTATAATTGGACTTGCAGCGTTCCATTGAGCATACGCAGCTTCTGCTTTATAATTGGACTTGCAGCGTTCCATTGAACATAAACAGCTTCTGCTTTATAATTGGACTCACGGCGTTCCATTAAGCATACGCAGCTTCTGCTTTATAATTGGACTTGCAGCGTTCCATTGAGCATACGCAGCTTCTGCCTTATAATTGGACTTGCAACGTTCCATTGAGCATACGCAGCTTCTGCTTTGTAATTGGACTTGCAGCGTTCCATTGAGCATACGCAACTTCTGCTTTATAATTGGACTTGTAGCCTTCCATTGAGCACACGCAGCTTCTGCTTTATAATTGGACTTGCAGCGTTCCATTGAGCATGCGCAGCTTCTGCTTTATAATTGGATTTGCAGGGTCCCATTGAGCATACGCAGCTTCTGCTTTATAATTGGACTTGCAGCGTTCCATTGAGCATACGCAGCTTCTGCTTTGTAATTGGACTTGCAGCGTTCCATTGAGCATACGCACCTTCTGCTTTATAATTGGATTTACAGCGTTCCGTTGAGCATACGCAGCTTCTGCTTTATAATTTTACTTGCAGCGTTCCATTGAGCATACGCAGCTTCTGCTTTATAATTGGACTTGCAGCGTTCCATTGAGCATACGCAGCTTCTGCTTTATAATTGGACTTGCGGCGTTTTATTGAGCAGACGCAACTTCTGTTTTATAATTGGACTTGCAGCGTTCCATTGAGCATACGCAGCTTCTGCTTTATAATTGGACTTGCAGCGTTCCATTGAGCATACGCAGCTTCTGCTTTGTAATTGGACTTGCAGCGTTCCATTGAGCATACGCAGCTTCTGCATTTGCAGCGTTCCGTTGAGCAGACGCAGCTTCTGCTTTATAATTGGACTTGCAGCGTTCCATTGAGCACACGCAGCTTCTGCTTTATAGTTGGACTTGCAGCGTTCCACTGAGCATACGTAGCTTCTGCTTTATAATTGGACTTGCAGCGTTCCATTGAGCATACGCAGCTTCTGCTTTATAATTGGACTCGCGGCGTTCCATTAAGCATACGCAGCTTCTGCTTTATAATTCGACTTGCAGCGTTCCATTGAGCATAATCAGCTTCTGTTTTATAATTGGACTTGCAGCGTTCCATTGAGCATACGCAGCTTCTGCTTTATAATTGGACTTGCAGCGTTCCATTGAGCATACGCAGCTTCTGCTTTATAATTGGATTTGCAGCGTTCCATTGAGCATACGCAGCTTCTGCTTTATAATTGGACTTGCAGTGTTCCATTGAGCATACGCAGCTTCTGCTTTATAATTGGACTTGCAGCGTTCCATTCAGCATACGCAGCTTCTGCTTTATAATTGGATTTGCAGCGTTCCATTGAGCATACGCAGATTCTGCTTTATAATTGGACTTGCAGCGTTCCATTGAGCATACGCAGCTTCTGCTTTATAATTGGACTTGCAGCGTTCCATTGAGCATACGCAGCTTCTGCTTTATAATTGGATTTGCAGCGTTCCATTGAGCATACGCCGCTTCTGCTTTATAATTGGACTTGCAGCGTTCCATTGAGCATACATAGCTTCTGCTTTATAATTGGACTTGCAGCGTTCCATTGAGCATACGCAGCTTCTGCTTTATAATTGGATTTGCAGCGTCCCATTGAGCATACGCAGCTTCTGCTTTATAATTGGACTTGCAGTGTTCCATTGAGCATACGCAGCTTCTGCTTTATAATTGGACTTGCAGTGTTCCATTGAGCATACGCAGCTTCTGCTTTATAATTGGATTTGCAGCGTTCCATTGAGCATACGCAGCTTCTGCTTTATAATTGGACTTGCAGTGTTCCATTGAGCATACGCAGCTTCTGCTTTATAATTGGATTTGCAGCGTCCCATTGAGCATACGCAGCTTCTGCTTTTTAATTGGACTTGCAGCGTTCCATTGAGTATACGCAGCTTCTGCTTTATAATTGGACTTGCAGCGTTCCATTGAGCATACGCAGCTTCTGCTTTATAATTGGATTTGCAGCGTCCCATTGAGCATACGCAGCTTCTGCTTTATAATTGGACTTGCAGTGTTCCATTGAGCATACGCAGCTTCTGCTTTATAATTGGACTTGCAGCGTTCCATTGAGCATACGCAGCTTCTGCTTTATAATTGGACTTGCAGTGTTCCATTGAGCATACGCAGCTTCTGCTTTATAATTGGACTTGCAGTGTTCCATTGAGCATACGCAGCTTCTGCTTTATAATTGGATTTGCAGCGTTCCATTGAGCATACGCAGCTTCTGCTTTATAATTGGATTTGCAGCGTTCCATTGAGCATACGCAGCTTCTGCTTTATAATTGGACTTGCAGCGTTCCATTCAGCATACGCAGCTTCTGCTTTATAATTGGATTTGCAGCGTTCCATTGAGCATACGCAGATTCTGCTTTATAATTGGATTTGCAGCGTTCCATTGAGCATACGCAGCTTCTGCTTTGTAATTGGACTTGCAGCGTTCCATTGAGCATACGCAACTTCTGCTTTATAATTGGACTTGTAGCCTTCCATTGAGCACACGCAGCTTCTGCTTTATAATTGGACTTGCAGCGTTCCATTGAGCATGCGCAGCTTCTGCTTTATAATTGGATTTGCAGGGTCCCATTGAGCATACGCAGCTTCTGCTTTATAATTGGACTTGCAGCGTTCCATTGAGCATACGCAGCTTCTGCTTTATAATTGGACTTGCAGCGTTCCATTGAGAATTCGCAGCTTCTGCTTTATAATTGGACTTGCAGCGTTCCATTGAGGACACGCAGCTTCTGCTTTATAATTGGATTTGCAGCGTTCCATTGAGCATACGCAGCTTCTGCTTTATAATTGGACTTGCAGCGTTCCATTGAGCATACGCAGCTTCTGCTTTATAATTGGACTTGCAGCGTTCCATTGAGCATTCGCAGCTTCTGCTTTATAATTGGACTTGCAGCGTTCCATTGAGCACACACAGCTTCTGCTTTAAAATTGGACTTGCAGCGTTCCATTGAGCATACGCTGCTTCTGCTTTATAGTTGGACTTCCAGCGTTCCATTGAGTACACGCAGCTTCTGCTTTATAATTGGACTTGCAGCGTTCCATTCAGCATACGCAGCTTCTGCTTTATAATTGGATTTACAGCGTTCCGTTGAGCATACGCAGCTTCTGCTTTATAATTTTACTTGCAGCGTTCCATTGAGCATACGCAGCTTCTGCTTTATAATTGGACTTGCAGCGTTCCATTGAGCATACGCAGCTTCTGCTTTATAATTGGACTTGCGGCGTTTTATTGAGCAGACGCAACTTCTGTTTTATAATTGGACTTGCAGCGTTCCATTGAGCATACGCAGCTTCTGCTTTATAATTGGACTTGCAGCGTTCCATTGAGCATACGCAGCTTCTGCTTTGTAATTGGACTTGCAGCGTTCCATTGAGCATACGCAACTTCTGCTTTATAATTGGACTTGTAGCCTTCCATTGAGCACACGCAGCTTCTGCTTTATAATTGGACTTGCAGCGTTCCATTGAGCATGCGCAGCTTTTGCTTTATAATTGGATTTGCAGGGTCCCATTGAGCATACGCAGCTTCTGCTTTATAATTGGACTTGCAGCGTTCCATTGAGCATACGCAGCTTCTGCTTTGTAATTGGACTTGCAGCGTTCCATTGAGCATACGCACCTTCTGCTTTATAATTGGATTTACAGCGTTCCGTTGAGCATACGCAGCTTCTGCTTTATAATTTTACTTGCAGCGTTCCATTGAGCATACGCAGCTTCTGCTTTATAATTGGACTTGCAGCGTTCCATTGAGCATACGCAGCTTCTGCTTTATAATTGGACTTGCGGCGTTTTATTGAGCAGACGCAACTTCTGTTTTATAATTGGACTTGCAGCGTTCCATTGAGCATACGCAGCTTCTGCTTTATAATTGGACTTGCAGCGTTCCATTGAGCATACGCAGCTTCTGCTTTGTAATTGGACTTGCAGCGTTCCATTGAGCATACGCAGCTTCTGTTTTATAATTGGACTTGCAGCGTTCCATTGAGCACACGCAGCTTCTGCTTTATAGTTGGACTTGCAGCGTTCCACTGAGCATACGTAGCTTCTGCTTTATAATTGGACTTGCAGCGTTCCATTGAGCATACGCAGCTTCTGCTTTATAATTGGACTTGCAGTGTTCCATTGAGCATACGCAGCTTCTGCTTTATAATTGGACTTGCAGCGTTCCATTCAGCATACGCAGCTTCTGCTTTATAATTGGATTTGCAGCGTTCCATTGAGCATACGCAGATTCTGCTTTATAATTGGACTTGCAGCGTTCCATTGAGCATACGCAGCTTCTGCTTTATAATTGGACTTGCAGCGTTCCATTGAGCATACGCAGCTTCTGCTTTATAATTGGATTTGCAGCGTTCCATTGAGCATACGCCGCTTCTGCTTTATAATTGGACTTGCAGCGTTCCATTGAGCATACATAGCTTCTGCTTTATAATTGGACTTGCAGCGTTCCATTGAGCATACGCAGCTTCTGCTTTATAATTGGATTTGCAGCGTCCCATTGAGCATACGCAGCTTCTGCTTTATAATTGGACTTGCAGTGTTCCATTGAACATACGCAGCTTCTGCTTTATAATTGGACTTGCAGTGTTCCATTGAGCATACGCAGCTTCTGCTTTATAATTGGATTTGCAGCGTTCCATTGAGCATACGCAGCTTCTGCTTTATAATTGGACTTGCAGTGTTCCATTGAGCATACGCAGCTTCTGCTTTATAATTGGATTTGCAGCGTCCCATTGAGCATACGCAGCTTCTGCTTTTTAATTGGACTTGCAGCGTTCCATTGAGTATACGCAGCTTCTGCTTTATAATTGGACTTGCAGCGTTCCATTGAGCATACGCAGCTTCTGCTTTATAATTGGATTTGCAGCGTCCCATTGAGCATACGCAGCTTCTGCTTTATAATTGGACTTGCAGTGTTCCATTGAGCATACGCAGCTTCTGCTTTATAATTGGACTTGCAGCGTTCCATTGAGCATACGCAGCTTCTGCTTTATAATTGGACTTGCAGTGTTCCATTGAGCATACGCAGCTTCTGCTTTATAATTGGACTTGCAGTGTTCCATTGAGCATACGCAGCTTCTGCTTTATAATTGGATTTGCAGCGTTCCATTGAGCATACGCAGCTTCTGCTTTATAATTGGATTTGCAGCGTTCCATTGAGCATACGCAGCTTCTGCTTTATAATTGGACTTGCAGCGTTCCATTCAGCATACGCAGCTTCTGCTTTATAATTGGATTTGCAGCGTTCCATTGAGCATACGCAGATTCTGCTTTATAATTGGATTTGCAGCGTTCCATTGAGCATACGCAGCTTCTGCTTTATAATTGGACTTGCAGCGTTCCATTGAGCATACGCAGCTTCTGCTTTGTAATTGGACTTGCAGCGTTCCATTGAGCATACGCAGCTTCTGTTTTATAATTGGACTTGCAGCGTTCCATTGAGCACACGCAGCTTCTGCTTTATAGTTGGACTTGCAGCGTTCCACTGAGCATACGTAGCTTCTGCTTTATAATTGGACTCGCGGCGTTCCATTAAGCATACGCAGCTTCTGCTTTATAATTGGACTTGCAGCGTTCCATTGAGCATACGCAGCTTCTGTTTTATAATTGGACTTGCAGCGTTCCATTGAGCATACGCAGCTTCTGCTTTATAATTGGACTCACGGCGTTCCATTGAGCACACGCAGCTTCTGCTTTATAATTTGACTTGCAGCGTTCCATTGAGCATACGCTGCTGCTGCTTTATAATTGGACTTGCAGCGTTCCATTGAGCATACGCAGCTTCTGCTTTATAATTGGACTTGCAGCGTTCCATTGAGCATACGCAGCTTCTGCTTTATAATTGGATTTGCAGCGTCCCATTGAGCATACGCAGCTTCTGTTTTATAATTGGACTTGCAGCGTTCCATTGAGCATACGCAGCTTCTGCTTTATAATTGGACTCACGCCGTTCCATTGAGCATACGCAGCTTCTGCTTTATAATTGGACTTTCAGCGCTCCATTGAGCATACGCAGCTTCTGCTTTATAATTGGACTTGCAGCGTTCCATTGAGCAGGCGCAGCTTCTGCTTTATAATAGGACTTGCAGCGTCCCATTGAGCATACGCAGCTTCTGTTTTATAATTATACTTGCAGCGTTCCATTGAGCATACGCAGCTTCTGCTTCATAATTGGAGTCACGCCGTTCCATTGAGCATACGCAGCTTCTGCTTTATAATTGGACTTGCAGCGTTCCATTGAGCATTCGCAGCTTCTGGTTTATAATTGGACTTGCAGCGTTCCATTGAGCATTCGCAGCTTCTGGTTTATAATTGGACTTGCAGCGTTCCATTGAGCATACGCAGCTTCTGCTTTATAATTGCACTTGCAGCGTTCCATTGAGCACACGCAGCTTCTGCTTTATAATTGGACTTGCAGCGTTCCATTGAGCATTCGCAGCTTCTGCTTTATAATTGGACTTTCAGCGTTCCTTTGAGCATACGCTGCTGCTGCTTTATAATTGGACTTGCAGCGTTCCATTGACCATACGCAGCTTCTGCTTTATAATTGCATTTGCAGCGTTCCATTGAGCATACGCAGCTACTGCTTTATAATTGCACTTGCAGCGTTCCATTGAGCAGACGCAGCTTCTGCTTTATAATTGGACTTGCAGCGTTCCATTGAGCATAGGCAGCTTCTGCTTTATAATTGCTTTATAACTTGCAGCGTTCCATTGAGCAGACGCAGCTTCTGCTTTATAATTGGACTTGCAGCGTTCCATTGAGCACACGTAGCTTCTGCTTTATAATTGGACTTGCAGCGTTCCATTGAGCATACGCAGCTTCTGCTTTATAATTGGACTTGCAGCGTTCCATTGAGCATACGCTGCTGCTGCTTTATAATTGGACTTGCAGCGTTCCATTGAGCATACGCAGCTTCTGCTTCATAATTGGACTTGCAGCGTTCCATTGAGCATACGCAGCTTCTGCTTTATAATTGGACTTGCAGCATACGTAGCTTCTGCTTTATAATTGGAACGTCTACATATGAAAACTCCGAAATTTAATTTCCCGAAAATGTCACCCCACATCAGTGATCAACATCCTTGGGAAACAATTGAATGGCTTACTTAATTACACACGTTTTCCTTGACGTTTCCTTATTTGACGTTTCCCCTTCTTCTATGACACTTCTCACCTCTGAGCAATGATCGTCTGCGTGCGCGGATTTGGTAGTTGTCAGTGTCATTTACTTTTCTGTTTTGTTCTCTCCTCATTAGAGACGTTCTGGTAATCACTGTGCGCAACTCACACCCCTACCGCTATAGCCGTACAACACTTTAATGGACGTTACGTTCATTCGTTTCAATGGCCATCACACGTTTTGTCATTGTTGCGTTCCATTTGACACTTTTGGGTCTTATGTCTCGCTATTTGGGCACTTACGAACAAAAATGAGAATAAAACGTTAAATATTCGTCTAAAATTGTTTTTTATCATCTTGATCGTTGGCTCCTGAGAAAATTACTTTATTAACGCAAGAGTGCGTATCATACAATGAATCGTTTCATTTGTTGTTGTTGGGACGTCTCTTTTTTTTGAAATCGCTTTCTGTTCTTAATTGGTTTTAAAGCGCCTTAATGGCTAATTTGGACGTTAGAGGAGACATTTTGACAAATTTAAAGGCGAATTAGTTAAAATGGTGATAATGAGGGGAAATCGAAGGGTTCCGAATTTATCTCTTGTCTCATGTATAGCTGGGTGTATAGAAATTTAATTTTGTTTTTGACTTTTCGACGACATTGTTGAATTAAACGAGAGGGACCTTCTGCAGTATGATTTTATGATTTTTTTTTATAACTTGCACGCACTCAAGGGGTTGGAATACCCTTTATATTTATGTTTAACCACAGTACGAGCATAAGAGGGGAGGAAAAAGAGTGATAGGAACGATTTTGGATGTAGTGGGGACTTGCCAAATTAGTGATGTCCGAACCAACTTCGGGGGAATCACTATTTCTTGTGTTCGTTAAATTAAAAGAAATTTTAAGATGGTGCATACTTTAAGGATATAACAAACGACCTTTTTTACTTCTTTTGAGGAAAAGTCAAATAAATCTGGCTGGGATTGAACGCGCAACCTTCCATTTAACAGGCGAACACATTTCCACTAAACCGCGGCCACTCACAATCTAAAATCGTTGCAAAAATGTACTGATGTAGGTCCTCAAGGAAGCACTTTTGTTTTGCTTACTTACTGACTTAAGCCGCGATACGGTCCGGAATGAACCTGGGCCTCAACCAAAATGCCTCTCCAATTAGCCCGGTCCTTAGCTAACTGCCTCCAGTTGCGCACTCCAAGTTGGTTGAGGTCTTCCTCTACTGCGTTCGACGTCAGGCTGGGAGTCGAAGATTCTGCGAGTCGGAGTATTGGTGTCCATCCATCCTAGCCATCTCAAACGTCCAATGTGGAGTTTTTTGACCAGCGGCATGTCGCTGTACAGCTCGGTAAGTTCTTGGTTGAATCTTCGTCTCCATAGCCCGTCAACGCAAACGGGAACGAAGATTTTTCGAAGAATTTTCCTCTCAAGTCGACCAAGGATTTTTTCATCCGCTCTTGAGACGGTCCATGTTTTAGCGCCGAAGAACAGGACTGGGATGATCAGGGTCTTATATAAGATCTCCTTAGTAGTTCGAGTGAGGGCTTTACTACCGAATTGCCTTCTTAGCCCGAAGAAACAGCGGTTGGCAAGAGTAATTCTTCGTTTAACTTCTGACGAGATATTATTGGCAGAGTTGATAGCGGAGCCGAGATAGACAAAGTCTCGTACTACCTCGAAGCTATACCTGTCAAGATGACATTCTGTCCAATTCATCGAAGTTGTGAATCCTTTCGCGTTGACAGCATATACCTTTTCTTGTCCCAATTTACTGCTAAACCCATTTTTGCCGCTTATTTCTCTATACTAGCAAACGTGGCTATGACATCACATTGAGTCCTTCCAATGATGTGAGTATCGTTTTCGTAAACTAATAGTTGTACCGATTTTTGGAAAATTGTGCCTCTGGTGTTGGCTCGTGAGTTTTGCACAATCCTCTCAAGAATCAGATTGAAGAAGTCACATGACAGCGCATCGCCTTGCCTAAATCCTTTTTTGGTTTCGAATGTGTCGGTGAGGTCGTTTCCGACCCTAATGGAGCAGCGAGAATTCTCCATCGTCATCCTACACAAACTGATGAGTTTGGGCGGTATACCAAAACTAGACATGGCTCTGTACAGTTCGTCTCTATAAATGCTGTCGTATGCGGTTTTGATATCGATGAATGGGTGGTGGGTATCGATTTGGACTTCTTGGGGTTTTTTCAGGATCTGCCGCAGTGTTAAAATTTGATCGGTTGTGGGCTTACCTGGCCTAAAACCACACTGATAAGGGCCGACCAGTGTGGTTGGTAAACGGTTTGAGGCGTTCACATATTACAGAAGATAGGATCTTCCAGGCGATGTTGAGGAGACCTTTGCATCGGTAATTGGAGCAGTTCAGAGGGTCTCCTTTATTGTCTATCGGCAAACGATGCTAAGGTTCCATTTTTCAGATATTCTTTCATCCGATTAGATATTGCTCACCTCTCTCAGGTCGGGTGGTTGGCAGTTTTCGCTGTTGTAGCCAATATTTAAAGTTTCGTTTTGCCTGACAGCGGAATGGTTCTTCCATATCCTCAGCATCGACTGCTGCACAAATGCTGTTTTCCATCTGCTCGGGAAGAGCTCTGATGAGTAGGACAGATAGAAAAGCTTACGCTGTGGAAGAAAACCTCTTCAGAACTTTGGGAGAGATACCATCTGGACCAGACGATTTGTGAATGTTAAGATCTAATATTACTCTTGCGACTGTACGAGTACGGAAGTGGATTGGTACCATAGAATGTTCTACGTTCTCAAGTACATGAGGAGACTGGGACACAATCTGGCAACGTGGAGGTGGCTGCAAAATTAGCAGCGAGCAGATTGGCTTTGTCTATAGAGGTGACAGCTGGAATGCCATTGTAAATGAGCTTTGGGATGGAGTATGAAGTCGAATTCTTAATGTTTTTTTTTACAAGTTTTTACTACCTTTGGGACGTAGTCGATTTTTTTGCCTCAATTTTTGGTCGTGGAAGAATTTGAAACGCTAAATGTGTGCATTGCAGTCGTTTCTGGCTCGTTTGAGCTTTAATCGGTTTTCCTCAGTATAGGATTGTAGGTCTTGTATGGCCCAAAACATAAGCCTTGGTGACATCATCCCTGTTGTTCTTCGACATTAGTCGCTGAAAGGTTTCTCCTGCTAGCTTTGACAAATCTGAGGATCTTCGATCTCATAAAAATCTTGGATCGAACAAATTTACAACAAGAGAAACAATTTCTCATTAAGACCAGCATAACAACGCAGCTGAGTGGAAAGACCCAAAATATGTTTTTATATCTAGGTACCTGAAAAATTCTTTTATGTAAGTAACTAACAATGTGATGGTACTAATTTAATGCCCAGGAAATATACTCTGAATTTGGGGACAAGACGTTATGCTGATTACACAGCCTAGTCCTTAGCAAATTGCTTGGATGAAATCAGAAGACGTGACATTTCTCAAAGAAAAGCCGAACAAATATATGAAATACCAAGAAGGACAATTTTTGAAAAATTCAAGGGATCGCATTCAGAGAAACCGGGGTGCCCCAATGAATTTACCCCAGCAGCAGAACAAAGTTTTGTTGAATGCTTGGTTTCTTTGGGAGAGTTTGCGTTTCCAATAAACTCCGGTTAACCGCGACAGATAAGAAAAATCTGTTTAAATCGCTGTGGAAGAAAAGTCAAAATTTTCAAAAATAGTAACCTACCGGTTATCGATTGGACGACTGCTTTTGTAGCTAGACATCCAGAGATTTCGGTACGTTATGCAGAAAATGTAAAATGCAGTATATGAGCCCATGGTAAGCAATTTTTTTTGAAAATAATTGGAAATGAGCTTAAGGCCGTCCCCCCTTCGAATAGGTTTTTTGGAATATTACCGAAGCAAACTTAACAGATGACCCTGAAAAAAAAAAGAGTTCTGGTTAAGAAAGGAAGCAAGTATCCAAAGATGTATCTGTCATGTTTTGTGGTAACGCTGCTGGAGAGCTGATGCCTACCAATATGTGGACAACTTGGACGGAGAATGGTCCTACGGGCTGTCGATATAACATTAGTGTGTCTGGTTGGTTTGATGCGGATATATTCACTGACTGCCTGGAGTTTCAAATGATGAAATAAAAAAAAATAAATTTGTGGCGCAACAGGCTCGTTAGTACCCAGGGCCTAGCTTTTTTTCTCACAGCCATTCATGTGTGCGTGTGTACTTCTTAGCACGATGGCGGAACCTCCTGTTTTATGCCGAATGCGAGCGGGTAAGTTGAGATAAGCTTTTCATGACAATTGATACTACTCGGACGATTTGTCAGATCATCACGAGAGGAGGGCCAGTGAAAAATTATTTAGGTGTTGCTACGGCTGGGAATCGAACCCAGACCTTCTGCACGGCAGTTCATCGCACTAACCATCGCGCCACTTAGGAAGCAAGTATCCAAAGATAATCAGAAATGCTTCTAAGGCGTCGGTATCCGTCATGATTTGTGGTAACGCTGCTGGAGAGCTGATACCTACCAATATGTTGACAACTTGGACGGACAATGGTCCTTCAGGATGTCGATATAACATTAGTGTGTCTGGTTGGTTTAATGCGAACGTATTCACTGACTGCCTGGAGTTTCAAATGATTCCTAGACTAAATAAGCTTGAAGGAAAAAAAGAGATAATTTGTGACATATGACTTCACATAAAGGGTGATCCATTTCGAGGTTCCCAATTTTTTTAAAGAAAAAAACACAGAAAATTCAAATTTAATGGAGAATTCTTTGGCATTTATTTTTTGAAGATTATGTCTATCAAATGTTGGCCGTTGCTAAGTCGCAAATGGTCCATCCGTTGAGTCCAATTTTCGATCACTCGTTCGAGCATTTCGACTGGTAACTGGCGAATGACACCCGTGATGTTTTTCTCCAAGGCCTCAATCGAAGCGGGTTTGTCGGCATAAGCTTTTGACTTTACATATCCCCGCAGGAAAAAGTCTAACGGTGTGATATCACACGATCTTGGTGGCCAATCGACCGGCCGGTGATGGTGTTGCGAATAGTACGCTCAGTAGGCCGATTATGTTGACCATAAGTTGAGCGAAGTGCACGAAACACATTCCTCACAGAACGTGAATAAAGTTGAACAATTTGTAAACGTTGTTCACGCGTAAGTCTTTCCGTTATGAAATGCCAAACAATACTAAACAAAAATAACATGACAGCATGACACGACTCACACGTGATCTGTCAAAAAAGGCTATTGAAAAAAGTATCTCTACTTGGATCACCCATTATAACCGTACACGCTCTTCAACTTTGTCGCAAATAATTGAAATAAAACCTTAATTGTCTGCCACCCAATAGCACCCACTTGAGACAGCCGCTTGATGTGGCATTTTTTCGGCCCCTAAATATAGCCTGGCGAAAGGTGTTGTCAGATTGGAAGGAGACTCCAAAATGTATTCGACATACCAACATTCAGAAAGAAGATATCCCATCACTACTAAAAAAAAAAAAACTGATTGTTTCAAATGCTCCAGCCAATTTCATAGCTGGATTCCGAAAATGCGGAATATTTCCTTTAAATGCGGACGAAGTACTAAGTCGCTTACCAAGAACGTCCTGCGATCAAAATACACTGCAGTCGGAGTTACTTAATGCATTAGAAGGAAAAAGGAAACGTTGTTACAAAAAGACGCAAAAAAAAAGAATATTCCAGCTGGAAAAAGTGTCTCTGCACAGGAAACAGTGTCTGGTTAAGAGAATTCCGCTAGCGACAACCCTTCCATTGGATATAGACTGGATGATGATCAGTCAAGTACTTCTCGCCAAACGGCCGAATGTGATGAAATTGGGCCAACTATCTCTCGCCTTATTCAGGAGACGGCGGTGATTTTTGATGACAACTCTTCTGATGATGTTGACTTCGATGAATTGGAAAACGAAGAAGTCTGAGAAAACCAATTCGTTAACTATTTGGAAGGTAACACACCGCATCCCGATACCTGTTTCGAAGAAGTCGTCCGAGAAGTGGGAAGGTTTGTCGTGTTTTCATATGAAGGACACATTTATCCAAGACAAATTGTCTAATTTGATGACAATAGTGTCAAAATAAACTCCATGCTGAAGGGATTAAAATTTTGGAAATGGCCAAAGTAAGAGATGTCATGGTCGTACGTTTTAGGCTCCATTATGCCACCGAAACCAGTATCTAAAAGAGGTACATTCTCTGTTTTCGGAAAATCTCAAAAAAAAAAAACAAAAAAAAAACGGTGCAAAGTAACCCCGGTTTACGGTATCTGAATGTTCACAATTTGCCAGTTCCTGTTCAGGCCTTTTGGCAATTAATCCACAACGGAAATTCCATAAAAAATCAAGTCACACCCGCCCAGAGCTATGTCCGACAAGTTTTCCATTCCCTTCTAATAACCAACTTCCCGACTTTTTGTGGTTCCTAAGCCCCCGTTCCAAAAATCTAAATTCACACCTGAAGCCATCTAAAAAGGAAGAAAATAAAAACTCTCAGGAAACTTTTTAATAAGGCTCTCCAGAGTTAATACATTTTTTTTCGCAATTACCACTTCATTTAATTAGTTTCCGTTACCATTTCCATTTTCCACTAATGAACAATGGAGGAGAAGAAAACACTTTTCCATTGTCCACACCCCCACTTCCATTCACATCGTCAGCTTCTTACCACGAAGACACAACACAATGAAATTCAATAGAGAAATATCGGGTAGGTACACCTCCCTGAATACCTGAACGGAACGTCAATGAAAAAAAAAAACAACAACAATGCCACCCTATTAACAGTTACTAACGAGCTAACTAATTAGAGTGCTCCAATTACAAATTCGCCCTGAGCAGCACACCAACCAAACACACACACACTGAACCACTTTTACCCTACTACATCCATGATTTCTCCCACGCATCGGGAGGAACAGTAACAAAAAAAAAAAAACCAAGCAAAATGTCAAAAAGCTCTAAAAACCGAACAAAAGGTGAATTAGCACAAATTTCCTCTCGATAAATGGGGTGATGGTAGTTATCCCCACCCTAAGCAGCCCATCCACCACACAAATTGCCAACTCCGCGAATGCGTGTGTTTGTGCGCTCAGGGGGCCGTCATCAGACCGCATTTCATTCGAATTGGAATATCACAAACCAGCCTAACGACTATTGTTTTAATTGCCATTAAAATGCGCTCTCTTCTAGTCCTCCGGCCTAAATGTGAGGTGCAGATTAACCGCTTACTGTGTAATAGAGTAGCAATAAATTCACCCCAACTGTCATTCAGAGTGAGAGGAGAATAAAAAAAAAACCCGTCCGTAGTCCCGCCTCTTTCGGCAGATATCATGCGCTTGCCCCTCTTTCAAAAACTCTTGAACAACTCTCCCAATCTAGTACAATCGTTGAGCGGCAATTTGCTTTTATAGCAGAGCAAACCATCATCAGCCGGTTTCCTATAAAACATTGCTCTCCACTCTCGAACTCGATTGGCTGCTGTGACAGGTAGTTTGACACATTCCGGTTCGGCCTCACATCCATCAATGAATTTACTTTCAATTACTGCATCAGAGCGAGATCGCACCTGGCAGCGCATAGCCTGCGTGAGAGCAAGACAGCCGCAGGCAGTGCCCCCTGTTGACTGAGTTTTGTAAGACAGTTTAACTGGGAGTTTTTGTTTTCCATAAATGATGGTGGTTGTTATTTTTTTTTTGTTTGTGTGCTTTTTTCCGGTCTAATGTATTCATTGGCTAAATGGGATGTGTCTACCCAATGCTGACAGTTGTTCTGTTCTGCAAGTGGGAGCGGGAAAGTCGTACTCACCACGGTCGTTTGACAGCGGGTCAACGAGTGCGATGGCAATCGTGGTGGGCAACGGGACGAGTCTGGGAAAAAATGATCGGGGCCTGTTTGTTCGGCATGTTGTTAGTGTCGATTCGACAGCGTGCCCGTTCGGTTGTCATAGTCAGATGTTGGTTGTCGATTGTCGATTGTCGATTGTTTATTTGACCATATAGGGATTTTTCCATTATTTTTGTTTAAGTTGAGTGAACTGTTGACAGATATTCAAATTGATCAAACGGATATAACCGGAACGAAATTGTGTTTAAGTGAAAAGGCCATTTTGGATTAACAAAAAAAAAAATTGTTTGACAGTAAAATAAATTTTATCTGTCAGTGAGAGAAGAAAAAAATTGAGAAAAATACGCAAAGAAAAATTATGATTTAATTGAAAACTAGTGATAGTGTGTGTCAAAAAAAATAAAGTGTTTGTCAAATGCCAACATATTGCCATTGACCAGTGTATCTTCTGACATTTCGCGAACACATCCCCCAAATCTGTGTTGAAAAATTTTCAAATTTCCTACCGAAACCTTGTCGTCGACCCAAAAACGACGCTATAACGCAGCCACAATTACGGCCACCGGACGAATAACGAGCGACGCCCACGGCGACAGTGACAGTGAAGGCACGACGCACACAACGGCGGCGGCAATGACAGTGCCCGTTCAACGTGGGTCGATGGCGGTCCTGCAACCGCCGCGATCACGCTTCATGATTACGGATATTTTAGCCGGCAGTGCAGCAGCTGCGGCCGCAGCAGCATCCGCGGCAGCAGCAGCCAATGCCGCCATGAATGGCAGTGACAACTCCCCGGACCATCACTTGTCATCGCATCATCATCACCATCTCACCGCTCATCATCCGCACATGCAACATCCGCTGTCACATGCGATGCATGGCAATATCGGCGGCAATGGTGGTGGTGGCGGTATTGTCAATGGTCCAACAAACGGTCTGCACTCTCACTATGCGCATCCCCATCATCTGCAACATCATGCAGCGGCAGCAGCAGCAGCAGCAGCAGCCGCAGCGGCGGCTGCATATAATTCAGCACATCGCGATTTGGACGACGATCATGATCGCAGCGGACGATCTCCATCACCGCAGGGACCCCGCGACCTCAGTGTCCCGCCGGGCGGTGGAAGCAGCGGCGGACGCGCCAGTACCCACGATGACAGTGACAGTGACTCCAGCGGGAATCTGGACAGTCACAGCATATGCAGCAATGGTGAGTCAAGGATAAACACTTTTCAATCTTGTCCGTCCGTCACTCGAAGTGGAGTGTAACTTAATCTGTCACTCTTCCTACCTCTCTGTCTGTTTTGTTGTCATTGCGAGGGGAGCAATGAAAGATGACACCTTGTCAATGGGATGTTTTATTGTGATTCACATGTCAAGTGCCCAACCGATTACAGTTGAGTGGTTCAGTGAATTACAAATTTAATACTCAATTGGATTGATGGGGTTTGTTTGACAAACGAACTTTTCACATTGGATTAAGGTGTACCCACAATTATGTAAGAGGCCGGAAGTGATTTTTGGTAATTAGTGTACATAAGCGAGTTGTCAATTGGTTTCGATTCAATGGAAATGCAAAAGATGTCACGTAACTGCACGATTTAGCATTTAAATGACAGCGATTTTACGGCCCTTAGGCCTTTAAAAAATCGCCTGATTTATTGGGAAACAAAGCGAAAATTGAATAAATCCAGCTAGCATGAACGATTAATTACGGCTTGAGTACGATTTATTAGCATTCTGACGTTTTGTTCGTCATTTTCATGTCATTTAGTTGACACTTGCATCGACGTATTTCCGGTTTTTTCAATTGGGAGCATGTAATCTTTTTAGTCAGAAATTTTATTAAACGGTTGCAATTGCATTTTTGGAAAAGATGTTTATATGCGTTTTCGAATGTCAGTTATAGAGGTTTCGACTTTTTAATCGATACGGGTACTCAATTTGGTTTGCGATGTCGGACAAAATTCATGTCAGACTTGGTTGTAAAGATACTTACAGATACAAACAATTATTCTAACAATTTGCAGAAATAGAAAATGGCAAATGTCAAATAAGGACATTAAAAGTGACACCACATAGCAAACTTTTTTTTGTATGTAATGTTTGTAAGATGGTGAGTACGTTGATTGTACGAATTATTGGAAGTTTTTGTTATGATTCTCCGAAATGGTTGTTGATTTGTGATCTGTCATTGAAAATAGTTATTGGAAATATATTCAAAGTCACTTTCTGTCAGTTGGATAAACGCATTTACTTAGCTTATTAGTAAATAACTCTACTATCCATGCATTTTCAAGTGGATTTAGGGAAGTCAAGGATGTTCGAATAGTTGCGTTCGTGCAAGTCCCCTTGAAGTGCATTCAAACTTGCATAGTCAAACGTCTAAGTGCTATAAAGCATTTTAAACTAACCGATGTACGATAGTTAACAATAAAAAAAATTCGCTTATAAAATTTGGTAAATAAAAGTGCGATCATTCCAATTTTTTTGACAGCCGACGGCACTTTTTCCCAGCTCTAGATAAACTGTCAATTTAGGTGTTACTGAACAATGTATTCCTGATGAAATTTGCGCTCAGAAGAATTTAAAACTACGGTTGTGATAACATTGCTGTTTGTTGGTTCTAGTTATGTTCTCAAAAAATTGTTCTTTTTGTTAACAAATCTGTTGATTAAGAAGGTTGGTCTCCATTGAATTATTTGCCAATTAATCCACGAATTTCGGAAAACGTTAAAATTTTTCTAAATAAAAAAATTAAGACAAACAAAATTGAAAACAATCAATCAAACCTGCTTCTGCGTCGGCTTTTTTCGTTTCATAATAAAATAGACAGGACGCCATGTTGGATTTCAATCACTAAAATTTCCAAACAAAAATTGGATTTCTGTAGCGTTATTGTAAAACGATTTTTCCATAATCTTAAGCACTTTAGGTACCTGGGAACAATTATTCAACTAACCAGTGGTTGAATACCCAAAATGCATTAAGAAATATCTAGATAGTTGAGCCAACTATTGGTTAGTTGAATAAATCCGTTTGGGCAAATAGCTCTTTGGAGTTAGTTGCTGAAGGTCAGAAAGCCATGAGATAGCTAAAGGAAAGTTTGATGATAAGTTGATGAAAAGTTGGTTAGGTACCGATACGAATTAATTTTCCCTAGATAACAATTATCCAATAAAGTGAAAACTACTAGGACTAAACACTAAAACAGATCTTTACCAATGTAAATGTCCCGATAAAGCTGCACGAGAATATCGATCAAATAGACCGACAGGCGGAACATAATTCGTCAAATATTTGTGAACGAAGTATCCTTATAGAAGAGCAATCCATCTACCATATCATGATAGTATTTGGCTACCAATCGTCAATCAGTTTTCCAATATGAAACTGGATACGATCAGAAAGAATACAAATACAAATTTTTGGCGCAACAGGCTCGTTAGTACCCAGGGCCGGGCTTTCTTACAACCATTCATTCATACACGATCAGAAAGGCTCAAGCATATTACAGCACCCCTTCAGATGTGCAAGTTATATTAAACTCTTGAAAGAAACACGCTTTTTAGATATTATTTAGCACCGATTAAGAAAAAAACTCTTAGTATCGTTTGAGGACTCTAAGGCAAACATGCTTTATTAGTGCGTAAGAGTGGGTGTCTCCAACGAAGATCCGAAATACACGACTAGTATCAAAGAGTATGGAAAACTACATACGCATCACAGCTAAACATTTTGTAGCCGTTTCAGACGCGGCGGTAAGAGCTAATGGGAAGATCGCAGATCGTATGCGTTGGCAAGGCTGTTGTTCGATCCTCGGATAGCAATGTGAACATTGGGGTATCAACATCAGTACCACACATAAAAAAATATTCGTTGCATGAGATGCACACTCTATGTAGTTCTATACTCTTTGCTAGTATAGACAAGCCTTCTGCAGGTTTTACATATGACTGCCTCTAACGAAATTCTTGTATAACTGCCGAGCTCATATAATTTTCTGGTCTTAACGAAAATATGAAATACGGTGCAGTGCAATAACCCCCGCAGAATAAAGCCCCATCGGGCTAAATTTCCAAAAAAAAACTTAAAAATAGACTACACAGGGCAGCATTCCCTCCCATTCACAATCAAACTTTGCATACACCCAAACTTCAAATAATTGAATACCAACTTCCAATGGCAATAACAGCCGCAGGTGTTAACGCTTTAAAGTGTCGAGGATTACTTCCATTTCGAAAAGGAAATAAGCTCCATTGGGCTAAATTCCCAAAAAAAAAACCATCACATCCAACTCAGTTTGCTTTTAAGTTTGACAAGATGGTTGCGCTTGTTACTTCAAAGGCATTCGACAGGGCCATGCATCGAGCTTTTTTTGTCGAAATGCGTTAAAAAAAATTTTCCTTAATGGAATATAAATTTTTTTCAAACGCACAATTCAAGTTTAAAGTCCGCAACTAACCAAATATAGGGTGTCCGCCGGGAAGGTATACTATTTTGTTGGTTTATAATTTTTGATTAAATGAAAGAGACGGGATCTCATATTGATAAATGTTTTCTATAATGTCAGCAATTATGAATGGAATACAATATCAGGTGAATGTCCACCTCTGTTAGTCTCACAAATGCGAGCCCTTTTGAGCACATTTTTCATTACATTCTCACACATTTCACGCGGTATTTCATTAATTTCATCACGAAAATTTTGTTTGAGTTGCTCAAGCGTTTCTGGTGCAAAAACCTGGTGCGTTTGCGAAAACCTTGCTTTTCCGATATCCCCACAAAAAGAAGTCCGGCGCGGTCAAATCAGGCGACCGTGGAGGCCAATCAACTTCACCATTTCTTGCAACAACTTGTTGTGGAAAGAGGTCTCGCAGTAATTCCATTGTTATCCTGGCTGTATGCGATGAGGCACCGTCTTGTTGATATCCCATGTAAAACAAGCCCAAAGCATGCAGTTGCGGCGTTAAAAAGTTTTCAATCATATCACGATATCGCTCCCCATTCACAGTTACCGTAACGCCGTTTTCATTTTCAAAGAAGTAAGGTCCAATGATTCCTCCAGATCAAAGTGCACACCAGACTGTAACTTTTGATGGATGCAAAGGTGACTGATGAATAATTCGAGGGTTTTCCATTGCCCAGAAGCGACTAATCTGTTTATTCAAATATCCATTCAAATGAAAATGTGCCTCGTCACTCACTATGATTTTTTCATGAAAATCGGAGTTGTCATGGACTAGCTGTAACATCCTATTGGCCTATGTACGGCGCCGTAAATAGTCTTGTGGAAGAAGCTCTTGTGTCAACTGAATCTTAAATGGAAACAAATGCAAATCCTTGTTCAAAAATGTGGCCAAAGTTATTCTTTGAAGACCAAGCTCCTGAGCACGGCGTCGAATTGAGGTTGATGGATTGTTTTGAACACTACCTTGAGCAGCAGTTATGTTTTCAGCCGATCTTGCAGTACGTTGTGGTCCATGCTTGGACCTATCACCTACAGACCCTCTTTCTTCGAAATCATTTACCACACGATAGTGCGTTTTGTTGGCACGTTGTTTCGCACAAAAAATTTCACGAAACTTTCTCTCCGTCACAGTAATCGATGATTGATTTCGACAAAATGTTTTAATGATTAAAATACGCTGGTTTTGCGAATATTTTTCTATAACAAATTAGCCGTGTGTCTACTTCACGACTGCCAAATATGAACTGTCAAGACTAATATTTACCAAAATGGCGGCAAAACAAAGTTGTATATACCTTCCCGGCGGACACCCTGTAGGTTAGCATCTCTGCTAACATTTCAAGTGATTCTCATGAACGCCTTATTTCAAATCCAATTTATATAAAACATGAGTCAGTTGAAAGGTAAGGTTTCGATAAAAACAGAACGTTTTAGATTTTTTTTTATAATTTTTTCCTTTTTCCTTAAAAATCAGTCACTCTGTCGCTCTGTTTTTTTTTTAATTTTTTTTTATCAATGAAAGCACACTTAGTGTCTCATATTGGTATTCTTGGTACAGGTAGACTTAGAACAGCAAAATATCGTGAGCATGCTGAAATCCAATCTCGATAGTGCTAGTCCCATATAGTGGGATTCAATTCTTCGAAAAACAGAGAAAGGGAGGGGGGATTGTCTTTTTGTGGTATTAATACCAGAGTTATATCAGTTTCGCGTCTTATGAAACTTTGACCAAACCAACGGGAAGTTTTTCACAAATCTCAACTTTTCACCAGAATTTATATTAATTTTTCCCTGCAAAATCTTTTCCAGTTGAATCCTACGCTGCAGGTTATATTCCTAGCTTCTCACATTTGTTAACATCCCTGTTCTTCAGACATGTAGCTGCTTAAAAAAAAAGTACGAACATGTGTACCGGAGAAATTTATGAAACAAAATAAATCTGTTATCAGCGTAAATTAATGATATCGCTAAAAAAGCTCAATCGATGTATATGAAATATTTCAGACCTGCTGATTTGTCATCCATATATTTATAAAAGGTATACAAACCTCTAACTTGAATTCAACGCTTACTTTTAGTTGAATTAATAGTTATACTGAGGAAGTACTTAAATTCGTGAAAAAAAGAGTGTAGGTGAAGCGAACTTTCTGGTTTCGCTCGAACATTATAGAAAATTATAGAAACGCCTTGCTTTGATTTCTCGTAACTTAAACAACCAAAAACTAGGTTGTGCGTCGGTTAGCGCAACTTTTTTCAAGAGTTAAATGCAACAAAGGCATCAGTGTAGAACCCGAACAGGATTGTTTTTTTTGAAGATATTGGTTCCCAACTATTTTTTGATTTAAAAAAAAAGACGATATTATATGCTTACATATTTGTTATAAAAAAAAAACTAAATTTCCAATGTATTGTGTGCATATACCTAATTTAAAAATTCGCTCCAATATTTTCCATAAATTCGTCTGTCAATTTGTTTTGTAAAAAAAACGAATGTACTCCCAAAAGCCATGTATAAACTCAACCCAAGTACTAGTGTTATAATTGCCAATAAATTACTCCTAATTAATTTGACTAAATCCCACAAAAATCCTTTCCAAAAAAAAAAATCAACTTCCACCAACTCCTACCCAACGTAATGCACAACTCGCGTGTAAACTTCCAATTTGGTGACCCTTATCAGAGATACGTATCTTAAACCTATTGTCACCTTCACTTAACTATCTCAATAGAAAAAAATAACAATTTCACTACGGTAGCGCTATCCGTGAATTACAAACAAACAATTGAAAGATCACCAACATATACATTCGAGTTAGGTAGGTAGGTTATTCTCTTCCCTCGCACTTAACCTCCTCCACTGGACACAATCAAATGTAATCACAGTCCAAATTGTTAACGAACATGGGTTAGAGGGTTCCAAAAATGCCTGAAGAGTACACGGGGAAGAGGACAACACAAATCAAAAAACCGTAACCAGTTTCATTCACAAAAGCAACCAAACAATAGACGGAAAAATATTACCACCATCGCCTTCGTTATGTCGATGTCGTTAGCAAACCACGCTTAACCGTTTCTAAATCGACAACAATGCCTATAATTGATGAAATCGCATTAAATGCGACCAAAACTAATTTACCAATCACAACTGGCACCACAAAGTTGTCTGTTCGCACCAGAATAGCTTCACGATCAGGTGGAGTACGGAGGCAAACTACAATCCGATCCAAATAATAGTAAAAAAAAAAAATCTGATTCTCCAACACAATGACGATCAATGACTATGAAGACGTTAGGCACGAAAAGACTCATCGTGAGGCCGCAAACGAGCCTCGTTAGTCCCCAGGTATTATATGTAGTTCAACAGAAAAAAAAAAACATTCATGTGACAATGTAATGTAGGTACTCCGTTTGCCATGCGCAATTAATGTCTTTAAAATGCGTGAAAATGATATTGTGTGACCATATAAAAGTCGTCTAGTGTGTTGAGTTTCATCATCCGAAATGATTTGCCAATTTTCGACAGCACAAATAGTCGTAGATACATGCGCGCCATGTGCATGTGAATTGGCGGGAATTATGTATCTTTGGCTAGAAAAGTTAAATGTTTGACCAGTAAATTTGCCGTAAAAATTGCCGACGAAACGTGTACACTTGGTCTTGGACAAACATTCAATTTGTGACGATCATTTTGGTAGATTATTGTGGTTGGGAACAGTTTACACGCCACCTTTTGTCAGGCTATGCTTACGCGAGTAAAGAAAGCTTTGATGGTAATTTGGTGAAAACTTGCGTGACAGATAGGAAATTACCTCAATTACGATGCGGTATGAAATTGGAAGACGATTAAATGTTGAGATCGGCTTTGCTAACGAAATTTTCTCATGACGAATGGTCGTTTGGATGTGCGAAGGTGTCTGTTTCAGAGAATCGAATTGGCCGATATAAGAGGATATTGCATACGGAATTGAACGCAGGAATTGGATGGAAATATTTCTCACACACATTTACATTTGTACACTCTGTTGATAAAAACCTTCAGAAAAAGGCAACCGACCCTTAAAAGCTGTCAAAGAGAATCTTTCATATGGAATTGAACGCAGGAATCTGATGGAAATATTTAACCCACATTCACATTTGTTCTCCTTATTGATAAAAAAAAACTTTTAGAAAAAGGCAACCCCACCCTTAATAATTGTCAAAATGAAATACAAATTCTGAGATTGAGACAAACCTTTAATTAAAATTTGTAGTACTCTCCAACTTTATCTAGAGGCTAACTTACTTTATTATCGGTCACCAATGTTCATGATAAACCGGAGCCTCAACCAATTTTAGCCGTAGGCATGCCTTGAATATCTATTTTCACATGCGGTACAATCATCCTATATAGGCAAACATTTGTCAGCATTGACATTGACATTGACATCACAGTAATTCGCACATGAATGCATCGAACTACAGACAAATAACAGCACTGGCGACTGAGGCCATCGGCTCCAGCATTTGTCAGCAAATTAGGCGTGCACCATAGTTTTATACTCAATAATTAACACGCGATTCCAAAAGAACATTTGAGGACATCAACTTGCCGACATATATAAGGTCTGTCGTAAGAAGCTTCTCCATGCTGCTGTTCGGATTTATTTGACAGAACGGTTCAACAGAAGGTTCTGTTCTTTGTGGCAAAAACAAAAAACTTTGCGCAACAAAATTAAGGCAAAAGCTAGGTTAGAGGCTCTTAATCTGCCGTTAATACCTGATATTTAATTTTACTTATAAAAGTTGAATCTCCACCCATGAGGTATAAATTTTGTTTGTCAACTCTTAAGCAATTACTTGAGGGGCTATGATTTGAGCTTGTTCCGAGGTTAACTTGAACATAGCCCTGAACCTGGAGCACGTAATTTGATTTGTCTCTCAGTCTCATGATCGATCATTTCAATTTTCAATTTTTTTTTAATTCATAGTTGTGGGTTACTTTCAAAAGCCCACATCTAAATGATGAAAGTCTCAAAAAAAATTACTTCGCTTAACTGGCTCCCGACCATATGCAAGCCTCTGCCTGACAACATTCCTTTCTCTACAATGCAAGACACGCTGCTCTTCTTCCAGGTGTTCAGAACAAGCAAACATTGGAATGAACTTCCAGCAAATATTTTTTTTTTTGCAATATACACTCTTCAGCAATCCAAGAGCAAAGCCAGGAAACATCTCCAAGCCACATCTCACTTTTTAGGGCGTTTGTTAAGCGTCATAAATTGGTCTCACCTCAGAGAAGTTAAAAAAATCCGTCATTACATCAGGAATGGTTCGACCCTTAAGCCTGATGTTCTGTCTTTCTCGTCATCTTCAACCTTGTCGCTGGAATTTAAAGATCGGCCGGAAGAATCTTGAAATCCCCACAGAAATATTGAAGACAAGAGCATTGCTGTTCATGCTTTCATAGTGTGCGTCATAAATTGGTCTTACTTCTGAGAAGTTAAAAAAATCTGTCATTACATCAGGAATGGTTCGACCCTTAGACGTGAAATTCTGTCTTTCTCGTCATCTTCAACCATGTCGCTGGAATTTAAAGGTCGGCCGGAAGAATCTTGAAATCCCCACAGAAATATTGAAGACAAGAGCATTGCTGTTCATGCTTTCATAGTGTGCGTCATAAATTGGTCTTACTTCTGAGAAGTTAAAAAAATCTGTCATGACATCAGGAATGGTTCGACCCTTAAGCCTGATGTTCTGTCTTTCTCGTCATCTTAAACCATGCCGCTGGAATTTAAAGATCAGCTGGGAGAATCTTCATATCCCCACAGTAATATTCATAGTGTGCGTCATAAGTTGGTCTCAGTTCAGAGAAGTTCAAAAAATCTGTCATTACATCAGGAATGGTTCGACCCTTAAACCTGATATACTGTCTTTCTCGTCAACTTCAACCTTGTCGCTGGAATTTAAAGATCGGCCGGAAGAACCTTCAAATCCCCACAGTAATATTGAAGACAACAAAGAAGAGGATTGCTGCTGTTCATGCTTTCATAGTGTACCAATGCAATGCAATCAACTTGTTTTTGCCTTTCGTATACTACTTCCACAACTTGGTAAATCTTATGAAGCCCACGTTTATATCCTTGGCTCCATGCGTTTCTCTCGCATAGAGCGCCAAATATTTGATTAAAAATTGTAAAGCTCGAAAGTGCTTTATGGATTTCCTGCCTTCTTGATTCTCGTCTAATACTCAGCATCGTTAAGGAGGTCTGGCTGCTTTACTGTTTTCCCGCTTTCCTAAGCTTCACTCCTTAAACTCAGCGCCGTTTGAGAACACTAATGTGATTCAGGTCTGACAAAGCTAGAATTATAGCTTTGAAGTCTGAAGAATGGCTTGTGAAAATATTAACCTAGAACCATCACGCATATGGATATTTGTTGCACAATTGTACAAAGCGGAGAACGAATCGACAGTTTGGTAATACCAATCACGCTTGCCATCTCTACTTGCATTGCTTAATCCAATCGTAGGTTCGTGACCCACCATATGGCAAACTTTCTTTTCAAGAACATCTCCAGTTTTTATCTCAATATCACACAAAAGATGTCAAAAGAGGTATTCAAAGTTGAAAAATACATGAATGTTAAAACTCACAGGATCCATCAAATAATTGTGATAGCCTCCACCAATCCTGGGTTCGTGACTTACCAATTTCGCTTCCATTACCTAGTAAATGATTTTTTTCTCAATATCACAAAGTAAGAGACAAATATGTTCCCCTTGTTGCAAATGTGCTGAATGGAATTCAATTGCAGGACCCATCATTTCCATGCCATAGTTCCCTAGCAAACGTGGGTTCGTGACCCGCCATAAGTCAATTTGAGGTTCATTACCAAGTAGAAGATTTTTTCTTTCAAAATCACAAAGTTTTTCTTTTCAAAAATCAGTAAAGTGCAACATTCCACAATATCTATTAAGCTTGGGTTTGTGACCCACCATAATGCAATTTCACTTCTAGTGGCCGGTAGATGATTTTGATTTTCTCTCAGTATCACAAAAATGTTTTCATTTGTCGAAAATGAGTCAACCAGTAGTATTCCTATTCCCAAATACGTTATTCTCTTCGAAAATGAGTAGAATGCCACATTCCAAAATATCTACCAAACTTGGATTTGTGACCCACCATATGGCAATTTCACTGCTAGTGGCCGGTAAATGATTTTTTCCTTTCAATATCACAAAGTTGGTGTCATTTCATCGAAAATGAGTCAATCAGTACTATTCTCATCTCCTTGCCATATTTTTTACAATTTCTACCAATCGCAGGCTCGTGACCCACCCACCCACAGTTCTTTTTCCTCAGTAGCACAAAGTTTATATCAAATATGTTCTTCTTGTTACAAATCGAGTAACACCAATAAGGACTGACTTGGACTCTTTACCATGATTGTAATAATATTTTCCGATAATCGGTTCGTGACCCAACGTAGGGAAATTTAATCGCCCTTATCCAGTAGATGGTTTTTATTTTTCCACACAGTAACACAAAGTCAGTGCCAAATGGGTCAAATTAAACTCAACGTGGGTTTCATTGTCTCCTTGGTATGGTTATAGCAACATTTGCTCCTAGGTTCATGACCCACAACAATACAATTTTATTTTATCAGAGATTTGGTAAAAACGATTTTGATGAAACATTTTTAAAAAGCGATTAAAACGTGATTTGATTTGTTATACAGCCATGATACCCCTGGTTAGTATATACATCGATCTATCCCAAACGCGGGTTCATAGCCTGCCGTACTAAAATATTCTATTCTTCTGCAAAAGATTGTTTGACGATATCGAATAATAGAAAAAATGTATCTGGCAATACTTTAATCGAAGAATTTACCATATCAATCGTCGGTTTGTCCCACACATATAGGCCTTTTTTGTTCTCTGTAAGCCTTCCATTTGACCCTATCGTGGGTTTGTCCCCACCTATAGGCCTTTTTTCCTCTCTGTAAACCTTCCATTTGACCGATCGTGGGTTTGTCCCCCACCTATAGGCCTTTTTCCTCTCTGTAAGCCTTCCATTTGACCGATCGTAAGTTTGTCCCCCACCTATAGGCCTTTTTTCCTCTGTGTAAGCCTTCCATTTGACCGATCGTGGGTTTGTCCCCACCTATAGGCCTTTTTTCCTCTCTGTAAGCCTTCCATTTGACCGATCGTGGGTTTGTCCCCAACCTTTAGGCCTTTTTTCCTCTCTGTAAACCTTCCATTTGACAGATCGTGGGTTTGACCCCCACCTATAGTCCTTTTTTCCTCTCTGTAAGCCTTCCATTTGACCGATCGTGGGTTTGTCCCCAACCTATAGGCCTTTTTTCCTCTGTGTAAGCCTTTCATTTGACTGATCGTGGGTTTGTCCCCCACCTATAGGCCTTTTTTCCTCTCTGTAAACCTTCCATTTGACCGATCGTGGGTTTGTCCTAACCTATAGGCCTTTTTTCCTCTCTGTAAACCTTCCATTTGACCGATCGTGGGTTTGTCCCCCACCTATAGGCCTTTTTTGCTCTCTGTAAGCCTTCCATTTGACCGATCGTGGGTTTGTCCCCACCTATAGGCCTTTTTTGCTCTCTGTAAGCCTTCCATTTGACTGATCGTGGGTTTGTCCCCCACCTATAGGCCTTTTTTCCTCTCTGTAAACCTTCCATTTGACCGATCGTGGGTTTGTCCTAACCTATAGGCCTTTTTTCCTCTCTGTAAACCTTCCATTTGACCGATCGTGGGTTTGTCCCCCACCTATAGTCCTTTTTTCCTCTCTGTAAGCCTTCCATTTGACCGATCGTGGGTTTGTCCCCAACCTATAGGCCTTTTTTCCTCTGTGTAAGCCTTTCATTTGACTGATCGTGGGTTTGTCCCCCACCTATAGGCCTTTTTTCCTCTCTGTAAACCTTCCATTTGACCGATCGTGGGTTTGTCCTAACCTATAGGCCTTTTTTTCTCTCTGTAAGCCTTCCATTTGACCGATCGTGGGTTTGTCCCCAACCTATAGGCCTTTTTTCCTTGTGTAAGCCTTTCATTTGACTGATCATGGGTTTGTCCCCCACCTATAGGCCTTTTTTCCTCTCTGTAAACCTTCCATTTGACCGATCGTGGGTTTGTCCCCAACCTTTAGGCCTTTTTTCCTCTCTGTAAGCCTTCCATTTGACCTCCATGGATAAAATTCAAAGTCATTTGCCTTACCAGTAATATTTGTCATCTTCATGTAGCTCATTACCCGCGTACATAATGGATATTACTTCAAACGACACAACGCCTGTGCAATACGCTCATACCTATCCCTCACATCTATATTCTTCAAACGTCCTCGCAAGCCCGTGCAATTTTATTTGTCATTCTATTGACCACAGGAGCCGGCATTGATGACAAAACCATCGGTACCCCTTCAAAGCGAGTTAACTTCCCATTTAACCAAGTATCTTGGATATCTCCTTGCGTGTGCATCGACTCGATACAGTATCCGCCAAAGAATACCTAGAAGTATTGTACTTCAAGAAGTATCTAAAGTAGGCATTTATATCGATCATTTTACGCCTTTGTCGGCATTTCTTTTGCACAGAATTTCTGTGATTATAGAAACACTTTGCCCTACTACTCCTTTGGTGAGTGGTTTCCACTTACTCCAAGTATCTACGTTCTATTAATTTTAACTTCTACTTAAACCCTTCTTTTGATATCTTCTTGTTGTGGTGAGGAGCAACGACGAGCGCATTATGTGTGCTTATAAAAAAGAAAAAAAAAATCAAAGCATAACACAATGCAGATACTTAGGTTAGGTTACCTGTTGTAGAGCAACGAGGTGCAGGCACACATCCCAGGTGTGTGCAGGCTTGTGCAGCGCATTTAATTAGTTCATTTACCACACAAAACGTTTCCGAGGAGATTCTTCTTCCAGTAGTTTTTTTTTTGTTGACTAAAGCACACACACACAGATTATATCATTTTAATTGAAATTATGCAAATTGAATTACTAACAAAAAAAAAAAAAAAAATAAAACAACAGAACGTTGGTGATTGGGATGAGTTATGGCAGTCAACACATCCAACGACCGACTGCATGTTTTAACACCTCTTTTTACAATCTCAGAGATTTATTGCCCCAAATTGCATATATATAGGTATACTCGTGATAATAATTCTTGTCGATTTTTTTTTTCGGACCACAATTAAATGGTTTAAATTTAAATTTTCAATGATAGCAGGTGCTTTATTTTTTTAGGGGTTCCCATTTAATCTAATTTATGCAATTGTATCTACAGCGCCAGCACGAAGGGATAGATAATTTAGTGATCGTGAGTTTTTTTTTTCTTGAAGTGTGAATATGAAAACAAAAACACATTTCAATTCCATCCATCTTGCGTGGGTTATCTGAACATTAATGGTTCTAATCTAAGGGTAGCCGTAATTTCATGCATCGATGGGTAAATTTGTGGTTTGACGTGAGGTTAGGGGTCGATGGAATGACCAGTTGTAAGGAACACAGAGTACCTGATCAGTTTTGAATAAGTAGGTTTGAACTTTTTATTTTTCGGGTAGAAGTTCTGGTTGGTCTTATATTTACCGCTGTTAAGGATTGCAAAACAAAAATCGACCTTATCGTGTTGAATTCAATTATTTATCGTTAAGTCGTATCTTTGTAGCCGTGTTTGTACTTTTATGTTGTGTTCTATACATTTTTATAATTCTCTATTTGGCCTTTCGTTGGGCGCCAATTAGAAAAATAATAGTTGATCCATTCTTTATAGACAAACAACGGCTAATATGTGTACAGATCTTACAGGTAAACCTTTGTCTTTTAATCCTTTTCCTTAATGGGAGAGATTATAATGTCGATAAGAAGTATCATTACTTTCTCACTTGCAACTGATCCTGAGCAAATATTCCTTTGAAACAAACAAAACCAAGCTCCTTATTGCGATCGATTCACCTTATGTTTGTGCCCAGATTAGCAAAAACCAGTTTGAAAATGACGTACTTCGCACACGAATGCCACGAACTACAGACACATAACAGCACTGGCGACTGAGGCCATCGGCTGGGACAGAGCAAGACATACAACAGAGAAAGACAGATAGACACATAGAAGGAAAGTCATATAACATAAACCTACGTGGCACGGAGGAGTAGACATAGATTTATATTGTCTCATATTATTGCATAGGCGGCCTCAGATAAGATGGCGATTTTTGTAGAAAAAGAATGCTGCAGAAGCTGTGGCTTTAGCCCGCAGCCTTTGGTTTAGCAGTCAACTACGCATTCATCTGAGCCATGGCCACCAAACTAGTTGAAATCCCCTTTTTCGAATAAAAACAGCAAGAAAAGTAAACCAAATGTCGAAGCCATGGCCATCCTTAATGTGCAGTAGAAAAATTTGGTGTCCATTTTTATGAATGGCCATAGAAAATTTCACTCAGTAATCGATTCCCAAATGGCCATTCGGTAAGAAGACACTAAGACAGTGGCTTTCACACATCAAAACCACTTTTAAATGCCCTCACATTGGGCGCCACTCCAATAGAGTAACGCATGTGAACATACGTTTCAGATGTCTATACCGGGAACAATGATTGGCACGTTGGACTTCGATCTGTTAAAATACTGCGATATATCGCTGGTTTTAGGCAGCACATTGGGGACTTTACAAACCGAGCTGGTACTAGATAATGCCATCAATCGCTGGCTTAAGGCATGACATAGGGATCCATTCAAACAGAGTTGGTACCAGGAACATTACCTTAAGTTTTAAATGGCCTCAAGATGGTCACTAGTTTGCACTAGTTTTCGAAGAACAGTGGCAAATCACTCGTTTTAGACTTTACAAACCGAGCTGGTACTAGATAATGCCATCAATCGCTGGCTTAAGGCAAGACACTGGGATCCATTCAAACAGAGTTGGTACTAGGCACGTAACCGTACGTTTTTAATATCCTCAAGATTGTCACTAGTTTTCGGAAAACAGTGGCAAATCACTCGTTTAATTCTCTTATTAGGTGCCGTTCGCATATCAAGGATTTAAAAATTTTAAACTTAACTCTGCAATGTCCTTTCGTGGGAAGCTAGTAAGCAAAAACGTTTTTATATTCCGTCGATTTCCAGTGACATTTCAGTTACTCAATTTTTTTGATTGAGCGCCATTCACATGTTGAAACTTTGAGTAATTTCTCCACGTTTGGAGCCAGTTAAAAGGCTCATTTTGGTAAATCAAAACTCAGTGACGAGCCCAGTTTTCTTTCCTTTCAATCGCTTTTATCAGAATTCCAATTTTGGACCTTTTTGGTAAGATATAGCTAAGGTATCATATGTTTGCGTCTTCAAAGTTTTTTACTCGGCCCAAATGGAACCAATGTCATTAGGAATAATCTGACTACTATCCCCTTAAATATGTTGAAAGTATCAGTCGTGATTGGTCATCAAATGAATACTGCGTTGGGCGCCATTTGTTGTTGTGAGTTTCTCGTGGTTTCTGGTAATAGAGAGAAATGTTTTATGTGTGTTTTGATGGACAAATTTCGTTTTCTTAACCTCATTACGGAAATGTGTAAGGAATTTTTTATTTAACCACGATTGTGACGATGCACAACTGTGGCCTTTGGATGGGCCCCAATCAAGCACATTATATACTCTTTGCTACTTAGGTTTAGAAATATAAAAAAAAAAAATTTGTGGCAATATTATCTCGTATATCTCACGGAGTGAAACGCAGATTCAATAACCACTTCAACAGATAAAGTAGCGTCAGTAGACAAAGTGAAACCTTTCTCAATTGAGACCTCAAATATGTACACCGAACTTAGATGTGAATCTTAAGGACGTCAGAATGAGTGATTTTTGTTCTTTGTTTAGGATTTATGTCCTTTATGAAAGGTACATATATATACATATCTCAACTGACGAAATACCACTTAAACCATCTTTCAACATTGATTTCAAGCACATTTTTTGAAAACTCGATATATATGGTTGCCTTTCGTTGGGCGCCATTTGGCGATACAACATTTTATTCTAATATCTGCCGATGGTAAGCAATATTTTTCGGTGTATCTTCATAACTTAAACTGATTCTTAAAAAGACAATATTTAAACCATTTTATGTTAACTACCCAATCTAATTCCAACGACTGCAAGCGATTCATATTTGTTGGTGAGCCTATATGAATTTTTAGTTTCAAACGGAATTTTCACATTAAAGCATTACAGATTATGCTTTCCTTTTGTCAGGTGTACTATCCTTTTTAATAGAAACGTTTTTAGTATAATTGCTAAGTATTTAGTTTGGGCCTCATATTGGGCGCCAGTTATGGATATATTCTGGTAATTGAGAAATTTGATGGAATTTTAAATCCCATATGATGAAATAATCAGCTAATGTTACTAAAAACAGTTTAAACGATTGAATTTTGAGCGTTACATGTGAACTTTTAGGGGGCGCAATGTATGAAAACGTTTTTAATTTCAGATTTGTTCGTGGATTTGCTGAATAAAGCATGCAGAAAAGTCTAATTCCATTTGACTACATTGTTTGCGGGTTTTAAAAAACTCAACTTTTAAATTTCAAGCTTGCAGAAACCTTGGGTCATGAAAGAAACCATTTTCAAATTAAATTTTGAGTACCTAGCTTAACTAGAAATTCGTTCGTTTATATGCTAAATATAGCAAGCAATCCGCAAAATCTGATTCCTTATCACTCAATGTTCTACGACTTGTATGTACAGATATTTAAATCTTTTTTCTTTGCTTAATCGGGGACTTACGTTGGGCGCCATTTATGGAAATATTTTTATTTTGAGAATCTTAGCAGAAGAAATAAATTCATATACATCTGATAAAAATAAAAAGAAGCTCCAATGTGTTTTTCTATATGATCCGACGATCTGCAAACATGCCTTTTTATATATAGGGATCACGTTGGGCGCCACTTAACAAGATATTCAAATGTTGGTTTCCCGAAGGTTTGTGCGCGGATGAATTTGCTTTCTTAATGATATTTCGGCATTGCAACGTCTTGCTAACTCCATATATTAGTCCAACAAACAAACCGCTCATCTTAACTATCATAAAAACCCCCTCATATGCGTTCAAATTAAAACAACAACTAATAAACCCCCAGCCGATAATTTTCACACCTCCAAAGTACTTTAATTGAGCAAAATGTCCCATAATTGCATCTCTCTTCATGTATACCCTACAGCAGTTATTGGTCATCATAATCATCGTTCAGTGCAACCATAAAACTGGCAGTCTACGTATACATAGTCCAAGTATACACTTATAGATACATACATCCAAATACATCGATCGAACTGCTAGTGAACGCATTACTCGATATGCAAATTGCTTCTAAACAGTATTAAGCAGTGTTAAATGCGATAATGGTACCAATTATAAACGTGAACTCGAGACACACACAGCACCACTCACACAGCGCTGCATATCTCCCATAGATACTACGTGTTTGTACATAATTTGTTATATTGGCAATTGGCGCTTTCGCTTCGCGTCCGTTGTCGATTTTTATTTTTATACCTTTTATCGTTTGGCATTTGCCTTCCCCGTATCTGCTTATTTTATTTTTTTTTCTCTGGCGTTTAAAGCCATTTGGCGTTGTTTACTTTTTTCTTCTTTTTTGAATTTGCCAACCAATAACTGTGTCAACTAAATGCATTATGTTGAGCTTTATCGGCTGTTAGGCGGTGTAATTAAATGGTATCGAGTATAACGCCAGTTAATTGGTATTTTATTGACTTTTTACATTTGAGCTTATCATCGGGATTAACCCTCCAGGGGGGACAATACGTGGTTAGATATTGCAAATTGTGTTTATACGATTTGGTAACGGGACAATGGTTGTATCCATGCCTAAATAGATTTCTTTTATCCCTCAAATTTCCTGGCAAAAAATAGAAGAACATAAAAACTGATGAATGAATCAATCTTAAGCACATCTCTCGACAACGAAAACTCGTTTATTTGTTTTACAACTTTGGCCAATATTCGAGTCGTTCATTTATTAATTGCCTCGTATCGCTGTTTACGTTCTGTTTTATCTTTTCGCGCTGCTCTGCTGGCCTCTATGGTCGTCTGGCTTGTCGATGGTGTTGGTCTCGTGGCGAAGGTGCGAGTCGATAAAGGCCACAAGCACATGGCACACACAAAGAGGCAAGGGGGCGCGAAAAGAAATTCACTTTGGACACGAGCACGCGGCTTAATTGAGACCAAGTCTTCATCGTCATCGCTGTAGTCGTCGCCTCGTCGAGCTGTGGATGGATATTTTGTATAACAAATACTGTGTCCCGGTCTTCAACACTACATACATTCCAGATATGCATTTCCAAAGAGAAAAAAAAAATTCCACCCGTGTAGGAGGAGTAGTATCTCGTCTTTTGCGATATAAATTTCTCTGGAACATGGATTTTACATTTGGCAATTATTATTATTACCACATTGGCCCGGCCAGAGTGTATCTATGGGGGTTTTATTGTCTCTAGGGATACTGGGTGACACATTAATTGCCACCTGGATAGAGCAGGACATTAATAAATACGAAAAGATACACAAACACAGGCATATACAACATCAAAATTGTTGTATGCAAAATTGTTATGGAATGCATCACTGTTCACTGATGCTTAAGAATATCGATTTGTGTGCAGTTTTCTTAAGCCTACATGCTTGCAATTTCCTCACCTTGGAATTATGTGTTGCGCGCAAAGGACTTTGTTGCAACATCAACAATTTTGTGCAACAAATTATCGATCGTGAGAGATTAAAATGATATCAACGTCAATTCATAAGCCGTCGCGTCAGTTGATGTCGTCGTTGTTCTTGATTCCGTTGAGAGTAAGCGAGGGGTTGGGGAATATTATTCTAAGGCGCGAGAATGAGCGCTCCTTGCTTCTTGCAACGGTTACGATCAATTTGGTGATATGCCTAAGACATTAATCTCGTAATCAGATTATGAGAGCAGTTTTTCTTGGCTTTTCTCGTTTTTTTTTCTGTTCAATTTCTTATTCGTCTTAAAAATTTTGTTTTGTGTTATCCATTGGGATTCTGTTTGTGTGTCATTTTTTAATATTGAATTTGGTTTCAATGTTTTTTTTTTCCTGGTCAGTTGTTGTTTTTTTTTTTTTTACATTTCCGTTTGCAGGTAGAGAGAGGTATCAGAAAAAAAGGCAAATGTCATCGACATCAGGCTGGGGTGTCTCGTTTTTCTGTTTGTAATCAATCTGACGAACGATTGACATGTTCCTGGTTAGACAGTGCACGTTTGACACATGTGAATGGGGACAGAAGGTATTTTTTTTTTAATTAAATTTCAATTGGGACTTTTGAGTATTAATTGTGTGACAGTTTAGTGGTGTTCATTGGTTCAGATGGAAAAGTGCAGTTATAATCACATTAGGATTCATGTTTAGAGATTGGATAATGCTGCTGGATTTCACATGCATGTTGGTAGGGGATTGAGGGCTTAATATGAGTAGTACGTATTGTAGATTAAAAGATCAAAACGTTTGTCGTTCAAAAAAACTGCTACCATCTAAAAAAGACAAAACAATTTTTTTTTTTAAAATATCTTCACAATAAAAGCAGACAAAATTGAACTTATAGATATTTTTCAACTTTGGGCTGTATTTGGAATTATACAAAATGAGCATTTTTGATACCCACAATGATGTCGTCCAACTTTTCATTCATGAAAAAATCACAACAAACAAAAGAGCCACCCAAATCTGATTCTGAAACCTTTTTTTTTTTGTTGGTAAAATCCGTTATTCACATCTCTGTCTTCGATAAATTTTGAAGATAGACATATATTATATCTAAAACCAAAAGATGCTTCAAGTTGCTATTGGCAATGATGTGTTATGACAGTTTTAGTAAATTGTATAATTGACAGTTCGCAGTTGAACTCTTTTGTTTAACAAAGTGGTGCAATGGACTCATTTTAAACTTTTAAGTTTTTGACCTGGTAAATGACATAATTTGGATAGCAATATGAAAAGAAAACTATACAGAAAATATCACAGAATCTATGGGAGGTACACAAGTCGATAGGCAGTGCTGAGGTTTTACACAAAGTTGTCTCAAAATTGGTCTCCGAAGAAAAATATTTTTGATCACAAATGGAATATAAAGGGAATTTCGTTTGTGAAATATTGAAGAGCTGTCTAGGTATATACAAAACAGTACCAGATATAGACAGACTTGAAATATTCATTCGACCATCCAAACAAATTTAAAACCCTTTAGGTACCCCCAACTTTTTCCTACTCAATTCTTTAAATCCAGCATTACAAATGTCCACTTCCATCTAATTAATCCTCTTTAAAAACAAGACCACCGAATAAGTCTGTTATAAAAACCATCATCAGCCTAAACGATGTGAATCAATTGTTCACAATGTTCGCTGGCCTGAACAAGTGTAAAACGTATCTTTTCATATTCACATATAAACAACAGATTAATCCATACAACAAAACAACAAATGAATACCAATTTCAAATGTTAAAAAGATGGGTGGGTTACACGAGATGGGGGGGGGGGGAATCTAGTGAATTAAAGACTACACGCAAAGTCAGACACTCACAGGTTCTACAGTAAATTGCCCCGAAACATAACAACAAAGCGCAGTAAATTACTTCCTAGATCACCGTATGCGGTCTGCTAAATGCAAGACATAAGTAATTATTTCCTATTCGAGTGTTTGGCTATAAACAGCAACAACTACACCACCAACAACAACAACTTAAAACCAAAACAAGTCGAGAGCATCCGTAGCACGGCGTAAATTGTTTGCGCTGCTGTTGCTGCTGCGCTGAAGGAAATCTAAAATACGATTTGAAGCTCATTAAACATGCGCATTTCATTTAACCGCCAGATGTGCAGATAAACGCGATACAAACTCTTGTAGATACACCAACTATATAAAACAACAACAATTTCAGCTACATAGTGAGTATTAGTAATCGCGCAGACGAACTTGCTCTCCACCATTGCGGAAAATTGAGTTCTTTTCTCCCTATTTCGCTGTCAGTTTAAGTTGGCTTCACTTATGTTTTTTTTTTTTTTTTTATTTTCGTTGGTCTTCTTCTTCGTTTTTATTTTATATCTTGTTCTTAAATTTTTGCTTGGTGTGAGTGTGTTTTTTTTTTTTATTTAAATTCATGAGCTAATATTTTTCTTTGGCTATAGCAATTTAGATGTGATTAAATCATTCACACCTTCACATTGTATTAGGCTGTCAATGTGTGTATGGTGGATAGACAGTGGAATTGGATAAAAAAAACATAGGCTTCAGAATTCTTCAACTTGTCTGCTGTAGGTATGCGTACATGTTGATTTATAATTTTATTTAATTGAAATACATTGTTGCGAATGGAGAGAGAGCAATTAAATACGGTTTGGTTATAAATAAATGATTTAATCAGGATATAGATACATATATTAACCAATTGGGTGCAACAGTGTTGCTTGCTGACTTGCGTGGCGGGAAACAGTTTATGGGCGCATTCACTCAAACAATTACTGATAAGGCGATGAGTGATGTATGGAGGTTAAGTTTTTGGAATCAATTTATATAGTAGGATCCAAAAATTTTTATTAACAAATGCGTTTACAGTGTTAATAATGGTTTCCACCCTTATGGTTTGTTTATTCAGATGTTTGTGACTTCATGGGTTACAAAAGCGGCAAACCGAGTTGTTAAATTGAAGTACTTTATGACATTTGTTAGGCTTTTTCCAATATCGCTTTTAATTTTTTGTAATAAACTCAAAGTCACTTTGGTGAAGTACCCAACAAAAAGCTCTTGAATTATAAACTTAATATCAATGAGCGATCAAATGTTTTTACGTGATATCTTACAAACCACTGATACATTACTTTTGCAATCAGCCTTCGTTTTGGCGATAATCTTTCGGTTGATGAATTTTGACTCCAAGCAGATTCAAAATAAATCCAGAAACTTGTGCTTCAAATGTTTGCTGCCCATCTACGAACATTCTAAGAAGCGTGAAAATCTGTACACAAGTAATTCTGATGCCTAAGTAAATATTAGACTACGATTAAACCAAAAAGACCTCGAAAACACCGAAGACAAACCTACCTTTTCCAGATAATTACTATCTTTGTTTGTTTCGATGTTTGCCACTAAATAACTAGAAACCAACAAAGTAAATTATGTTTAATTTTGTGGCAGTTGTGAGGTGAAATATTAATACAAATTAGGGAGCAAAATTTCAATAAAGTATCCTACCGTGTAACTGTTAATAAATTTTATTACGTTAAAATATATTGGGTCTCAGTTTTAGAATGTCTGTTGTATAGAGAGGACTTAACTACTGAATTAACAGCGAATTTATTCCTCATTCGAAATTTTAAAATAATCAAAAATATGTATGGAATACAAATAAACCTGAAATACCCCTTTCAAACTTTCGTAAAACGTGGAGTCTTAAGTTTTATTACTGTCTATGTTTGTTTCAATGTTTGTGATTGAATAATTCAAAAACCACTATAACTTTGTTTAGGCTCATAAGTTCAACATACGTAGACATCTGACTAACATATTAAAAAAATACCCATAGCACTTGCCCATTTATGCATTTTTATATATAAAATATCACACTTGTTGTTAAATGTTTGTAACATGACCAGAATATAACTACAAGGTGGCGCAAAAATAACCTTCCGATGTTTTTTTTTTTTCAAATAAATAGTCACCAATATTCCGCGTTCTGGAGCAGTGTAGCGTAACATTGTTTATTAACGTGTATTTCGCATGTGTTAACTACACAAATGTCAAAACAGAACTGACATTAGGGACCAATCGCAAAATTTATAGCATTTCTGATAGGAGGATTACTTTTGCGCCACCTTATACCTAGCTTATTCCTTTGGAATTTGCAATATATAAAGTTCTCATACTATAGTAAAATGTGAATCCAAAATAAACTTAATATTTGGACTAAACACTCTCGCCAAACATCGTTCTACAGGAGTACCGCATACTGTGCTTGTCTCAATGTTTGAAATTGCGTATTTTTAAAACCACGGTTGAACTTGTGTTTAATTTTTTTTGAGTTTTGTTAAGGTCTGTCTAATACATTGAATACAAATCGACATTTTTCTATAAAACAAATCCCATACGTTTTTTTTAAATGTTTGCAGCCAAGCCACAAAATGTTATTTGCTTTGGAACTTTGTATATATAAATATCGAATACTAAAACATTTTGTAAACTTATAGTTAACCTTAAATATCGATTCAATAACCATGACAAACATTGTTCTGAAACAAAAACATTTTTTATGTTTGTTTCAATTTTTGACATTGAATAACTTAAAAAAACAAGATGTGACTTGAGTTTGATTTTATGTGTTTATATTAAGTAGAATCTATCTAACATATTGAATACAAGTCGGCATTTTAATTTATGACATATCCCATATGTTTTTTTTAAATGTTTGCAGCCTAGACGCAAACTTACAAAAGAATTATTAGTCTTGCAACTTTGTATATTTAAATATCGAATAATCAAACATGTTGCAAACTAATATTAAACCTAAAATATCGACAAAGTACTCCTGACAAGCATAGTTCCCAAATAGAACCACTTTTTATGTATGTGCATATAACATATCCCATTTGTTTAAAAATGTTTGAAGCATAACCACACACATACAACTGAAGAAATTGCTTTCGAACTTTGAATATAGAAAGATTGAATACTCAAACGCCTTGTTAACTCGTTTTAAATCTAAAATATCGACTTTATACCCCCGGAAAATATTGTTTTACATCGGGACCACCTTTTTATGTTTGTTTCAATGTTTGAAATTGAATAACTTAAAAAACATAGTGTGACTTAAGTTCGATTTTATAAGTTTTTATTCAGTAGGATCTGACTTAAATTTCGGATTAAAATCATAGCAGCAATTCATACATTCATTTTTATTGTTTGTAAATGTTTGTAGACTAACCACAATCATACCACTCAACTAATTGCTTTGCGAATTCGAATATAAAAAGTTTTATTACTGCAATATGTTGAGAACTCAAAATAAACCTAAAATATCGAATGCATACTCCCGACAAACCTATATTTACAACAAAACCACTTTGTATGTTTGTTTTAATGTTTGTCATTAAATTACTCATAAATTATCGATCCAATTTTGTTTAATTTTGTGTAAAATATTACATGTGGTTTCTGACAACTCACTGAGTAGCCGGTTGTAAAACTGTTGTTAAAATGTGGACTTCTTGCATGGTTTTGATTAACTTTTTTTTAGAGCTCAGTCAGTAAGAATGAGAGTAAAACTTCTTTACAAAATTATGATGGTGGCCTTTAGTTGAAATGCTGGTGAACTTTCAGCCTGCTCAAAACACTTAAGTGACAGTCACAGAGAAAAAGTTCCGCTTTATTATTGCCACCTTCACAGCATTTTCAGATTTTGGTAGGGCTTAAGGTTACAAGATGATCGTCATATTTAGCACGCTTAAGTTTTGGGGAAAATAAAAAAAAACGGTATGTTGGGACAATCACAAAAAAAAGTTTCGCTTTATTATCGCATTTTCACAATAATTTCAGATTCTAGTAATGCTTACGGCTAGCACGATTAAGTTTTGGGGAAAATAAAAAAAACGGTATGTTGGGACAATCACAAAATTTCGCTTACTAATCGCCTTTTCACAATAATTTCAGATTCTAGTAGTGCTTACCGCTGGCACGATTAAGTTTTGGGGAAAATAAAAAAAGAGTACGTTGGGCCATTACAAGATGATCGCTATGTTTAGCACGCTTAAGTTTTGGGGAAAATAAAAAAAGAGTACGTTGTGCCATTACGAGATGATCGCCATATTTCTTCTAATTAAAAAAAAAGCTCACGCCCAACTATGGCAACTATTGACATACGGTAATTTCTATTATGCGATATCCTTACTTTGATTTATGAAAACGAACACAGACCTTAGTGATGCTATGATTCGAAATTTCGCATTTCGATTCCAGAGCTAGACGAATCCAATCCAAGAAAGGACAATCACAGAGAACGTGATGTGTGCATAAGTTCCGCCAAATCTCTTTGAGCTTCAAGAAAACACGATTTTTTTAGGAAAAGCAAAAGAGTACATGTGACTGATTACGAGATCACCACCATTTCTGTTCTAGGATTTTGATTGTTACTTTGCCAAATGATATTTCCTCTTACTACAACATTCCTGTTTGAATTCTAAGCTAGGCTTAGTATGAAATGTTTGCATTAACCACGTCAGCGCTGAAAATCTGCAAAACTAATCCGAACACTGAAGGGACAATCACGAAGATAGTGATCTGCATTATTGGCTCCCTCTATACATCGATTGTAGTAAGCTTAAGTCATCTCGTCATAGGTAACTACCAAATCTTCTATTTTTTTTTTTCAAACTCTACTCCTGGGTTTGCAATTAGAACAAGCGTTAAAGGAAAGCTTCTTTATTTGTTTGGCAAAAGCCGAAATAAATATGTGTGCGCATATAACTCAACTCAAAAAAAAAACATAAAAGCATTCACTAAACTCTTGGGGGCATCGAAAATGTATGGTTCACTAAAATTGATGCAAATCAGGCTATGGGTTTGGAAAAAATATTCATTTTCCTGAAATCTAGTTCGTAGTTGAACTCTTTTGTTTAACTTATACTCCTTCAGTATCATGTCGAATTTGGAAGCTTTTTAATAGCTTACTGAATTTTTCTGTCAGCAGCACTTAGTATATTCATAAATTAATGACTTTACGGGGTGGTGAGTGACTATTTTTTGTGTAAAATTAGATCTTCTAGTCAAATTCGAATGGAACCCCCAAAAATTGTTTGAAACGAAGACATCATATTACGAATTCCGTGCAAAAAAAAATGTTCCGTGGTTCCTTGTTATACAGTATATTTCGTCTTCGACTATTTCTACTGACACTACTCATTCCATCCCATAACAAAAAATCATACAAAATGCTCACACAGATCCTCATTCACATGGCAAATGAGTTCACCGGCAAACATAAAGTAGATTACCACCCATGTGGAAACATCATGAACCATCAATAGCCTCTGTGTTACCCATGGTAAAAAAAAACGAACTTATAATCGCCCAGTGGATTCCATTAGCTAATCTAAGTTTAATAGCTTAATCAAACGGAAACGATTTACTATCTGATGTTAGGAAGTGGCATGTCGAAAAAAATAATAATAATTAAAATGCAATTTTTCCACATGCTTAATTAAATAATTTCTCATTTGCAATTATTTTATTTGTTCCTAATTCCTGTTTAAAAAAAAAAAAATACTCACACAATTTTCATTGTTTAAAAAATGATTAATCAACTCAAACTCGAGTATCTGTTGTATTTAAATTTTTGTACAAGCGCATACTTATAACACAAGGAAGTCAGATTGAATTAGCTTACCTGGTGAATGGTACATCAATCTGTGCACAAGTCACTTTATTGTCTGTCTTCTGTTTGGGAAGCTCAAGTCACAGCAATGGGGATCAGTTGACTGTCCAACTTTATACTCCTTCTCCACTTACATTTCACTATCCCTGCACGTTATGCTGTATTGTTGTGGTGTTGTCTGTGTGCGATGATGAAGTCTTGATGTGACTTCATAAGTAATTAACCACTATGTAGCAACCTGCTAAATAACGTACTCTTGTTACTTAAGTGAACTGCGCGCGCTTTCCATGGGTTTGTTTTGTTCGTGGTTCGTTAACGAACCGTGAAAGAGCATTTTAACGATTGTTCTTGCGTTTTTTTTTTATTCGTTCGTTTGCTCCTCAGACTTGGCCAGACCGATGAATGAGAAGAGGTAGAATGCAAGGATTCTACCACCTTCAACAGTGGACGGCACTGGGAGACAAGAATTTCTTGCTTGTGCCTATAAAACAGCAGCGGGCTATTATTTAATTATAACTGACATTTATTTCGCTTTTGATCACGAGCTGAGGTAACTTTTTGAGAAGCTAATTGTATGTGGTTGGACTTTCTTTGTGGGGCAGGTAATATTTTTTTTTTTGTAATTTTAATTTTTTTTTGTGGTCGTTGAAGTGGAGGAGTAAATTGGGTTTAAGTTGATTTTTATAACTTAAGACGATTATGTCGAAAGTTGCAGCTAAAGAGTGACCAGAATTTATGGGAGCTCTTTAAATTGTTTGGACATGAAGGTCGAGTGAAGTGAGCTCGTTGAAGAAGTGGTTCGAAGCAAAGAGCATTCAAAGAGAGGTGACATGTATCGCATGTTAATAAGTAATTTGATAGATGTATGCATGTTTTAAAAGGGTCACTGCTTATAGTGTTTCAAGCCACAAGCTTAAACCTTATTCCCCCTAAAGTAGATCACTAAACGGTGATAACTTGAAAAAATAATATTTAAACAACTAAAGGTACACAAATAAAACAGTCACGTAATAACGAAAATGTTTTACCTGAAGACGCAGAAATCGCAGCCTTTATATCGTTCGTTATTTTATAACGATCATCACAGTTTTGATGAAGAAATGGAAGCTTTACAAAGGAAGTTTTGAACAAAAGTCTTAGGCATTGATATTTGTACATTTGTATGTAGATATTTGTATGATCCTCACGTTTTCATTTTACGGTTACTAAATTAAAAATTGTTTCCACTCAAAACAAAATCTTTTTTATATTAAAATGGTTAGCGTTGGTATAAAAAAGAAACATGACGTGCAGAACGAATAATTTTTCAAACAAAAAACGCACATTGCGGGATATTTTGATTTTCCTCAATGAACACAACTGTATACTATTGATGTAACTATTTTTTTGCAACTTATTTAGAAAAACCCTTTATTTTATCTTAACTCAAACATCACAGTCTCTACAATCTTTTTTATTCGGATCTGTCCGGTTTTTATAAAGGAAAAAAACAAGTTGAAACAAAAAACCTCACTGCGGTAATTTTTTTGTTGCTCTTTGCACATAACTGTACATATTTACGACTTTCAATTTACGTATAAAACATGTTTGAAAAATTTTTTAAATTTAATTGATCGGTTAAGTTTTGACAGAGATACAGGCATTTACAAAAAAAAAGAATCGTGGCTTTAAAAAAGTACTTCATCGGCGAGTTCATTATTTCATCCAATTGACGTAGCTGTAAAAATGCAAAAGTAACGAATTCAACATTTAAATATTCTAGGTATCAAATCGAATCCTTTTTGATAATGATCAGCTAATTTTTGAGGAAAATACACTAATTTTTAAAAATTCAGTCCTATTTTTGACACCCGACTTTGCCGGAAACTTATTGCTTTATTGAATGACTGTAAGTTTTAAAATAGAAAAATCTTACATTTCAAAACTCGGTAAATGTGAGCTTCGAATCGAGTCATATTTCATTAGAATCGGCTTAGATTTGATGAAGTTAAATGTGTTTTCATAGAATTAGTAAATCTTTAAACAAAAGAGTTCCCCTGCGAACTGGCCACAGGCAGGTGGGTATGATTATTGGGATGGGGTGTAGATTTTGTTGCGAGGAACGAATTTAAAGCTGTTTTTGGTTGGGAAAAACTAAACAATCGGTCTAATTGACTAATGCATTAATCAAGGGGTACTATGCGGTGAATTTTAGGGCGAATTTCGACGAAAAGTTGAAAGTTTTCTGTGCTCTTATAGTTAGAAGTCATTTTGGAAACAGCTTTGATCTCCATAGATAAATCTGTGGCCTTTAAACTGATTAATTTAGGGCTTATCATCACTGTAATTTGCACTACATTTTCAGTTCTAAAAATATTATAATGATCAGTCAAAATGGTATAAAAGCTTGAGCGTGAGAGCAATTTCGTGTCAATCGCTATATTTTATTAGATCTTAGATTATCCTGTAGTTACAGCGATTTGACTAATTATTTTTATCTTACTAGTTAGAAGATATCCTGGCAATCATTTTATGGGCCATATCTTGTTATAAACTATAGCTATCGAATCGATGAATATAGTGGTTCCAAGTTATTTCGACACGATTTCAATGATGCAAATTAGGTTATACCCGAGGGTGTAGATAAAATGTATGTTGGCAAAAGCTTTGTGTATAAGAAAGCTATCTGGAGTCAAACTTTGGCAGACGTAAAACTAGTGCAATGTCATTTGATTTACTTAAACCTAAATCATTGCTTTTTCATTTCATTTCATAAGCCATATCAAGTGGCTTAGAAGTGAGTTCATTATCCTATCCTTCTATAATCTCTCTTCGTTCATATTCAAGCTATCTAGTCCTATAAATTTCCTCTTGAAACAAAAAGTATGTTTAGTCTTTAAAAATATTTTTCTTCCGAGTATCCGACGGTCTTGTAAAAAAGTGCACGAAACCAACCATTGTCTTCAATGAAAAAGGTCATTTATAAGGATTTTCTTTCCTTCTTCTCCGGAAATTCGACTACTTACCAAGCAGACTTTATTTTTCATTAATCATCTTCCCACGTTCCTTCTAACAGAGTTCGCTGAATCACGTCATTTGTCACCTTAAGTGGTGTCCTTACAAAAAATTACCACTCCACTAAATCCAGTACCGCAACAAATTGAAAAAAAAAATGTTAATAAATTAAAAGCGTCTTACTAAATTCTTAACCATCAAACAATATTCAAATCAAGCCCTCCCACGTAACCACCTACAATCAAATCGAAATTCAGATTAAAGACAAATCGCTTTTGATGTGAAATTTAAAACTCAACTCGCAATAAAAATCGATAAACATTACGTTTACATTTAATAAAAACAAAAATCAATAGCTTCATCGGACATTGACATACATTAATATAGACATAACCGAGACTACACACAAAAACCCACACACAAATCTAGGTATCCAATAAAAAATTGTTTTTTTTTCTCTTTATTTCTGTATCTGTATCTCAATTGCAAAGTACCAATTTTCATTGTGAATGTGTAGCCTTTGTCTGGCGAATTTATGTCTCAGCTAAAGCATGTAGAAAATGAAACTTACCATGAAGATACAAAACAACTCCAAAACAACGACAATAATCAGCCATAAAAAGCTCTGTAGCCTCCACAAAAAAAAAAGTATCTTTTTATTACCCTCAGTGTACTCATTTTATTTTTATCTACACACAGAGGTTGGGGATTGGATTTGGATGCTTGCTAGCTCACCACACATTCCATTAAACACGTTAGCCCAGCATTGAGCCAACATTATGTTTCAACATTTCCACATCCACCAATCCGCCCGATTACATTCCAGTGAAAAAGTGGGCGTTTACCTTTCCCAAAAACCCTAAGATTAAGATACGAAAATTCCATCCAAGAAGAGAAATATCTCCAACTCACCACGATGTCATTTTACAAGAGATGAAGAAACTAAAATTCAACACACCAAATCAAAGCAACAAAAAAAAAACAAAAAAAAAATACTCGTCTAGACCGGATGTTGCGCACGTAGTTTGTGTTGGTATCCTTGCATGTGTGGTGTGTACATTTGTACTTTCCCTCTCGCAGACTTCGTGGACCAAAGAATTTTTTTTTGTTTTTATGAACAAAAAAAAAATTCATATACCCAAACCATAGGCGCGTGACCACGCCTCTAATGCTTTACACGCGAATACAACACAGCGCCTGGTTGAAGGAGAAAACGGGAAAAAAGTAACGTATGCGCAATGGCGTTCGCGTAACGATTACTTCGTTGTTGTTGTATCTAGATACGAATTTAATTTTAGTTTTACTTTGCTTTGGGTGTGTGGGTGTGTGTGTTTTTATGTTTTCTTGCAGAGTTGTGTGCTAAATGAACCGGAAAGTGGGGGAAATCGGTTTCTTGGCGGCTGATTGGGTTAATTCGATATATTTGGCTGTGTATGTGCTGGAGTTACTTTGAGGTTGATTTGCTCTTCGTCTTCCTTTTTGAATTTTTTTTTTTTTTTGGTTGAGTGAGAAAACAGGAAAATAGAAACGATCATGCAGAAAATGGCTACCATTTGGCCAAGGAATTAATTTTTTCTCTAAGTTGTTTGTTGTTGGATGGAATTTTAAAGAGTTGGATGTTGAGGAGGGTTTTATTCCCTAGCAAGGCGTTTTTCTTATTTTTTCAGGATGATATTTCAGTCAGGTTAGAATATCTACCTATTGAAGGGAGGTTTGGGGAGGTAGGCACTGCAGATGTACATGAAGTTGAATTGATGTCCGCATTTTCAGTGTGTGGCTTTTCTATCGATGGTTTGCAGTCGTCAGCAAAAGGTTGCCAAAGATAAAAATTGATGAAAGTAATGTAATTTTATGATTTTCAACGTTTGAGGAGTTTTTTTTTGAGAAGTTGGCCCTCATTAACTACACATAACCCTCATTAGTAGTAACAAATAATCGCTTGTGAATTTTAAATTCAACCTCTTGATGGACTACTTGTCAATTTAAAATGAAAATATCGGAAAAAGTTGATTCTGAAAAAATGTATAGTATCTACGGGCAGCTATTGAAATTCGCGGTAGTATTTCTTAGGCTGAATGAGGACATATTAGCGTAATAAATATTCGTATTATCTACTATAGAATCTATTGGCATTTATGTCAATATTTTTGAAGCTTAATGAGGTCATATCATCTATTGACCTTTATGGCGATCTTTTTGAAGCCTACTGAGGGCTATTTAGTAATTATTGACTTAGGTGTGTGGCAGTCAGGAAGTATGCCTTCAACAAACACCCGCATTTAAAAATAAAACCAACATCTGGACATTCATTGACTCCTTTACTGAAAATGTGCTCCATACAGATCCTAAAGACCCTCAAGCCTAGCTTATCCCTTCATTTTTGTGTGTGGATTTTTTTTTTTTGGTCACAACGACAAGTTTGAGAAACTTCTTGTGACAGTGTTACTCATAGATGTTTGTCAGGCTTTTGCAAGAAGTGAAGCCTTGACAAAAATAAACGGAGGTGTTGTTACTTAGTCCAACAAAACAACCACTAAACACTGCCCCAATTAAAATGAAATATCTAGCATAAACGGCCAATACAGGCCCTCAAACCTAGCTTATCCCTCCATTTGTGTGTTTTGATATAATTTTTGCCACAAAGTCAAATTTGAGAAGCTTCTCCAAAGAAGCAACCACCAGGTCACTGCACACTGCCTGAGTGTAAAACTAAATTCAGAATCTTCAGACTTTATAAAAAGGGGGATTCGTCAATGTTTACAAGTTTATGGCGGCCATGTTGTTTTATTCGCATTTGTCAAATCAGTTTTTTTTATTACAAAGTTACAGATATCAAATAGCATTTCAAGTTACACGCTTAGAGGGCCACTAAGAGTGTGTATCTGTAGCTGAAGCTTGAACCTAAGTCAGAAGTTAAAATCAAGGCAACCTGTAAGCGCTTACACAATGTGCATCTTCGTGAATCTGAAGCTCGAAGTTGAATGGACGGCAACTTCATGCAACATATGTATCTCCCTTTCGACAGCGATACAAGACCCTTTAACTTGCATTGGTGTTTGAATTCAGTAGGTTAGGTCAGGTTAGGTTGTAGTGGCTGCACGCTATGCGCGTGCACACTTAGACCATAAAGTTCTGTTGTGGTTCCACGTGGATCTGTCGACTTTCCTATATTTGTTCGCCTTATTGAACCATTCAGAGCTTACTATGCAGCGAAGGAGGTTTCTGACATTGATGATAGCCAGCTCACCTAGCTCACCTAGATTGTCGCAGGGGTACTCTCCCAGATGAAGTTTCTGTTTTAATGAGAGAGCAGGACACGAGCAGAGAAGGTGAGTAATACTTTCCTCATCTTGTTTGTCTAAGCAGCTTCTGAAGAAGTCATTGCTGAAGATCCATAGTTTTCTTGCGTGTAGGCCTATCGGACAGTGTCCTGTAAGGACACCGAAAATGCTGCTCATGTTTGATCTGTTCAACTTTCTCAAGCAGATGGAGTGCTTCTGGTTAAAGTTAGGCCAGAAGAAAAAACCGATTTGACAAACGCTGCCAAAGTTAGGCCAGAAGAAAAATCTTATTTGACAAATGCTGCCAAAGCGACATGGCCGTCAAAGACTTGTTATGTTCGAATGAGTGTTATTTAGCTTAAACGTAGCTCGCGTTGCACATCTTTCACGAAAGTCGCGAATCCTTAAAATTCGACATTCCATAGTTTGGTGGTGAAATTCAAGACAATCGTTTCGATAAGCAATCACAAAGCACTTGTAACATCAAAGCAATATCAGATCGGCTGGCAATATCCATGCTGTCTATGAATGTGTGACATTGAACCCGGGACAGTCGATTCCTAGCTTTGGAAAAGTTATCGAACTTTCTCTGTTGTGTATCCAACAAAATAAGACGCACAAGCTGGTGATAACCGCATAACTTGGTGAGTCTTATTGTCGGAACTTAGGTTGTAACTGTTCGCTGAAATGGCTTTATTTGAAAGATGGCACCAAATTTTATTGTCGGAACTTGGGCCTGTAACCGTAGAAGAACGCCGTTTGGTCGCTGATAGGTCTTTGTTTGAAAGACGGCACCAGTTATGGCAAAGAAAATTACCTTTAGCGACTAGGAGCATTTTCGACTGAATGGGTATGTTAACGAGCTAAATTGGCGTTCATGGGTGTGGCAAAAAGATTAAAAAAAAATTTTTACCACATGCCATTACATCCGAGAAAGTGTGCAAAAGTTTCCCTAGGCAGTCGATTTGTCGCTTTGCTGTCGATTCCGTAACCTTGGCGAATTTTGCATCGAAATATCGGAATGCAACCGTAAAAGATCCAATTTACCCAGAACCTCAAACTTATCCCCTCAAAGACAACGACGTTTGTTCGCTGACTACGCTTGGAAGCGTTTGGAGCAGGACCTCCGAACCGAAAAACCATCTTGAGAGCCATATTTTTGGAAGAATGACCATGTCTACCACTGAAATTTCCATGCATGGAGCGGTGTCAACACGTGTTTCATCAGTTGCCACTGCATCCAGAAAAAGCAGCTGTTTGGTGCTAATGTTGACCCGGCACCATCATTCGTTAAAACTTCTTCCAAAACAAGTTTGGTAAGGTCCTCACCGTCAACGACGATCGCTACAGATCTATGTTCCCCGATTCCTTTTGAACCGAATTGAATCATATGGACGTGGATGACATGTGGTTATACAGAAGGACTGCGCTTAGTACCACACAGCGAACGATACAATGGAAATGTTGCATCGAGTAGGGTTACCCCTTGTGGAGGTGATGGAAAATGAATACCAAGATAATGATTTGGAATTCGACCCTGTTAGACTTTTTCTGGGGGGATTTTCGAATTCGGAGGTTTACGCTAAAAACCCGCAATTTTGCATGTGAGTAGGGTTATCCCTCGTGGATGTGACGAAAAATGGTCACCACTATGGTGCGATTCGACCCTGTTAGAGTTTTTCTGTTGGGATATTTGAAGTCGCAGGTCATTGCTAATAAGCTGCAATCGACCGATGCCCGCAAAATGAACATAACCCAGGGCATTGCTCAATTCAGCAGGATCTATCCGGCAGGATCGGTAACAATTGGACCTCTCCAATCGGTATCACCCTCCAAAGCCGCCGCGGATGTCAGTGGTGCGCTGAACTGCCGCGCAGAAGGTCTGGGTTCGATTCCTAACCGTAGCAACATCTAAATGATTTTTCACTCGCCCTCCTCTCATAATAATCGGACAGTAGTATCAACTGTCAAGAAACGCTTTTCTCAAATCCGCCGTGTCAGCATAAACAGAATGTCCCACCATCGTGCAACAAGTACACACGCGCACATGAATGGCTGTGAGAGAGCTCGGCCCTGAGTACTAACAAGCCTGTTGCGCCAAAAATTTGTATTTATATGGAATAAGACGTCTGTCGAGTGCGCACCCTTGGTAGTGGTACTAAGGCGCTGCCTTTCCAGCCCATTTTGCATAACAATATCGCAGACTTCTGGTATAATTTCAGCAATTCCGCTTCCAATCCTCCCCTTAAAATTCACATCTTAGCACGAGCTGTATGTGATGTGGCACCATCTTCTTGGGACCGGACGTTATGTAGGCGTAATTGATCAAATTCGGGCACAAGAAAGTCTTCCAACATGTTCGAGAAAAGTCTATCACTATCTTCAGGGCTTAAATAGTATTGAGATTTGAAGCGGAGTACCGCAGGGCTGCATTTTACTGCAGTAGCATGGTTTGTTTATAAAAAAAAGTCTTCCAACATGTTCCTATAGTGGTCATCAGCATATGTTACAACATTCCATTGAGAACATAACACGCACTCGGTACTAAAAACTTGAATTCCTCAAAGTACAACTGGAAAGATTATTGTGCATTCAAGGTTTAGTTCGGTTGAAATTTATAGTCGATACCCCATTAAGTTGCAAACTCACATACACCTGCTTCAGCCTCAATTCAAACCCTTTTATGTTAACTAAAATCCACATACTCATTCTTATCAACCAAAATCACTGAAAATTATAGACCTTACACAGCTTAACCTAAACGTTGTTAATTTTTCCCGATGGATATTACGAGGTAAATGTTCATTTAATAATCATTTGGATTATAGACGCTATGGGAACACTTTTAAATAGCTAATGGAATAGTTGTTTGCCAATGACAAAATCAAACCCAAACCTGCGTGTAACTTATCTGATCGAACTGTGTCATTATAGAAAATATTTAAGTACCTTCTATTAAAGGTGGAGGTTGCACCGACCATTTCAAATGGTTTTTACTATCAATTCGAATTTTTTTAAATCGCCTCATTAGGTAGGTAACTCAGATCATTGTGACAAGAATTAGTTTTTTCAAGCGAAACTGATTTTATTTTTTTGGCACCACTGTGTTTTAGGGTTACCCTGCGTGCAATTAAAGTGTTCGATTATATTGTTTCTCGGATTTTGTTTTAAATGCTTATATGGTTGAAAAAAAATACAAGGTTGCATCTTACACATGAGCATGTAAAGTGATTCTTGTGGGTCATGTCAACTGAGGACATAATGCTTTAAATCCTAGAAGCAACAACACCAACGTTTTCTGACTCATTTCTTGCAAAAATTAAGAACTAAGCTGATAAGTAAGTAAGTAGTATGATGAGTTTCTCAAACTTGGAATTCAGAGTCCGTTGAACAGGAGGTCCAAAATTATAACATCGTAGACACAAATGAATAAATAGCTCGGTTCGAGACCTTCTATTTATGATCCAATAATGCCAGATATTTAATTTATTTTAATAAGAACATCTGTACGTAGATAGAAGTGGCGGTTCGGCATGAACCCAAGTAGCACTAACGTGCATTTTTGTAACCACGACTCGAGGACCTTTATTATGATTGTTGTGATACAGGCGGTCTTTATATCCAGCCTGGTGAGGTTTAGAAAACGGAAAAGTCGTTTGGTCTAACGAATGAAATCTGGCTCTTGCTAGTGCAAGACATTTGCAAATGAAATAGGAGAGGGTTTCTCTCTCAATTGTGTTCCCTCAACTGCGGCATTGAGGGGTGCATGGAATCCCTAGTTTGGCCGCATGGTCTCCAAATGGCCAGTGCCCCGTGACTTTCGCCGTAATTCTTGCGATATCTGGCCGGGAATAAGGACAAGCACATGTGCTCCTTTTTGGCCACTTAATGGTCTCGATTGCTACTTCTTTGCCTACTAAGCCCCTCTGATGGCCGCATTCAGGAGCTCAGATTTAGTAAGACATCTGAGGTGAAGCTCTGCTCTCAATGGTCAAAAATGATCGATTGATCAATGAGATCACAATATACCAAAAAAGCTGCTCTAAGTGTGCTGGCGAACTTGCTTGCAGCAACTCTAACCAAACCTTTCCATGAGAACAGAGCCTCATCTAAGATTTTTACTAAATCTGAGTTCCGGAACACAGCCATTGTTGTTCCGTATTTATTCTAAATATTTCATTTTAAAACGTGAAATATGTAGAATTCCTTCAGATCGCACTTTACAAATCCTCTTAAGCACCTATGCGATATGAGTTGCATAACTCTAGGGTCGCTTTTAAAATCTCGTTGGTGCGCTTTGTCCAGGAGAGGTGTTTCAAAAAAAGCCAACCGATATGTTTACTCTTGATCTCCGTATCGAGAACTACAGGGCTCCATTTTATATCCACAACGATGTCTGATGATTAAGAGTCACGTCATCATACCTGAGACTTCTTGACCATGACCAAACTGTACTGGCTGCTGGTTCACTACTTAGGCCCGGTTTTTCAGTGCTGATATAACTAACACCGGAATAAATTTAATCCAGACTTCGCTCATGAAGCAGTTTTTCAGTACTAAATTATGTTTGACTCCGTGTTCACCACACACGGAGTCAAACATAATTTAGTACTGAAAACCTGCTTCATTTGGTAGTACTCAGGATTAATCGATTTTGCCGTCAAAAAGTTATCGAAATGTGTAGAATCTTCAAGTGCTCAGCTATCAGCTGTTTGTTTTTTTTTTTCCATACAAATGAAAATGCTTTTGTCACGATCTTTCAAGTCTTTTTCTTCTTCAAACAGCCAGGCTCAATATTTAACGAGTCGCTGTGATCTGAAATTAAATATATCGTCCACGTATTTAGTTTTAAAAAAATTGATAAAATGTCCACATAAATGGAATTGAAAATAATTGTTTTTTTTTTTTGGTATTTTATCATCTGTAAAAAAACATCTGAACATTTAATCCCAGGGTTAACTCAGCAATCTTGCTGGGTTAACTCGAAGTCAACTCTGGATTCAAATTGACTGAACTACTATCAAGAGTTAACACGAGTTTAATCCCAATATTTGGACTCGCGTTAAAAAACTGGGCCTTAGGAGATTAATTTGTTGATCCCGCCCTAAATGTGATGAGTGTTGTGATATTTGATATGTGACATCTGAACAGAGCTGGAGGTACGAATTTAATTTATCTACCCCCCGCCTACTGATATTATTATGCCATACTGCTCTTGATATGTGAAATGGGGTACCACAGGGGTCCATTTTATACACAACACTTTTTCTGATGAATCAAAGTCACATTATTCGTGCTGCCGCAACAGAAAAGCAATAAAATATCTTGACTTGGCGATTTTGAAGGCTCACGACTTAGGCTTCGCTTACAGCAGTGCGAGATGCGATATTTAAATGCGACAAAAGCAGATATTGAAATTTTTTTTTTAAATTATTTGCGACAAGCTCGCATTTGTCGCATAAAAAATCGATACACTGTACGCGCGTGCATATGAATACATGCGAACAGTTTTCTCGCAAACAAACGCTTCTCGCATCGTATCGCTTTCTCGCACTACACTACGAGCAGCCCTAGTATATGAAATACCTGGTGTCTCCTCAAATTTCAGGTGACCAAATGTGATAGTTGTGGAAATGTTGCCAAATATTTTACCTTGTTAGAGATTCGTCCCCCCTTTTCGCTGGTAAAAAGTCTACCATAGGTATTCAGTTGCCTAAAAGGAGTTGTTGATACGTTTTTGTTTGGAGATATTTGAGAAAAGCCTTGAAGGCTCAGATAGTATTGAGATTCGAAGCGGAGTTCCGCAGGATTTTACTTGAAAGTAAAAACACTAACGTTGTCCGTCTGATGGCTCTTGACCTAAGAGGTGAATTTCCATATGACGCCCTAAGTTTATTTTCTAAGGTGCGAAAGTCAAGACATACTGTGTACTCATACCGTGTCCGGTAGGGACAACCTCAAGTGATTATTCAACTGGCGCCAATCTTCAGTTAAACCGCAAGAATGATAAGGTTGGATGATGTTTACTGAGGACATGGATTACCCAACCATTACCTAGGTTTAAAGCTATATTGCTGCAAGTGTGACTACATGAGGTTTGGTCTATCCATGTCAACACATCAAATTTCCTAGTCACACCTGGTCATTACTGGCTCAATGTTGTAAGACCAGTGCTTCACAAAAATCCATAACGAAGCTATGTCCCTCATTCAGGGACTTGCCGGAATTTCTTTTCTAGACCCTGGAAGATGTATTTTAATAGGTTTTGACTTATATGACACAAACTTTGGGACAGTGACATAGAAAGTATGTCCTCGGGGGTGTTCTTTCTTCACTTCTTTGGCTACTGGTAGTCAACGCAGCATTGAGGAGATTAGAAACCACCACAATAAAAACGGTGACTTACGCAGACGATGTGTTTCTCATGGCATTTGGGAAATCTCCATCGACTCTTAGCGCAATCATGCAATGCCTTAACGAACTCAACAGATGGTCAGTACCTTGCGGCCTGGGTGTAAGTCTGAAGAAAACAGCATTATTACTCATCTCTAACAACACATGGTGGAGCCTCCCACCGACTCTGGGAGGGTCCACCCTCTCACTATCAGTAAGTGCCAAATACCTTGGAGTGATACTCGTTAGCTAGCTAAACTGGAAGCATCTGCGGTAAGAAATAGGGTCCCTTCCTAAAGGTCACGAAATGGCTATACACAGCTGTAGTCAGGCCGATTCTCACCTACGATTGCTTATTCTGGTGGAATTCCATGAAACAGGTAAGTTTTGCATTGTAAGGCTCCAAAAAGTCATCTAACACTCTGAATTCGCTGTAGCTGCACATCGCAATTCGTTTTCAAAAAAGTGTGAACCGAAAATTCCTCGCACCGATTTTCATCGACTGCCTCTTGATGCGAATGAATGTGCTTTTCTGATGCTTGGGTTTTATATTCGTTGCTCTCCAGTACCGGCAGTTCTGCAAAGACAGGCTGATTAGCACTCTTTACGTTTTCTACGTTTCTTGATGATATTGGTCGCCTGGATTACCTTTCTTGATCTTGGTCGCTTGGATTTCAATTTTTCGGGGTCAAAAAGTAAAAAAGACTCAGGTTATGCCCACAACTTGAATCTTCTTGATCTGCATTTTCGAACGAAAGGTATGTTTGGTCCATCATTTCAGTGCCGAAAGCCTCGATTATGGCAAAATCTTCTACTCATGATCGGCAATATGACAACTGATCCTCACAGTTTGAGATTCTATTCAAAATATTTTTGCTGATCTTCCAGTAACACTAACATTGCACTTATGACCGGCAATTGACATAACAACGCATCTGTCCCCGAATCATTGATTTTGTAAGTTTACAAGTCAGATGACTGTACTCCACTCCACATGCGTGCATGTGTAATGTTGGCCTAAATGTTGGCAACCTAAAAGTGCTTTATGTTATTTTTTCTGCGACCAAAACTTGGTTTTGAAGTTCATATTCATTTTAATGAGCACGCATAACGCGCAGTTGCCTTCAGAGAAAAGTCCCATATGACTGAATTCCCAGGCGCTAGGCTACTGATTGTCATAGACCTTGCGCCATTCCGATTATTTGTCTTCAAACGTAAAGCTGAACAAGACTAAATTTTATTCTGAGACACCTTGTAAGTATTTTACCAAGCTGATGTATTCCTACAGGCTCAGCGGAATGAACAGCCGCGCAGAAATTCTGGGTTCGATTCCCAGCCGTAGCAAGACTTAAAAGATTTTTCACTGTCCCTGCTTTCGTCATAATCTGACAGTAGTATCAATTGTTAGGGAAAGCTTATCTTATCTATTACAGGAGGTCCCGCCCGCCATCGTGCAAGTAGTACGCACATGAATGGTTGTGAAAAAGCTAGGCCCTGGGTAATAACGAGCCTGTTGCGCAAGGAATTTTTTTTTATAATTTGATGTATTTCACGGTCTATAGATACATCTATTGCAACTGGATTTCTAACATTTCATTGCTTAGTCCTACAGAGGAATATGAGAGGCTGTTGGTTGGTTGGTTGTTTCCGAAAAAAAACTCCTGGCTTTCAGGAAGGAAAAAACTGTTTATACCATACCCATGCCGCACAATTCTTCACCCCGGATCAGACTGTACTCTCCAATCACATAAAACGTTCACAAAATATTGCTTGATCACAACTAACTCGCACCTTATCGCATAAACTCACTTTAATCGTTCAACTAGATACACGCAAAACTAAAGTATATAGCTCCGGCTGTTTGTTATCTTTTTTGTTAAACGTTCCCCTAAATGATTATAAAATTATGCAACCAAGTACTTAGTTTCCCATGACAGCCTCGCATGACACGTAAAGTTGGACTTCGCACATGCGAACCTCGACTAGAAACTTCTGTTGCAGTTCTTGTTAGCCCCTCTGTCTCATTTCGACATGAATTTCGCATCACCTTTCAAAAGAAACTCCAGTAACTCTTGCCAATGTTAACATGCTGTGCCAGTGCCTAAGGGAAATCCAAGGGATCACTACCATATGTGATGACATAAGCATAAAAAAAAAATTTGTTTCTCAAGTCATGCAGGTATTTTTCCACTTATGCGTACCAACCTCAGTCACATTCCAGTTCCGAACTAAAACATTTAAAAATAAAAAAAACGACAAAAACATTTTAATTGATGGCACCTGCCTTAACCTCAATAAAAAATAGTTTTAACACCATCAACACACGTTGATAGATTGTAGCGATAGATCTAAGCGCACCAGTGATCATAAACGAATCTCGCATCACAAACACGATGGACATTTGAAAATCAGCCATTACCTCTGGTACCGATCATCCCCATAAATTAGACCACTTAATAGCTTAATTAATTACTAAATAAAATAAATAACAAAAAAAAAAACCTCAAATGAGAATGGAACGCACATAAAAAACGCCTCAAACTGGGATACAAAAAAAAAAAAAGTAATTATCCGAACATAACCTTTTAAATGCTCTCGAATGTAAGACCTCTCACACTCACACTGAGAGTATCTATCTAACAGAGTTTATAGGGTATACCTGTTGGAGGTTTAAATTCCACTTTTGGCGGGACTTTTAAACCCAATTGATGACATAGATAAAAGTTTAGCGTGGGTTCCTTATCTAGATACCAGCCCACGGACAAATGGGTATCTGCGCGAGCATATACCGGACACTGGGCATACTCTGGTTGAGTGATTCCACTTTGTGCGTTTGAAAGATACAATTTTTCTTTTTATTGAGATTTTAATGAGCTCTGCATTTAGGTGTTAAACTGACATTAAGATACATCTCGGTTGCTTGGCGTTGTTGTCATTTTGTGAATTTTCGTATCTAATTTGAATTTAATTTTCGTTTGTATACGATCACCCTTGGAGCGGTTGTAACCTGTTTCAAGGAGACCAAGGTTGTTGGCAGGCGCGCATATACTTGGAGAAATTCCTGAAGTTAAATACCGCCACTACCGCCACTACCGCCACTACCGCTGCGGCACAGCATGACACTTTTTATCACACTCCAGCGCGTCCAGTTTGTGTTTCTGTTTTCGTCTGGTTGTGTTTTCCACACTGTCAGAGTGCGAGATTAGTATCTTTTGTAACTGGTGGCTATTTTTAGAGCAATTTTCACTCTAAGCCCCTTTTTTCGGAAGTAAGTAAGGCGGTGGTGCTGTAGTGGCACCACACCGCCACCAGAGGCTAACGCTTAGCATGTGTGTGCTGGCGGGGTTGTGTGAAAAAGGAAGTTATAGCGATATTGGGCGTAATGAATTTAAATTTTAATTGTTACCTACCGGTCTGCTCACAGTCGGACGGGGAAACAAATTATTTCCAGGAGCAAAAGATACGAGTTGGATATTTTTTTTTTTTGTGAATTTTTTTGTTTCTTTCCTCGTCAAAATTATTTTTGAAGTGGAGTGCAATCAATTATGCAATGCAAACGGTCATGGTTGAGATGGCAGTTAATTGCCTAACCGAACGGTTTTTTTTTCGTTTAAATGTTTTTTTTTTTTAGTCGGGATATTTGCTGGTAATAATTTCGCGGAAGGAAATAGTGCGCTGGGTAGCTGCATGTGGTGATTGATGATAAGTCGCTAAGTGTCATTTAATATGTTTGCGCAGGTGTAGATAGATGGTGGAGATGAGTATGTTAGGGGATTTGCAGGAATATTTGTGTACCACCTTGCGTTTTTTTTTTATTTGTCTTCTTGGAATCGGATGTGGGTCAAATTTAATACATTTGTGCTGTGGGTGATTCACTTTTTACTAGCGAGTTTGAGTCATTTTAGGCAATCAAGGAGGTTTTAAAAATGAAAGCGTCACTTTGAGATATATACAAGGTTACATGAAAAATTTTTGCATCATTGAGCTGAAATCGGAATTGAAATAAAAAAAATTCTGACTAATAAAAATGATTTTTGAGGGCCATAAGCCATAATTTATTCCATCAGTTCAGTGAATATGCACTTCGAAACTTCGAAAAATGTTTGCATCATTGAGCTGAAATCGGAATTGAAATGAAAAAATTCTGACTAATAAAAATGATTTTTGAGGGTCATAAGCCATAATTTATTCCATCAGTTCAGTGAATATGCACTTCGAAACTTCGAAAAATGTTTGCATCATTGAGCTGAAATCGGAATTCAAATGAAAGAAATTCTGACTAATAAAAATGATTTTTGAGGGCCATAAGCCATAATTTATTCCATCAGTTCAGTGAATATGCACTTCGAAACCTCGTTTTGGGCGAATGGAAAAATGAAACAAAACCACTTTTAGGTCGCCAACATTTTAGGTCTAACATTTCCATATTTATATGTTAATTAATCGACTGTTTATGTGGTGTTACAAATTTTTGACATGATTTAATCTTGTATTCGAAAAACACTTTTCAACATTTTGGCCTATTTTTTCCACAGTTTGACTTTAGCATTTGTGATGGCACAAATGATCAATAACCGCTCTTGATTCTTCCTTCGCTAAAATTTTTTAAATATGTCATGATATCAAATTTTTGGAACACAAATTTGGATTCTATTTCTAACTTTTAGGCCTAAACTTTGCACATCATGACTTTGTGCTACATAATTGAAGAGTACAGCATATTAGGTTGTCAACATTTTAGGCCCAATCTAACCTCATAGGAGTGTAACTAAAAGGGGTCAACCATTACACAAACATGCACGCGCAGCACAGTGATCGGACATGCAAACTGAGAGAGCATGGTGTTGGCTGTGTGATTGTACTTGCAGCATGAGGTATTTCAGAATATTTTGGTAATTTCTTGATTGTGCATACATAAATGAAATCTACGAAGTTAAGGGAACAAAATCAAACGGAGAGTACAATTTTACTTTAATAATGAAGACCAGCGTCAGTTTTCGATAAACCCACTGATGGGAACTGTGTGTCTGCATTCATAGTATGTGAATAAAGCTTAAATGTGGATGCTTGTGATTTCCCAAGGATGCATGGGTGAAATCCTATGAAATCTCTTTTTCATTGATTGGTCCAAATTTTCAAATCGAATTTTCTGAGCATAATTTTATATTCTATTATTGTAGAAAACATTTGAGCCACATATTGACCTTGGCATTCATAAAAAAAACTATCATTTAGGTTGTTAACATTTTAGGCCTATTATAACTGCACTATACTATCAAAACTCACATACTTACTGTTTGCATGATTTAAAATATTTGGAGCATGCATTTGTACTGTACTTTTGTTGAAAATTTACCAAAATTTAGGTCTAATCTCCTGTCGAGAGCTTAGTGCCAAGATTAGTGCTTCAGGATGCCAACATTTTAGACTGTAAAATTGTTTTCGTACATGGACCGTTTTTTATTAGGTTGTTAACATTTTAGGTCTAATATAACCGCACTATACTATCAAAACTCACATACTTACTGTTTGCATGATTTAAAATATTTGGAGCATGCATTTGTACTGTACTTTTGTTGAAAATTTACCAAAATTTAGGTCTAATCTCCTGTCGAGAGCTTAGTGCCAAGATTAGTGCTTCAGGATGCCAACATTTTAGGCTGTAAAATTGTTTCCTTATATGGACCGTTTTTTATTAAATAACATGAAGTATTTCAAATCTAAATTCGGGTTGTATTTTTGTGTAAAGTCAGAAATATTTTTGAATAATTTTGCATTTGTACAATTTAGGTAATTCCATAAAAGACCTTTCAGATTTTTTGGCCTTATATTAGAACTTTGAAATCCCACCATCGAATTTTATGTGTGGTCCGAATTTTTAATATGATATCAAATATCTGCAGCTATAATTTGGGCCATAACGTTGATAAAAATTCGTCAACATGCTGGTCTAATCTTCCTCCGACTTTGTGGCATAAAACTCTCAATATTTTTGGCCTCATATTAGCACATTTGATTCTTACCAAAAAATATTTGTCTGTGTATGGTCCGAATTTTAAACATGATGATAACATTTCGACTAAATTTGGAGTTTTTTTTTATTATTAACAATTGGGTAGCATTAATGCCTAATCTTTACACAATACATAGATTTGATTATAACACGAACTTTTGGGGTACCAACAATTTAGGCCTCGTATTACAACACTTGATTCACTCCTAATCAATTTTTCTTTGTGGAAAATAGCAATTTAAGATCCCATTGTAAGGATTTGTCATTAATTCATTATATTGTACAACTCGAAAGGTTGCCAAGACTTAAGGCATTTGTTTCTTATCGAATCAACTTTTTCAAATCGGATCATAGGTAGAGGTCCGATTTGAAAACTTTATAACTTTATATCACACATAAGGAATTCTGGACTATATTGTTATTACACCTCATTTTTCTGTACACTTTAGACAACTATTTGGAGCTTAATTTGGACTCTGTTTTTGTTGAAAATTTACCAAAATTTGGGTCTAATCACCTAACAACATGACTTTCAGGGTGCCAACAATTTAGGCAATGGATTTTTTTTTATGAGCCGAATTTTTTCAGCGACATGAAGTATTTCGAATCTAAGTTCTGGTTGTTTTGTTGTTTAAAATTGGTAAATATTTTTGACTAATCTCCTTGTGTGGCGCGATGGTTAGTGCGATGAACTGCCGCGCAGAAGGTCTGGGTTCGATTCCCAGCCGTAGCAACATCAAATCATTTTTCACTGGCCCTCCTCTCGTGATGATCTGACAAATCATCCGAGTAGTATCAATTGTCATGACAAGCTTACCTCAACTTAGCCGTTCGGATTCGGCATAAGACAGGAGGTCCCGCCATCGTGCAAGGAAGTACACACGCACACATCAATGGTTGTGAGAAAAAAGCAAGGCCCTGGATACTAACGAGCCTGTTGCGCCATACATTTATTTTTTTTTTATTTATGAATCTCCCTGTGCATTTGTGCATTATAAGTCGTTCCATAGCAAGACCGATGAGATTTGTTTTGCCTAATATTACCACAATTAAATCCTACCAACAAATTTGTTATGTGGTCCGAAATTTCAACATGATATCAAATATTTGCAGCTTAAATTTTAGCCATAACGTTGCTAAAATTGGTGATCATGCAGGCCTAATCTCCCCCGACTTTGTGGCATAAAATTATCAACATTTTTGGCTTCTGTAGAGTCCAAATATTTTGATTGTATATAAAGCGTTTTTGCACTGAAATCAAATAAGTGTGGTCTACATTTGCATCTTTTTGTTGTAAGTCAACATTTAGCCCTTTTTTAAACACAAATTTTGACTTTGTATTTGACTTTGATTTTGTATGATCAGAATGGAAAATAGTCACAACAATAGTCTAGATCATGTCAAACAATTTAGACTGCATCCGATTAGTCAAAATTTAGTCCAAATGGCTATAAAATTTTCTAAAGATTGACAAATTTTTTATATTTTTTAATTTTATAAACCAACATTTAGCTATGTGTGATCTAACCATTAAGAATTCTGTCCAATATTTGCATCTTCAGTGATGTTGTTCAAACTTATAGTTGTTCATATTTTAAGTTAACATTTGGGCACATTCTCACTAAAAATTTGCCAAAAGTAATTCACACTCATGGCACCATTTTTGACCATTTTATCAACACAAAACTTTTGACTTTATTTGGGCCAAAACAAAAATTAAGGATGAGTTTATTCTTTTATAAAACTGCCTGAAACAATTGGAACCAATTCTGCATATCTTAAGATTGTTAAACATTTTGGTCAAGCATCTCTTTAGTTCGTCTTCGTCTTCGATTCCCAGCCAGACGTCGGACACAGTAGAGCAAGACCTCGTCTGAAGTGGAGCGCATTTGTAGAAACTGTCCTAAACCAACTTAAAGTGCGCAACTGGTGGCTGTTAGCTAAGGACTGTAATATGAGAGGCATGTTGGTTGAGGCCCAGATTCATTCTCGACTGTACTGCCACTTTAGTTAGTAGGCCTCATTACTTTGTTGAAACCTTTACCGAATAATTTGGTATGTGCGATTTAAATTTTAAATATTCGGTCAAATTCTTGCAGCTTGAATTTGGATACAGTCTTTGCTCAAAATATGTCGAAATTTTGGACCAATCTTGACACGGTTTTTCATACTTTAAGAATTTATAATTGTTTGCATGTAGATAAAAATATAGGATGGGCTATTGCTAAGATTTGGACAGACAATACCTTAACATGGCCAAAAATTTGATTTTTGGTTATTTTTTTTCAGTTTGGGTAATTTTGGACCTAATGGAAAATATTTTGGGCAAAAATTTGGACAGAACGTTTCTTGAACATGGGTCAGAACTTAGGCTTATTCATTTCACAATATTCTATTCATGTGAAGAACCTCTCAGTATGAGATACCAATGGGGGCCTTAATGATGTCAAATTGGAAAAACTGTGCCAAATTTGGGGCTTAAATTTGTCGATGATAAGTTCAATTGATTTCGTAACGTTGCGATACTATATACGACTTTCCTTACTTTTCTTCAAAAATACTTTGAAATCTTAGCTGTTAAGTCTCCCGATATTTTCATCGAGCCCATCGATAGATAGCATTAAAGATACGACGAGTATAGCTCCGATACAAACAGACATTTAGCCCACCTCTGGACTGCGTTTGTGGGGGAAAACTTAGAGGATGTCAGTGGAATTATCTGGCCCACTAGGATTAATGAATTGGCAGAGAGATTTCTATTTCTCAACCGAGTTGTTATCACTCTGAATGGCACTACCTATCGTATACCATTAGTTCCATATCATGTGAAGAGTGTCGTTATTGCGTAGGTAACTTTCGACACATGTCGACCAGCTGACCATAAATCTTGACCATTGTTCAAGCGCTAAAATAGTTCGTATTTAGTGGTGATCCTTAATCCTTACTTTGCTAGCTTCCGATTTCTGACTAAAAGCCATTTGGTGTGAGTTGAAAATCTGCTGAATGCACACATCCCCATCGAAAACGATGTGTTTGAGGACACATATCAATGTCTATACCATTCCTAACCCTTCGTTACTAAATTTTGGCTTGTTTATGAGTTATGGGCATACCAAGTACAAGCATTCTTCTCCTGCTCTGGTTTCTAGTTCCGAATCTTTCACCACCAAAAATAATAACTTCGCACATGCAAATGAAGGCGAAACCTAGGTTTAAGGTCCTGTATGGGCCGCCAATACCAGATATTAGTTTTTTTTTAATTTTGCCCTCATTGTATGTATTCAACTTATCAAATATCTTTTACTATTTCAACAGTTTTGGACCTCAATATAAATAAATTAAGAATCCCCACTACCACCGCACCCATTCTAAGTTTAGTGAGATACATTGCATCTCTTCATTCAAAAAACCAATTCTTTATGACAAAATCCTATACAATCGAAAAGTGCAGAATGTAAGCATCCCCTCTATTCGTGCAATAACCGCAAAATCAATTATCTCGACGAATATTTGCGCATTTAGCATGTAACCACAAACTTAATTCATAGTATTTAGCCAAAGCATGTATACCACAAATACCTTTCGATTATATATACTCCTACAACTCACCATAAAAGACAATCGAATAATAATGTAATTTTATATAATTTCATCTTTTTTTTTCATAATGTATCTGCTCCTATATAGACTCAAAGTATCTACAGAGTTTAGTATTAAACTTACACAAGCCTTATAACAATGCGACAACCAAGTGACCAGAAGGTCTCATGATGTGTTCAGAATGAGCAAATAGTATTGCGGTTATACTCGTAGTATGGTTGCGAACTGAAGCGGCCCACTTCAAAACCGTAGATACCCTATTTCACGGATTGATAATTTTCAAGTGAAAGTCTCACTGCTACTGCTGCTGCTGTTGCTGTTGGGGCTGGCAGGAGTCTGAGTTATAAAATAATAATTTCATATCAGACGTAGATACAGCGAACCTTACATGTGAGTACCACAGTCCCAACAAACAATTGAGGGGCATCGAGACGAGAAGGCTTTTAACGTATCATTGATGTTGATGGACAAGCTAAATTACGTGGCAAAGTAAACGCATTTAGCGCATGTGCATATTAGACTGTAGAGTATCTGTTTTTTTTTTTTTTTTTTGTATTTTAAGTTTCAAGTACCTACTCTCGTTTAATAGCATGCATGCATACGAGCAGATACAAATGACTTGTTGCTGGTATTAGTTGTCGATGAGTAAATTGAGGAAAAAGGAAATGAACAGAGAAATCGCACATGCGAATGAGAATCGGATGTTGGATTTTTTTTATTGTAATTTGCAAATAATGTGCGTATGTGCATTCAATCACGTAGGAACATTAAGGCATTTCTAGTTTGGGGTTTTCTTTAAACGCTTTCACCACCATCTGGTGGTGAAATTGAGAATGGCTGTGTGAATTCAGATTTGCATAGATACATCTTAGATCATCTAATCTCATTAGTCAAAATGGTAACTCGACCAATGAGAGCGGAACTTCATCTAACTAGAGGTTGGTTTTTTCGGAATAGAGATAAAACTGAATTTTTTTGGTCAAATCGGGCAACTCTTATGTCATTTCTGTTGAGTTTGGTTTGCCATTTCATCATGAACACGTTAAAAAATGAACAACGCTTGCAAATCGTGCAAATTTATTTCGAAAATAATGGTTCAGTTCGCGAAGTTCACCGTAAGCTCTGTTCATTTTTATGGTCGGCATAATCGTCCGTCAGAGCAATTAATTCGGTTAACCATGGATCGTTTTCGCACTACGTTTACTCTACATTTACTGCATGTGATAATACGCATCCGCAGAGACGTCAAACAGTGCGAACCGAAAAAACAATTGCCGCTGTAGAGGAAAGGATACGACCCGAATGAATCGATTAACCACCGTGCACTGCAATTGCAGCTTTGTCTGTCAACTTTATGGAAGATTTTGCGCAAAGATCTTGGCTTACGACCTTACAAGATCCAGCTCGTGATTTTGGTGTATGGGCCGAGATTGATCTCGATGATTATTTTCAACGCAAAATTTTGTTCAGTGATGAGGCTCATTTTTGATTGAATGGCTACTTCAAGCATTTGGAGTGAAGAGAATCCACATGAGACCCTTGAGACGCCATTACATCCAAAAAAACTGACTGTTTGGTGTGCTCCATGGGCTGGTGGAGTCATTTCTTCAGTAACGATGCTGGAGAGTAAGTTATCGTTAATGGACACCGGTATAGAGCCATGATAACCGAATATTTGATTCCCGAATTGGATGGCATGAATGTGGATGAGAAGTGGATCCAACAAGACGGCGCACGTCACAATCGATTTATTGAAGGAAACATTCGATGAGCTCAAATTTTGGGGAATGGACCTGTCAATTGGCCACCAAGATCGTGTAATTTGACACCATTGGATTATTTTCTTTTGAGATATGTGAATTCGCTCGTCTACGCCAACAAACCAGAAACGTTGGCGGACTTGGAAGCCAACATTCGTGGCGTTATTGCGAACATATGGCCCCAAATGCTCGAAAAAGTGCTTAAAATTGAACCTCTAGACTTGTCTTTATTCGAACCAGCCGCGGTGGCTGAGAATAAAAACGCTTTCCTTGCGTTTAATTTCAATTCGAAGTTCAAAACTTCTAAAAAAAAACACCCTTAACTTTGTGAGGTAAATCTAGCGAAATTATTTCACTTTGGTACAAAATTAATGTCAAAACTTATGTACCCCAATGGGATAGGGTAAAAAAAAACATATTGGTGCTGCCATAGTTCATTGCAAAACAACATTGACCGTGTTCCGGTTTTCAGATTTGTTGATGAAACTCTCTTCTTGTTGGTCAAAATGGTCGATTGAAAGAGCTTCAATCAACTCTGGAATACGAAACACGGCTATTAGTAGTCACATCTGATAGCCATAAGCCTTTAGTCAAAAGCTCTATACAAAGTAGGCTTCTATGTTCCTTCAGCTGAAGCTCTACCAAGATATCTTTTCAACTGTCACATGTACACACATTCAAGAAACCTTTTAGAAGCCTTTTACCAATTAATCTTCTATAAAGCCTCTGCATTTACATAAAAGAGTTCTTTTACATGCTGAGCTTCTCCGCACAAGTGCAAAAAAAAACTTAATAGAAGAAATTGCTTCTTGAAACTGGAATTTTATGCTTTATAACGAGTGATTTTTTAATCGAATAAAACACTCAAATTTGCATCAAATATCCAAAATTTTTATTGTAATCGAGAAAAAGTCCTTTGCCATTTTCGTTTTAAGGACAACTTCATGTAAATGTTATCCGCGGCAATGTTTCCAATGGTCCATTCGGATGGTCAAATTTTGCGTCACTTTTTCGAGCATTTCGGCCTGTGTTCCACGAATTACGCGTGTTCGTCTTGTCCACATAGACTAATGACTTGTCCACATAGACTAACCCCACAAGAAATAATCAAGAGGCGTTAAATCGCATGATCTTGGTGGGCAACTCACAAGGCCATTTCAAGAGATAAACTGCTCACCAAATTCATCCTTCAACATCTGCACTGCTTCACGAGCTGTGTGGCATATGGCACCGTCTTGATGAAACCACATGTCAACCAACTTCAACTCAGCCCAGTTGGGCAAAAAAAAAAGTCGCGTTGACGGTAACGTTTCTTCCACGGTCGTCTTTGAAGAAAAATGCACCGGTGATGCCACAAGCCCTTAAACCACACCAAACTGTGAATTTTTCGGGATGCATCGGTAGTCCTTGTATGACATGTGGCTGTTCATCACTCCAGATGCGACAGTTTTGCTATTTACGTATCCGTTGAGCCAGAAATGAGCCTCATTGCTGAACACATGTTTTTTTTTTTTTTTATAAAACAGTGGATTTTCATGGAGCTGTTCTAAGGCTCATTCACCAAAAATTAGACGTTGTGGTAGGTCATTCGGCTTCAATTCTTGCTTTCAAACCCAAATCGACACGTAAAGTTTTCCATGTGGTTAAGTAGCTCAATTGCTGAGAACGGCGACGAATTGACATTTCACGATCTTCATTAAGATTTGATGCTACGACTGCAATATTCTCTTCGGTACACACTGTACGCATGCGAGTCGATGGCCCAACAAAGTAAATTTGGTGCGCAATTTGGTGATTACAGCACGAATTGTTGATTCATCAGGTCGATTATGACGACCATAATATGGTCGGTGCACATTTTTCACAGAGCACGAGTTTTGATAATAAATTTCAATAATTTGCAATCGTCATCTGTCACTTTGACAGATGACGTTTGGCCGCCATTAATAACCAGTGCGGCCAACCTGATTTAGCTCTTAAAAAATCAGCCGTCAGAAGAAAGATTTTAGTTGGGTCTTACATTATTTTTTTTATCAAAACGGATGAATGGACGGACAGAGGACCAGATCGGAGACCGGTCCAGCTAGCGATTCTGAGTGAATTCATAAAATTTTAGTTATATCTATCGAAACTATTTTTTATATTACAAACTTAATGTCAAAACTAATACACCCCCATGGGATAGGGTTTAAAAAAAGTCCGTATAGGGTCATTTCAATATGGACCCTTGTGACAAAGTAGCAGTTAAGATATTTAGGATTCATGCTTAATGTGTGTAACAATTTGATTAGCTTGTTGACTATTCCATGATTTACACCGAAATCCGAAAGAAATACCCACCATCAGGTCAACTTTTTCCAACCTCGTACCAAGCTCTTAGTAGAAGCTAAGATTATAAAGTCATACAGATGACGCATTGCATACAAGAAAAATTGTTCGATGGCGGGTCGGACTCGCATGTATGCACGTTCACAACGCCCGCCCGTTCCATGAAGCTGGTGAACAAACGTTTTTTTTTTTAATCCTTGGTAGAAGATACTCTTTCCTTTGATCCTTCACTGTGCGTATTATCTCAAGTCCAGCACCATCATCACAATTCTGAGTTTTCGATCCTTCGTTCTTTGGAGGAAAAATAAAAGATCTAGAGCTAGGCTTGGGTTGAAATTTCGTTCATCCCTGATCTCTTACCAGTGCCATAAAGATCCATCGAAATGCAATTGTTGTCATTCTATTATTAAGTTTAACTGCTTGACATGTGGGGACTAGCAGAACGTTTGAAAGCTGTCGAGACTAATGTTTGGTTTTACTTTATGTGTCTCAGATTCGATTTGAAATCGACTTGGTTCGACGTTCGACAGAAGCATCCTGAAACAGCTGCGTCAAGTAAAAATCAGACTTTAACGATTTCCTCAAACCTGAACTAATTTTCATCTTTCAAAGTTGGTATTACTGAGGGTACGTCTCCCAAGAACAGAATGCACCCATCTAGAAAACACAAAGCTCGATTTCAAAAGGCTTTAAGGGTAGGTGTTCCAGACCGGCCAACTCAAATTTCATGTAAGTGCATTTGAATGTGTTGGTAAGCTCTGTTTCATTATACTTTTGTGCTCTTTGGCTCAACGCAGGCAGAAACTTAAGAAACTGATCAACATTTTTGGAAGCATATTTTATGATTGATTTTATGACGATTTGGTTTTGAATTGACTTCTTGACAACTTTTTCATGGAATGGGGTTTTCAAGTTTGGCTCCAAACTTGACTTGTAAGTTGAGGCAAATGTGAGGCATCAAGAGCAGGAGTTGCGTAATCCTATAGATTCGCAGTTTTCGTATAAGTGTTACTAATTCTGTTATACTTCTCGTTTTTTAGTTATTTTTTAAAAAATTAATCAAATAAAGCGGATTTATTTTTTTGTAAAATCTTTTACCACGAATATCTCAATTGTTGCGATTTGGGGTTACGCCACTTCTGCTCTCAAAGACTCATCCCACCACGGACTGCGTGCGATGCCACTGAATTAATTAAGCCTATAGCAGTGACTATAGTGCTTTAGCGCTGAAACAGCACCACAAAATATTGAAGATCTCTGTAAACTCTGCCTTTAAATTGTTGAGCTTTCATATTGTTGAAAACATGTCGGCTGGTACTTTGTTTCATTGTGTGACCCCTTTTTAAAATTTTAATCAGATAAACAATATTTTTTGCACAAATTAAGATCAGGTGCCAAATTTCAAATTTCACAACACCCTACGTGAACGTACATATTTGTTGAATCTAGGAAGTAAAATTTTGTATTTGTAGTCAAAATGTCCCAAAATGGCGGTTGATTTATCTCGAAGTATCATACCTAAATGTGTTGTTATATTAGATACCAGTGGCGTGCAAAATAAAACAAAACGATGCTTAATCGATGGTTACACCCTTTTCCAGGTGAAAAAATGAAAGCTAAACTGTTTGCCTTGTAAATTTCCTATATGGAATTTTGAGTAGGTAAGGGTCCCAGTTATAGCTATGAAAAGCCGCATTGGAAATTTTTACTTCTTGTGGCGCTTTTTAATAAATTCAATCATTGCCGAGTTGTTGTCAAAATAAAGTTTAAAAATTTTAAAACAAGATACCAGTGGCGTGCAAAAAAAAAACGCAGCTTGATCGATGGTTAACCCTTTTCGAGGTGAAAAAATGAAAGCTAAACTGTTTGCCTTGTAAATTTCCTATATGGAATTTTGAGTAGGTAAGGGTCCCAGCTATAGCTATCAATGAAAAGCCGCATTGGAAATTTTTACTTCTTGTGGCGCTTTTTAATAAATTCAATCATTGCCGAGTTGTTGTCAAAATGAAGTTTAAGAATTTTAAAACAAGATACCAGTGGCGTGCAAAAAAAGCGCAGCTAAATCGATGGTTAAACCCTTTTCCAAATGAAAAAATGAAAACTAAACTGTTTGCCTTGTAAATTTCCTATATGGAATTTTGCGTAGGTAAGGGTCCCAGTTATAGCTATCAATGAAAAGCCGCATTGGAAATTTTTATTTCTTGTGGCGCTTTTTAATAAATTCAATCATTGCCGAGTTGTTGTCAAAATGAAGTTTAAGAATTTTAAAACAAGATACCAGTGGCGTGCAAAAAAACGCAGCTAAATCGATGGTTGCACCCTTTTCCAGGTGACGAAAAATGAAAATTAAATTGCATATCTTGTGAATTTCCTATGCAGAATTTTGCGTAGGTAAGGGTCCATTTATAGCTATCGTATTGAAAACCTTCATTGAACATTTTTTTTTACTTCTTGTGGCCCTTTTTTTATAAATTCAATCATTGCCTAGTTGGTGTCAAATTAAAGTTTAAGAAAAAAAAAATAATTTTTAATATTTTTTTTTTGCAGAAAAGCACTTTTTGTTTTTAATGATCAAGAATTAGTTTTCTGAAGTAATGTTTCTCATTCCACCCAAAATACCATTTTCCAATGATTCCTAAAACCAGCTACGTAAGGAAATTTTCAATTCTATCATGTTTGGTGATCTAATGGAGTTGTTCAGTTATATAGCTTTAACTGTCTTTAGGAATTGGCTTATATGAACGCTACGCCACTGGCAGATCCAGAAGATAATTATTGTTTGGCTTAGAATTAACGAAAAGTTGCTGAAAATATTGAAATTGTGAAGTCCGATCATAGTTAACATTTAAGGGCATATTTATCGACCCATTTAAAGCCTTGTGGGTTTAAATTCAGTGAGTGAGTCGCTGGGAATCGACTTATAGGGACGATACGCCACTGGTAGATACAGAAGGAAATACTTATTTGTGGTTAAAAATTAAAAAAAAACATCAGAAATTCATAAAAAATGCAAAATGCAAGTTTTGTTAGATGTATTTACCGACACTCGTCAACACTTGTTGTTTGAAATATAAGGTAAGACTCCTCACTAGATTATCAAAGTCAGGGTACGCACTCAGTAACTTTTAAATCGGTTATAGTTGACGATAGTGTAGGAACGTGCTTGGAAAGGTAGAAAGGTAGGTACAAACGCAGAATGTCCTCTTACTGTCGTAAACGATTATCATTTTGAAAGTTACGGATTGAGTTCCCAGTATCTTTTCAAGTCTCGATGTTACGATACAAATTTGTCGGGATTTGAGAACATGAAAGGATTTTTTCTGATAACTGATAACTTTTGCAACTTTGTGTGAATGTTCTGAATATTTCCCATTTATCAATAACTTTCTAACCAATAAAGCTCTGTTGTTAAAATATTTACTAGAACAGCCCTCCCACCTTACTGCATCTTCTCTACTTCACAAAAAAAAATGAACACCCTCCTAATGAACCCATTAAAACCAACATTTCCTCAATTCCAGGTGCCAAAGATGAAGACGGAAACAGTATAAAAAGCGGCATGGGCTTCGGCGGATCATCGAGTCTTAGTAAAAAGCAACGCAAAGCACGTACCGCATTCACCGATCATCAACTGCAAACGTTAGAGAAATCCTTCGAAAGACAAAAGTATCTCAGCGTACAAGACCGAATGGAGTTAGCCAATAAATTAGGACTTAGTGATACCCAGGTGAAAACTTGGTATCAAAACCGAAGGTAAGTGTTCAACATAATATCACATATACTCATAGATGCACCTAAAGTTATTGCCTCACAAAAAAGATATCAAAAAAAAAAGGTATGTTCATGGAAAGGAATGTTATTAAGTCCGCCTTAATGAAGTTGAAATGTATGATTGTGGTGCTCCTTCAAATTGCCAATTTCGCTTTAAATAGTTAATGGTTGCCACTTTGTTCTGGGACTACAAGTTCGGTTTTTAGAGTACAGGTTTCGTGTAGGAGAAGGGTTTACAAACAATAAAACGGAAAATGTGGTCTATAACGTGGTCGTTCCCCGCATTCAATAGAGTCAATCATCGTTATTGCATCTTTGTGGTGATTCATGGGAGTGATGACTGTCGGAGGAGTAGTCGGACAATAAACTCAGTTTGGAATTTAACATGTTCACACTCATCTCGAACTCGAACAAGAGCTAAGTGAGGAATCATCGTTCTATTCATGGGTGTAGATAGGTATGCATTGGGCAGCATAGACTTGCTGATTGCTCTCGGTAGGAATTTCCTCGTTATTGTTGATGAAAATTACAACTGAAGACTGGAAGCTGTGTGGACTGAACGGAGTTGTCGGAAATCAAATCAATTTTATTGGTTTGCTTTTGAAAAAAAGATAAATATCTCTGAACGTAACTTTGAAACACCATCTTGACATATTTTCATGTCAATTTTCCACAACATAAACCTCATATTCACCTACCTACTTCTCATAACGCTAATGCATGTCTAAACGAGAAAAATATGAGATAATAATAACGCCACCACCACCGACCGACCGAGCAAACATTTCCTTGAAATGTGTAACGAACTTTGAAAAAGTATCTACACACAACATGTGCATAGATACATAATTATTAATCAAAAATTAAAAAAAAATAAATAAATAATCCAAAGGGGACTTACCTATGGTAGTGCATAGCATTTAATTACTAGTTGCAGACGAATGCATTCGCTGTAAATAAAAAAAAATAAATAAATAAACGTATGTGTGTATCTGCAACAGAATGCAAGTGAAAGACTTTAATTAAATCAATTATTTGCTCGATGTACGAGTATCTATGCCTTGTTATGTGTGAAAACCTGAATTTGGAATTGGGAACAAACATTGCGCGCATTGTTATAAGCAAATGTCTCTATCGGGTTTACATTTATTTTTGTTCCGCGTAAGTCTGGTCTAAATTGTTTTTTTTTTGCACAAAAAAATTAAAAAAAAAAAATACAAACACGATAATTGTATTATTTGGAATTACGTGGGAACGTTTATGTGTACACCTACTTGTCGTAATGAGTGTTTGTTTTGTTTTTTTTTACAAGTCTGGGTGCTGTTAAGATATTGAAAAGGCTAATTATTAGGATGGAGGTGCTTATGGATTATGAGGCGCTATCGGATTTTGTTATAAAACGCTAGTGAGTGTGCCTCCAATGTGTGTTGAATTTTGTCGTGATGTAAGCTGGGGAGTCATATACTTATCTGTGTTGCGATATATGGACAGCAAGTTGGCTTAGTTTGCGAATTTGATGTTCACTTGAAGATATATGTTAAAGGGTTCCACTTTTTTTTTTGAAGGATTAGTCATTTGGCTTGTGGAGTTTGACAATTTGTTTGATAAATAACTGCCGAACAAAAAAATTTATTTAAAATGGTAGCTTACCTCATATTTTACAGCGCCATCTATTAAGATTTTAAGGAACTATCATTAAACATGTGACAGTGACGATTGATTTTTTTTATGGTGCGCCATGGTGCCAAGATAAACTCAGTTGATATAAGTTATTGACAGGAAAAAGCAAACGTTTTGCTTCACATCGTACTTACTTACTTAAGTGGCGCTACAGTCCGAAATTAACCTGAGCCTCAACCAACATGGCAATTAGTCCGGTACTCTGCTAACTGCGTCGCGTACTCCAAGTTAGTTGAGGTCGGTTTCAACTTGTGCGCGCCTCTTGAGGCGTAGTCTTCTTCTACTGCGTCCGACGTCTGGCTGGGAATCGAAGACTCTGCGAACCGGAGTATAAGTGTCCATTCCTTCTTCATGTCATAGCCATCTTAAACGTCCAATGAGGAGCTTTTTGACCTGCGGTATGTCACTGTACGGCTCGTATAATTTTTGGTTGAATCTTCGTGTCCATAGCCCGTCAACGCAAGCGGGACCGAAGATTTTTCGAAGAATTTTGTTCTCGAATCGCCCAAGGATTTCTTCATCCGCTTTTGAGACGGTCCATGCACCAGCGCCGTAGAGCAGGACTGGGATGATCAGGGTCTTATATAAGATATCCTTAGTAGTTTGAGTGAGGGCTTCGCTACTGAATTGCCTTCGTAGCCCGAAGAAACGGCGGTTGGCAAGAGTAATTTTTCGTTTAATTTCTGACGGTGATGTTCCGTCCGATTCGTCGATGTTGTGTGTCCTTTCGTGTTGACTGCATATACTTGGTCCTACCCTCCTTAACTGTTAAACTCATTTTTGCCGCATATTTCTCTATACTAGCAAACGTTGCTATGACATCACGTTGAGTCCTTCCAATGATGTCAGTATCGTTTTCGTAAACACGTAGTTGCACCGATTTTTGGAAAATTGTGCCTCTGGTGTTTGCTCGGGAGTTTTATACAATCCTCTCAAGAATCAGATTGAAGAAGTCACATGACAGCGCATCGCCTTGCCTAAATCCTTTTTTGCATTTCGACTGGTAACTGGCGAATGACACGCGTGATGTTTTCCTCCAAGGCCTGAATCGAAGCGGGTTTGTCGGCATAAGCTTTTGACTTTACATATCCCCACAGGAAAAAGTCTAACGGTGTGATATGACACGATCTTGGTGGCCAATCGACAGGCCCAAAACGTGAAATTATGTGCTCACCGAAATGTTCTCTCAATAAGTCCATTGATTGATGCGATGTGTGCGAAGTGGCGCCGTCTTGCTGAAACCAAATGTCGCCGAGATCACGAGCTTCAATTTCAGGCATTAAATAGTCGGTTATCATGGCACGATAAGGGTCGCCATTGACGGTTACGTTCGTACCGGCATAATTTTTAAAGAAATATGGACCGATGATTCCACCGGCCCACAAACCACACCAAACCGTTGTTTTTTCTGGATGAAGTGCTTCAATCTCTTCAGGTTGCTCTTTGTCCCAAATGCGGCAATTTTGTTTGTTTATATACCCATTGAGCCAGAAATGGGCCTCATCGCTAAACAAAATTTGCCTCGAAAACGTCGGATCTTCTTGGAACTTTTCAAGAGCCCATAGAGCGAAGCGATGTCGCTTGGGAAGGTCGAGCGGCTTCAGTTGTTGCACAAGCTGTATTTTGTACGCTTTCAATTTAAGATCTTGACGTAAAATGCTCCAAGTCGTTCCATACGTCAGTCCGAGTTGCTGCGAACGGCAACTCTCTACGGTCTTCTTGTACACACTCTCAGCTACGGCCGCTATATTTTCTTCACAGCGTGCTGGACGTGGTCTATTCGGTCGAATATTATCCAACAATGAATGCTGGGTCTCAAAATGGGTGATGGTGTTGCGAATAGTGCGCTCAGTAGGCCGATTATGTTGACCATAAGTTGAGCAAAGTGCACGAAACACATTCCTCACAGAACGTGATTTTTCATAATAAAGTTGAACAATTTGTAAACGTTGTTCACGCGTAAGTCTTTCCATTATGAAATGCCAAACAATACTAAACAAAAATAACATGACAGCATGACACGACTCACACGTGATCTGTCAAAAAAGGCTATTGAAAAAAGTATCTCTACTTGGATCACCCGTTACATATAGAGAAGCTAAATGTTTATTCTGTAGTATGCGAAAAAAAAGTTGCCGGCAGTTTTTCTGACAAGCATTTATAAACTTATTCATAGACATCTCGTAATTCATTGATTCAGAGGACTTAAATTTCATATAAAAAAAGATTCGCCGTTGAATTTACTTCCTTGTTGAGTTTCCCAGCCGATGGCCTCAGTTGCCAGTGCTGTTATGTGTCTGTAGTTCGTTGCATTCATGTGCGAAATACTGTGATGTCAATATCAATGTCATCTGCGAATGTTCAAAAGTCTTGCATTCTAATCCCAGTTTCAATGTCCTCTCATTTTTTGTATTGGGAATTGGGATTTTTTTGAAAATTTCATTATGTTACGTTTGCTTTTTTCTAATTTATTCCAAATTTTGTCCCAATAAACGCTTAATTTCTTGTGTTCCTACGTTTAAGGTAAAGGTATGCATGAAACCAACTTTTTATATATCCGTCATTTAAGCATCGATAACGGTTGAACGTTTTTAAATTGTCTGTATCTTCTAACACATTTCCATAGTAGAATTTTGTGCTCTTCTCAGAAATGTTAAAATATTTTGTCTATCATGAAATTAAATATACCCAGATACCAATTCACGAATCGGCATTAATTAAAAAAACAAAATATGTGGCTCATTTGAAGCACGTCTTTAAAAGGCGCATAGCTTTGAAATTAATGGTGATGGAAAAATTTTAAGGACACCATACCATTCGTCATAAAAATTGCCACTTGGAAGTATATTGACTTTTTTTTAAAAGAGGAAGTTTTAGAATTTTTGACAATTTGTCAAAAAAGGTTATGACACATTCAAATGCAAATGATAATAATTCAGTATGTGCATGATATAAATTTTGCAATGGAGTCTGATAATTGAGTCCAAAAATTACTGAATAATTATCTAACCAATAAGATCGGATTCTCTTAAGTGACTTATAGGTATCTTCCGACCAACCATTAGATCCTACATTTTATTTTTCGTGTGAGATTTGTTACGAAAAATGTTTCAACGTATAATTGGGGGAATGAAATATGCTATCAATGAATTTATACACTTATCTATTAGACATTTATCTGTGAGATAAATCATCCAAAATGTAGACACCAAAATATAGACATACAAAAGGGTGCTGTTCCAAAATCGCATGTTTATGAAATGACAACCAAGAGCATATCAGTCCACCGAAAACCACTTCACAATCCTCCCAAGTTGATTGCCATCATATTCCATATCTATTAACCAAACACTTCCCCCAAATTGTTGTAAATCTTCCCATCATCAGTATGTACCTCAACGCCATCCCTTTCCAATTGTAAAGCCACACGAGTTGAAATTCGTTTTGGTTTTGCACCATGACTGCAATAAATACTTCAAAATGTTTACAGTGATTCGTTCCGGTTTTACGTTGTCCCTTTGGCAGTTATGTTCACCGAAGGGTGATGATGTTTTAATAGGATTACAAAGGGAAGACGTCGAAATAGAAATCTATCCCTCTCATGGTGGCGTCAACAGTTCCCAAATCCTTTTAAAAAGATTGTCTACGCATTTTTGCATATACTCGCCAAATTTCAAATCCGAAATCCATTTATTTAATTGTCATGATCCGCCCATAATTGCACACCTTTTTCCTGCTTTCCCAATAATCCCGGATCGTATTGGACCGCTTGTGTTGTTTTCCTATTGTTTTATTCTGTCACCTTGACATGGATGCGCCGGTACAAGTATAATAATGGTCAAGCAGCACACTGACCAGGTAATTGATCCTTTTGAGGATTTCCCTGTTTTTTTTTTCTTCAATATGAGAAGAAAAGTTTTTAATTGATGGAATTAGTTAAACAGCGGACCTTTCATCTGAGTGCGGGACTCTTCTCAAAACACACATACACTGAGGGAACAGCAAATTAATGATCAACTTGTTGCAACAGAAGCAAACTCAGGAAGAGGTAAGAGAGCCTGTATTTTGGTTGATGTCGGCGCCGCCGCTATGACCTTTCCCGAAGGCGCACTGGCGCCAAGAACCTCAACCAAAGCAGGGCGTAAATATGACGAACCCGAGCATGATGAGTGGAAAAGATAATTGTTCTTGCTCTTGTATCTTTTTGTTGTCTGGTTGATGGTGGCTGGTGGATGGTGGCTGCTTGCTGGTGCTATTTAAATTTTTCCCTAAATGTTCGCTCAAGCTTTACAGAGAAAACAAAAAACAAAAAAAAAAAAAAAAAAAGACCCGCTCAGCATGATTGGGTTAACGTGATTCGAGCAACGCCTTCGATTGACGTTAAAAGGTGAACTTGGAAGTACCTGTCACTTGGCATGGATATGCTGAATGCGGAGTATGCAGCGCTCATCAAAAGATCGACGCTTAATTGGTGCGCTCTTAATGAATGAGTTTATGAGTAATAGGATACAAATTACTTAATTGGTGGATTAGGTCTTAACAACAGGTGAACACTGGTGAAACTGACGTACTTGGATTTTGTTTTCTTCTTTGAGTGGTATATATAGATACGATCGCCGCCACCGACCGACATGTACAACTATGACACGATGTCGAAGCCAAAGCCGTTGAAGCCGACGACGACGACGACGACTACGATGCCTGACACCCGAGCTTGATCTGAGATTTATGTATACCGGAGAGTGCGTGTGTTTGGGGTCTTGACTAAGGTGGAGAGATACGTTTGACTTGATATCAGCAGTTTTGCTAAAAGCATTCATAAATCAAATGGCCAGTATAGCCAACAACTGTTTGCGAATTTGCATACGTGTAAGATGACGGATTGATTTACATAGGAATGTTCAACAGAATGTTGTATCTTTAGGTGTTAGAGTTGGCTTGGTGAAAGGCGACTCCACAGGGTGGAATGGTGGTAATATCTTTGTACACTCTTGTGAATGGTGGTAGCTGGCAAAAGCTTTTTGATGTCTCAATTCGAAGTGAGACGGGTTTTCGTTCAGAATTCGCATCGGGTTGAGTTGTGTTTTTTTTGACAACTTTGGTTAAGGTTGCTATCCAGGTTTAAGCTTAGAAATCTCAATAAATCATTGCTCAGAACATTCTGACATTGTTGCACTATGATCGAGTGTTTATCTGATTACAATCGAAGGCCTTACTGAATAGAATTGGTCATGATGTAGTCTTCATTCGTTGGTTTTCCAGAATGATCGATTAAAAGCTGTTACCCCTTAAGGAGGCGGTCATTTTGGAAAACCCGAAAGTCTGTGATGAATTATTTCTTAATTTTTTCTGCCGTCATAAAATTGGAGGTCAACGATACCTCAATGATACTTAAGTGGCGCTACAGTCCGGGGTGAATGTAGGCCTCTAATGCTTGGTCGATGTAATATCAAAAATTAATAGCGCCACAGACTCGTTAGTACTCAGGGGCTAGCTTATTTCTCACAACCAAACATGAGTGCATGTGTAGGTACTTCGGGCACGATAGTGGGACCTCCAATTTTTGGCCGAATCCGAAAGGCTGAGTTGAGATGAGATCTTGTTGACAATTGATATTTTTCGCATGATATGTCAGATGATCTCTTGATGTGATATGAGTTGAGATAAGGTCTTGCTTACAATCGATACAATTCGCATGATATGTCAGATGATCGCTTGATATGATAAAGGGAAATTGTGACTCAAATTACCCTTTTTAAAATGTTGACTCAAACTTATAAGGCTTTTTTAGATGCGACTCTGTCCCTTGTCACTTTGGAAACTGTTGGTCTTGTAGGCGAACTATGAAACAGATCTTGCTGGGATGTGGATTAGATTTAGTGCCATTATTAACAAAAAGCTATTTATAGGTAATGGTGAACGAGATATCTTCAATATTTTTGTCCCCATCCCTTACAAAGGCTTTGCAAACATCTTCAAAGAGCTCGAGATGCTGAATTATCATTATAGGTTCGGCTTGCCTCAAATGAGTATATAAAATCACGACAGTCGATTTCGGATATACAATTCTAAAAATTAGTTTGCTCATGTTTTTGTTTAATCCTTGCCTTGACAGTGGAATGCTGGAATCCCTGTTTTATTCATTTGACTTTCCCCTTTTAGTTTGGCAACTCTTTTTGCTTCAGTGATGGTTTTCGTTGTAAGCTGTTTTGCTGTCAATAAAAGACCCTTCGTGGAGTATGAAGTGACTTCCTATTTATAACAGGTGGGCCAAAAGAAGTCATCCGATGTTGTTTGGCCTTCGGAATATCGGTTGTGGTATGCGCAGTTTGTGCCGTTGCTCCGTCCTGTTGGAACTGTATGTCCTTCAGTCCTGATTCGTCTAATTGCGGCAGAAAAATTCGATTAACATGGCCCTATAGCACGCACCGTCCACTGATGACTCCTTCAGCGTGAACAGCGCACCATGCAATAATTTTGAGTGGGTGCAATGGCTCCTCGTGCATAACTCGTGGATTTTCGGTGCCCCAGACGCGATAGTTTTGCTTTTTCACGTACCCGCTGAGGTGGAAATGATCCCCATCGCTCATTATGATTTTGGTCGAAAAATCGTCCACTTTGATTATTCCGCGGTCTTGGGGAGTGTATCGCTCCATGGCTTAACCACTTGTATTCTACATCTGTCTAGTCCACAAATGTCAAAACAGGTTTGACATTGGCGGCCAATTGTTAAAATAAGAGCATCTTCCATTAGGGTGATCTCTTTTGGATCACTTTGTACTTCATCGAACGCGATTTACCGTGATTCAAATTCTCCGAGAAACCTATTCCAGATTTGTTTGCTATCCCTGGATTTTGGATTTCTATACTTCTGTTTCAACTATCACCATTTTCACCTGTAGTTCTCAGTTCACTAATTCTCCGGGCCTGAATTCCCCGATTAACTTTTATATCTCGGTTCTCAGATTTGTTTGCCATCCCTGAATTCCGAAAGTCAAAAATCAGGTTTTTTAAGTCTTTAGCCCCACAGCTCAGTAAATTAAAAAAAAAGTCAATCAGTAAACTACTTTTAGAAAAACTTCCTTAAGTTAATATAAGGTGGTGATCCAAAAGGTGCGCTGATTCTCCGGATCTGAATTCCCCGATTAACTTTTATATCTCGGGTCTTAGATTTTCTTGCCATACCTGGATTCCATGTGTCGCCTTATCGGAGGGTTAAAAAATAATATCGCTGTACATTTTTCCTGTGGACAGTATATATGCAAATAAAAATGCTATGAGATGTGATCCTCTACGTCAATGTTCGCTGTTTGCAATGTTCGTCCTGGCATAGCGATAATTCATTTAAAAAAATAAACAATCTCGTTGCGAATTCTTCTGTCTGGGGTTTTCTGTAAACTTTATCCATGCAGATTACAAATGCCGATTGGTGTATATAGGTTGCGTTCTATTATCACTCTTACCAAAGACTATAAGGTCATACAGATGACCCATTGAGAGTGAAAAACAGAAACTTTTGCTCACCAGCTTCAGGGTACCAGCTTTCAGCACGTGCACATATGAGAAACGAGATCCAAACATATGGCAAACTGTGCAAGTACGACCCGCCATAGAACAATTTTTCTTGTATGCAGTACTGCACCTGTATGATTTTTTTATCTTTGCTCCGACTCATCACGGGTTCCCTACCAAAAAAAAATGCTAATTTTTATTCTTAAGCCCCAGAGCTCAGTAAACTTAAGAAAAATCATTCAGTCAACAATTTTTAGAAAAAATTCCTTAAGTTAATATAAGGTGGTCATCCAAATCTGTCATAAGTATGACGGATGACGTGGCTGACACATCTCCAAAGTGGTCATTTCATGTTCTCGAATGTTCGAATGTTCTCCGTTGAAGAGCCGTTCATTTCACCAAGCGAATTTTAGAACGAAAATGGCGCACAAATAACCACTCGCGTCATTCGTGAAATTGGATGTCGCCTAGTGATGCCACGATTATTTATGCCACATAGATGATGCAACGATGACCATCTTTTCCGTGAGGGACGTTCACATTGACTTTTTCAAAGGTTGCATTAGATGTTCCAATCACTGATTTGAAAATCTAATGTTGCCGAAGAAGTCAATGTGACGTTCCTAAAGAGGTAAATCGGGGTAAACACCTGTCATCCGGTGGACATTTTTGGCTTGCCAAGCAAATTTTATGATTTTGAGAAAAAATTCATACACGCTTGCCAATGGCATATAGAAGCATTATTTCCATTACTTCAACTGATCATTACATACGTTTAAGACTTGGGCACCCATTTATGTCACTCGATCGTCTTATCCAGATGACCACGCAAACAGTTGACATTTTGATCCAAAAATGATATTAGGGTGACAGTGTCAACCACGATAACACACATAGAATGCATAGAATGCACGGATGGTTCTAATTTTTGTGATGCCAGCTAGTCATCTGGATGACTAATTAGGACATCCGTCTAATCTTAAGTTTAGAGGATTTTAAAACTAAAATCAATAGCAATTCACACGCAGATGTTTACCACTCAAATGTTGAAATAGAATTTCAATTGTTCTAGCAGTTTGTGGATTATTCTCGACATTTTTATCATCAAAAAACGTCAGTCAAGTGTTATCTAATGTATGACAGGTTCAGTGGCTCGACGATTTGTGGCATAAGCTGAATCAGTCTTCGATTCCCAGTCATAGCAATACAGATGTCTACCACTCAAATGTTGAGACAGAAAAAACTTCAATTGTTCCAGCAGTTTCTGGATTTTCTCGCCATCTTTCTTCACAAACTTTAGTCGAGTGTTATCAAATGCATGACAGGCTCAGTGGCTCGACGATTTGTGGCATAAGCTGAATCAGTCTTCGATTCCTAGTCATAGCAATACAGATGTCTACCACTCAAATGTTGAATCAGAAAAAACTTCAATTGTTCTAGCAGTTTCTGGATTATTCTCGCCATCTTTGTCAACAAACTTCAGTCAAGTGTTATCCAATGTATGCCATGCTCAGTGGCTCGAAGACTACTGCCATAAACTGAAGCAGTCTTCGAATTCCAGTCATAGTATAACAAACATATTTTTTGACAATATATTCCAACTTTCAAGAAGAGCATATCTCTAGTCCGACGTACTGTTTCTGGAGGTCTCATCATTGTGCCAGAAGTACAAACGAAGACATGAATGTCTGTGAGAAAAAGGTAGGAGCATGCATCCTAACCAGACTGTTGTGAGAAAAAGTTAGGACCACGGATTCTAATGAACCTGTTGCGCCAATAATTTTAAGTTTTATATCTTATCGTAATTTACTTGCTTAGGTGACGCTGCATTACGGACTGAATGTGCGGGTCTGAAACAGCATGTCTCTGCAAATGCCCGGCCGTAACTAACAAACTTCAGTTGCGCACTTCAAGTCGACTGTTGGTATGATGTTGTTAGCAGATTTTTGAAGCATAATGGGAGCTTGACCGTCTTTATGACCCTAAAATTTGACACTTAAGTTGTTATCTTATTGATCAAGAAATCATCTCCAGAAATGTAGATTGACTCTGTGTTTGCTACTGCACTGTTGTCTGCCATAGTATGACAGTTAAGAAATCTATAAAGTTCCAGCAATTCCTAAAAGTCCCTAGTTCCAGCGGTTAATTCTCCCCCAAAAGCAACCGAGCTACCGATATTTTTTCCCTCAATCTTGCTGAATTTTCTCCAAGCCTTTCTTCTTAGTGATGTTGTTTCGGCTTGCAAGCACCTCCCTTAATCTCACAGCGATTATTTTATATGACCCACAACATTAGCCGATCTCCCTAATGACTCACACTAGTCCCAATGACAGCTCACTAGCACTCTCCGTCATTACAAGTACCAGCTCAGATCATCTCGCATCGATCAGGTGCGCTGAAGAAGCCCACCATAAACCATAATTAGGTGATCACAAACGCTTGCTACCCTACCCGCCTTATATTTGCAGAACAATTTTCCAAATTGCACATACCACTGCGCACTCTATCCGCCATCATTGTGAATGCGCCACAACAACAAAAAAAGGCAAACAAACTATAATTACATAAAATCAGGAAACGGTTTCTTGTTAAATGCATTTCGCGAGTTAAATTAAATTTTCTGATTTTTTTTTTTTTTGTCCATTCATGACATGAAACAGCAAACAACAAATTACCCGCGCTTATTCGTGTAATTAACTTAACCTGATGATGTTCACACAACAACGCGCGGTAACATTACCCCAGAGCGGTACGAAGCCGTACAATTTCAAATCTGACAACAAAAACATGGTTCCCAACTGAAAAATACGATTTCTCTCTCTCAAAAAAAAAAAAAAAAAACACGGACCACAGTTTAACCGCATTTTAATGTGCTAGATAATTTGTATTAATGTGATTTAAATGGTCCCGAAATATGTAAAGATACATCGGGACACATTCACCCAATTCAGGTATACCTAGCCCAAAACCAATCGCTGGGGTTGTCTGCGTATGTGTGTCAAAATTACCGTGTTACCTCATTTGGAAAACGAGAATTATTACTGCGTTTATTGTTTGATTAATTTGATGATAAATAGTCGAATTAATTTTTTTTTTTTTGAATGAGAATGAAATTCTAAATAGTCGCGTCGCGGTATGCTTGCATCTACGGACTGACAGGCGCTCTAATTGTCGGTTTAGCTAAGAGTATATGCTCGTTTTGAGGTCTGGGTCTATTGTCTGGACTTTGTGGTCGGTCTTGCATACATACGAACGGACAAAGTGGCGAAAAACCTATAATTATTCTAACAAATGCGCGGACAGGAAGTAAGTTAGATTCTATGATTAAAAAGAGTATCTACGAGTTGTTTGTGTATCTGTAGTCGGTTGTCAGACTCAGAATCGGAACCCCCATGCGAATAATTAATCATTAACAAATTACAGCTTGCAATTTGACAATTATGCGTAATATACGACGTCGGTTGCCGGTTTGGTGGTGGCTAATGATGATCCCTTTCGAGATGAGAAAAGAGTTCAACTCTCGACTTCCACTCGAGTGAATCGTACAATTAAATTCGAGATTGGAGATGCAGTTGTGAATATTTTATTACTAATGTATGCTAATTGTAGATGCGTTTACGCATTTAGATATTGTTAAGATGCGCTGTCGTGGAAATATTTAAATTCTTCGAGTTGAATGATGTATCTGTGGCTGGAAGTTTTATTGCCACACGTCGTTAATCATTTTGTACGAATGCGGTGTTGAGAGGTTCTGAAGTGGGAATTAGAGATGGTTAGTGAATGAAAGGAGAATGGTCATAGATGGTTTTTTTTTCTCCCATCGTCAGGGATACTTTTTTTTTATGATTGTGGGATGTCAAATGCGTGGAAGGAATGTACTCAACTTAGAGTAGTAGGCTATAAATCAGATGGTATTATACGAATGGGGTCTAAGGCAAGTGAAGTGGGACTGGCTGGGGGAAGTAGATATTGAGGTTCACTGTTTTAGGAGTTTTTTTTTCATTTAATGAAAAAAGCACTCAAGTTGTTTGATCAGTAGTCAAGATCGGGTAAACATGTTTTACGATTTTATTGGTAGGTGAAAAGAGTCGAGACCAGATCAGTAGTTGGGGAGTTTCGATCAGTGACGGGATGTTTTGTAGATCAGTAAAAAATACATTTTGTGGATTTTCAAAATTACGATCACATATCATGAAATTTTGTTGATCGGAAGGACAAAGTTGTTAATCAAAATCTATGCGACAAAAATAATATTTGATTCTGCTGCAACTAAGTTTGTGGTCACAAACATGATCAGAACCACAACAATCTCAGTGGATGGTAAAACATTTGACAACATTATCAAGTATTGGATGGGCAAAGTTGTAAATCCAGTGGGGAAAAACAGTTGACAACATTATCAAGGAATATCAATGTGCAAGACCATTAAAAAAATTTTTTCGATGGATTTTTAAAATGACGAAAACTTCTAGATCAACTGAATCGAATAGTCGATACACATTTCTAGGTCACTTATTGTTGTCCGATATCACTAAACAAAAGTTTTTCAATGGATTTTTAAAATTACGATCATTGATCGTGAATTTAAAAACTTTTCAGATCAGTCTAATCGAATTGTTGATACAAAAACGCAGTAATATCAATGTTTGAGAACACCAAAAAAATGTTTTCTATGATCTTTAAAAATGAAGATCACTGATCGTGAATTTAAGTTGAATCGAAAAGTTTATACACGTTTCGAGATCACTAAACTGAAGGTTTTCTATTTTCATAAATATCACTGATCGAGAGTTCAAAAACCTTACACATCAATTGAATCGAATAGTTGATACAAATATCCGATAACATATTCCAGATCACTAAAAAAAGTTTTCTATGCACTTTTAAAACGACGATCACTGATCTTGAATTTAAAAATCTTGTAGATCAGTTGAATCGAATAGTTGATACACATTTCTAGGTCACTTATTGTTGTCCGATATCACTAAACAAAAGTTTTTCAATGGATTTTTAAAATTACGATCATTGATCGTGAATTTAAAAACTTTTCAGATCAGTCTAATCGAATTGTTGATACAAAAACGCAGTAATATCAATGTTTGAGAACACTAAAAAAATGTTTTCTATGATCTTTAAAAATGAAGATCACTGATCGTGAATTTAAGTTGAATCGAAAAGTTGATACACGTTTCGAGATCACTAAACAGAAGTTTTTCTAAGTTCATAAATATCACTGATCGAGAGTTCAAAAACCTTACACATCAATTGAATCGAATAGTTGATACAAATATCCGATAACATATTCCATATCACTAAAAAAAGTTTTCTATGCACTCTTAAAACGACGATCACTGATCTTGAATTTAAAAATCTTGTAGATCAGTTGAATCGAATAGTTGATACACGTTTCGAGATCACTTATTGTTGTCCGATATCACTAAACAAAAGTTTTTCAATGGATTTTTAAAATTACGATCATTGATCGTGAATTTAAAAACTTTTCAGATCAGTCTAATCGAATTGTTGATACAAAAACGCAGTAATATCAATGTTTGAGGACACTAAAAAAATGTTTTCTATGATCTTTAAAAATGAAGATCACTGATCGTGAATTTAAGTTGAATCGAAAAGTTGATACACTTTCGAGATAACTAAACAGAAGTTTTTCTATATTCATAAATATCACTGATCGAGAGTTCAAGAACCTTGTAAATCAATTGAATCGAATAGTTGATACAAATATCCGATAACATGTTCCAGATCACTAAAAAAAAGTTTTCCTATGAACTTTTAAAACGACGATCACTGATCTGGAATTTAAAAATCTTGTAGAATCGAATAGTTGATACACATTTCTAGATCACTAATGATTGTTCGAGATGACTAATCAAAAGTTTCTCATGGATTTTTAATATGACGATCATTGCATCGGGAATTTAAAAACCTTGTAAATCAATTGAATCGAATAGTTGAAACAAATATGCTAATATCGATGTGCGAGAATACTAAACAAATATTTTCTATGAACTTTTAAAATGAAGATCACTGATCGTGACTGTAAAAATCTTGTAGATCAGTTGAATCGAATAGTTGATACAAATTTCGAGATCACAAATGATTGTTCCAGATTATTGAAAAAAGTTTTTCTATTCATTTTTAAAATGACGATCACTGATCGTGACTGTAAAAACCTTGTAGATCAATTGAATCGATTAATTGATATCCATTATTCGACAATATCAATGTTCGAGATCATTAAAAGACTTTTTTCCTGCGGGTTTTCTCAACGACGATCACTGATGATGTATTTTTAAAATTGTGAGGATTAGTTGGAAAAATTTGTTGATCAACATATGCGAAAATGTCAATCTTTTCGGTATATGAGTAAATTTTTCTATAATTTAGTGATCATGACCGAAAATATGACTAGCGGCGATAATATCAATAGATTGCAGATCAGTTGGACAAAATTGTTGATCAAGATATGCGATAGTAACAATGTTTGTGGATTTTGAAATTGATCTACATATGAGACAACAAGAATGTTCAAGGTATATCAAGCAATTGTTTTAGTAACTTGTCATCGTGACAATAGAGTGTAGATCAGTCGGATGAAATTTTTGACTAGCATGCGAAATTGTGCATTAGTGTTTGAGGTAAATTTTGAATGGTTCCTGCCTGTTGTAGTGATCATGACTATGAATCAAAGAGTATAGAACTACATCGAGTGCGCACCTCCATTGTTCACATCGCTACCCCAGCATCAAACAACAGCCTTGCCAACGCATACGATCTACGAAATTTCCCCTTCGAACATAGCGTCTGAAAAGGCTAAAAATTTTTTAGCTGTGATGCGCACTCTGTGTAGTTCTATACTCTTTGCTATGAATATAATCGCCTTCAAAAATATCAGTGGACTGAATATGAGTTGAAAAAATCAGCATTTGTAAGATGATCAACAGTTGTAAGATGATCAACATATGCGATATAGTAACAATGTCTGAGGTATCACAGCAGTTGATCGTGCAATTTGCTACCCATCGCCATGTTTATATCCAAAATTGGGCAAAGTCGTTGGTCATCGTTCGATTTGTCGTCAAGAATAAGTGTCCTAGTTTTCAAAAATCGTAGATCACCTACTGTTCCGAGTTGAAAATATTTGAATCAGAATAGCTTTAGTGATTAGTAGCCATATGATCCTCAAAACTGACAGAGAACAAATAGCTTTGTTGACTGTGAGTTAAAAATTGTTGGTCAGTTTAGATATGAGAGCCTTAAAACTGACCAAGAATTTACTAGTTAAATTCGAAAGTTTTGGCAAAGATCATGAGTCATGACAAACAATTAGTTGATTAGTAATTATTTGGAGATCTAAGTCCACATAATTTTCAAAGACAACACAAAGCCTTATCTCATGTATCCTCATCTTGGTCTGTGTAGAGAAATATGATCCGAACTATGAATCATTGGAAAACATTCAATTAACGGCAGAAACTTGATGATCAGCACCAGGATCTCAACAAAGAGGCAAAAACAAGCTGCTGTTCGATTTCCATCGATCGGTTTCCAAATAACGATTACCGACTGTGGATTTCAATTTGTTGATCGTTAGAAATTTGGTGATCACTGAAAAAGACTCTTACAAAAATTAGCCAAAATGCTCATAGCCAAACATGAAGTTTGAAGAGTTGTATCAACGATGACGCATTAAGAACAAAACACTGAAACTTTTGCTTACCAGCTTCATGGTACGGGCGGGCGGTATGCACGTGAACACCTGACAAACGAGATCCAAATATATGGCGGGTTGTGCCAGACTATCCGCCTTAGAACAATTTTTCTTGTATGCAGTTCGTCATCTATATGACTTTATACTCTTTGGTTGTACCTAAGATTTTATTAAATTTTTGATTCGATAGGATGTCACTTAGTGGATGCATTTTGGTCAGCAGTTAAAATATGAATTTAGGTTGGTTATTGTGTTTGATACTTCAGGAATCGCTGGATAATATTGTTGATCACTCGAAACATATAACTGATCTTGACATACAAAATTCTTTCCAAATGTTAAGCTTAGCCTTTTTGTATCTATCAATCACTCAGAAAGATTGTTGATCACTCGAAACATATAACTGATCTTGACATACAAAATTCTTTCCAAATGTTATGCTTAGCCTTTTTGTATCTATCAATCACTCAGAAAGATTGTTGATCACTCGAAACATTTAACTGATCTTTACATACAAAATTCTTTCCAAATTTTAAGCTAAGACTTTTTGATTAGCATTTCCCCCTGGGAAGTCCAATAAATCGATCTTCATTAATGAATACTGAGATCAAATGACAAATCACCGATCGGCGGATTTTTGGACCAACAGAATAACATATCTGTAATCCTTTTCGGCTTTAACTGGCAACAATACTTAATAGCAACAGTCCCTTATTTGCAAAAAAGACAACACGCACAATTTTGGTGACCTTTATCTATCCTAAATAGCTTATCCTCTGAAAATTGACTGAAAATGAATTAAAAGAAGTTTTGCAAAAGAGATACCCTGGTGGTACAGTCGTAGATACACATCAAATGTTCCTATCGATGTTCAGGGCGTTTCCCCTCATAAACTGCTTGCTTCCTTTGTATATATAAATGTTGAATATTTAAGTAGATACCACCAAATTTAGCTCCTAATGACCCTTCTTTCGGCCACCCAAAGACCATCACCGTCATTAATATCTTCGACTTTTCAGCATATAAAATACAAAACCACTTTTGGGTAGACAAACAATTCCACCTTCTAGTCTTATTCCCGGACTTCCAACACCGACTTAACATGACCATTTTTCCTAAAGTGTATTTAATTACTATGCACACAAAAAAAAAAAAAAAAAAAACCTCACCCAAAGGCATGTTCATTTAATTTTCGTATCCGTCCTAGAGAAAATGTAATTAATATAAATTTGAAATACCTATACGTACAAAATCTACACTTCCAATTCAGTAGCTAAAACTCCCGAGGCCATCACGCCATCCACCAAGACCAAAAAAAAAACCTTAAAGGAACAAAAAAAAAAGTATAATAATCCAAATGCGCACAATGCTTTGCGGGCAGACTTTCAAAAGAAAAAAAATTCACGATACAGATTGTTTAAAATGAATAGATTTGCAGCCTAGCCCAAGCCCAACAGCCTCGTCTCAAGTGCTTGTAAGTGCATCAATCAAAAGGACGGCTACTGCATTAACACCGCATACCTTGCGCCGGCCGACAACGACAACGACGATGATCATGATCAATGATCGTTTATTGATCGACTCTATTAGAAGCACTTCTCGCCGAATGAATCACTTAACATTAATTACGTTTACGTATACCAAACGATCAGCATTGGCATCCAAAAAAAAAAAAAAAAAAAAACGACTACCAAGATGAAATGTATCTCAACCCACTGTAATTATCGATCATCAGCAAAAAATCTCTAATAATAGTCTATTAGAGATTAAAAGAGTATCTACCACTGGATGGAGGTAAAAAAATTAAAATTTAAACTCGATATCTCGTTAGAGATATAAGTTTCGAATGAATTGACCGAATTACGCGCATTTAAGCCCACAAGAGGTACCTCACAGCCAGAGGGAAAAACAAACACACAGTTTCGATGGTTTTTGGATGATTTTTTGAATGTGTCACTCTGTCTAACGATCGGAAACGATCGAGAGTTGAGTGCTTCTGATATACAAACAACAACAAAATATGTGAAAACAACTGCTTGAGGAAGTGAAAATTAAGATGAATAAATAAATAACGAGAAATGATGAAATTAAGAAGTGACAGATACACACGCTGTGAAAGGGTACCCCGCACATCAACGAATGGGACGACCAAATCGGTTTATCGTTCCGAGATATTTGTTTATGGGATTATGAGTTGGAATTGAACGGGAAATCCCTACTACAAGTCGATCTCTAGGGAGAAACAATGTGCCAGTGTCTGAATTCATTGACAAAAATATTTTGTAGATGTGGTCAGTGGTCACAGACGATTAGTGAAGTGAATGAGTTGCTTGTCAGGTGAGGAAGGGGGCATACGAAAGGGCTCATTGTTGTAGGAGAAGGCAACATTTTTCAAATTTGTCTGCCACCATTTTGGTGCTTTAGATACGGTTGCAGTGTATCTGTATGAAAAGTAGATATCTGGTGTTTTTTTTGAGGTGTAGAACTGCGAATTGAAATGACGAGAAATAACACAAGAAAATCGCTTCAATGTCCATTATTGGAAGGATAATTTTATGCCATTTAAGGCATGTGGCAGCCAAGTATGGACGTCCAAATTTCAACCAATTTTTCGAGCATTTAGGGCCGTATGTCGGCAATAACGCCACGAATGTTGGCTTTCAAGTCTCGCAACGTTTCTGGTTTGTAGACGAGCGACTTCACATAGCCCAAAAAAAAAAAAAATCCAATGGTATCAAATCACACGATCTTGGTGGCCAGTTGACAAGTCCATTCTGCGAAATTATGCGCTCATCGAATGTTTCTTTCAATAAATCGATTGTGACGTGCCCTGTGTGGCATGAAGCGCCGTCTTGATGGAGCCACATCTCTTCCACATTCATGCCATCCAATTCGGGAATAAAATAGTCGGTTCTCATGGCTCTATACCGGTCTCCATTAACAGTAACTCACTCTCCAGCATCATTTCGAAAGAAGTATGGCCCAATGACTCCACCAGCCCATAGACCACACCAAACAGTCAGTTTTTTTTGGATGTAATGGCGTCACAAGGGTCTCATGTGGATTCTCGTCACTCCAAATGTAATTTCGCGTGTTGACGTAGCCATTCAACCAAAAATGAGCCTCATCGCTGAACAAAATTTTGCGATGAAAATCAGCATCGAGATCACTCTCATTTGCGGCCCATACATCAAAATCACAACGCATTGGTCTGGCGGCTTTATGTCTTGCACAAGCTGGATCTTGTAAGGTCGCAAGCCAAGATCTTTGCACAAAATCTCATAAAGTTGATGGACAGAGCTCCAATTGCTGTGCACGGTGGCGAATCGATTCATTCGGGTCCTCTTCAACACTTTGCTCTACAGCGGCAATTTTTTTTCCGCTGCGCACTGTTCGACGTCTCTGCGGATGCGTATTATCACATGGAGTAAACGTAGTGCGAAAGCAGATCAAAGGTTAACCGAATTAATTGCTCTCATTGACGATTATGTCGACCATCAAATGGACTTAGCTTCCGGTAAGCTTCGCGAACTGAACTATTATTTTCGAAAAAAAATTGCACGATTTGCAAGCGTTGTTCATATGTCAACCTGTTTATGATGAAATGGCAAAGCAAACTGAACACAAATGACATTGGATTTGCCCGATTTTACCGCAAAATGTCAGTTTTATCTCTATTTGAAAACCAACCTCCAAACCAACCTCCAAACCAACCTTTCAACTATTCAAAGTTTTTTTTTTTTTAAATCGAATAAAACACTCAAATTTGCACCGACTATTCAAAAATTTTATTGTAATCGATAAAAAGGCCTTGGCGCATACGTTTGGAATGTTGTGCGCGGCTCTGTTTCAAATAACCCATACGGAGGGTCCAATTTTGCGTCAATTTTCGAGCATTTCGGCCTGTTTTCCATGAATTACGCGTGTTATGTTATCCTGTAAGGCTAGACTAACGACTTTACATAACCCCACAAGAAATAATCAAGAGGCGTTAAATCCCATGGTCTTGGCGGCCAACTCACAGGGCCATTTCGAGAGATAAGCTGCTCACCAAATTCATCCTTCAACATTTCCATTGTTTCACGAGCTGTATGGCATGTGGCATCGATCGTCTTGATGAAACTACTTGTCAACCAAGTTCAACTCAGCCAACTGCGGCAAAAAAAGTCGCGTATCATGGCTCGATATCGTTCGCCGTTGACGGTAGCGTTACCTCCACGGTCGTCTTTGAAGAAAATTGGACCGAAATGGACCACACCTAACTCTTGTTTTTTTCGGGATGCATCGGTATATTGTATGGCATGTGGCTGTTCATCACTCCAGAGGTGACAGTTTTGCTTATTTACGTATCCGTTGAGCCAGAAATGAGCCTCATCGCTGAACACAATTTTTCACTAAAAAAAAGCGGATTTTCATGGAGCTTTTCTTAGGCCCCTTCACCTTAAATTAGACGTTGTGGGTCATTCGGCTTCAATTCTTGCACAAGTTAAACTTTACAGGCTTTCAAACCCAAATCGACATGTGAAATTTTCCATGTGGTTGAGTAGCACATTCCCAATCGCTGAGAACGGCGACGGATTGACATTTCACGATCTTCATTCAAATTGGACGCTACGACTGCAATATTCCCTTCGATACGCACTGTACGCAAGCGAGTCGATGTTTTAGTGTTCATCAACAGCTGATGGCCTCAGTCGCCAGTGCTGATATGTGTCTGTAGCTCGTTGCATTCATGTGCGAAGTACTGTAATCTCAATGTCAATGTCAATGTCAATGTCCATCAAAGAAAAGTTGGTGCGAAATTTGCTGATGACAGCACAAATTTTGGATTCACCAGGTCGATTATGACGACCATAATATGGCCGTAACAAACGGTGCACATTTTTTCACAGAGCACGAACTTTGATAATAAATTTCGATAATTTGCAATCGTTACTCGTTTTTAAGTCTTTCCATGATAAAATGGCAAAGGATACTGAAAACTTTTCACTTTGACAGATGACGTTTGGACGCCATTACTAACCAGTGCTGCCAATTTAAAAAAATACTTAACTCATTTAAATCAACCGTCCCATATCAGCACGGTGCTCTATTTCCCCCTTGGTCCATTTATTTTGATATCTTTTTGTGTGTCTTTGATTGCTTAAAAAAATATCAAATTTCACAAAATACTAAAATCTACTACTTTCCCTCTTCTTTGCAGAACAAAATGGAAGCGCCAAACAGCTGTGGGTTTAGAACTCCTCGCCGAAGCTGGCAATTATGCAGCATTCCAGAGATTATATGGTGGACCACCATACCTAGGCGCATGGCCATATCCCGCCCAGTCACCACACGGAACACCACCATCCGCCGCCGACTTGTACTACCGCCAGGCGGCAGCAGCAGCGTTACAAAAACCTCTACCATATCGACTGTATCCTGGTGTTCCAGCGGCATTAGGCAGTTTAGGTGGCCTGCCAGGCCCAGCTGCAGCACCTTTTCCACACTTGTCAGCATCTAGTTCACTCTCATCGTTAAGTAGTTACTATCAGACCAACAATAACAACAATAGCAGTAGCAATAACAACAACAACATCAGTATTAATAATAGCAGTAGTGCGCGAAGATCACCCAGTCCAACTTTAAATCCAGGCAGTCCTCCAGGCCGCTCAGAAAGTAGTCGACCGCCCAGTGATGATGAGGATACAATTCAAGTTTGAGTTCTATAAAAACAGAAAAAAAAAAACACTAAACATATTTATACTCTGTGTACAGTTACGTAGCTTATTTATTTTAATTTAACAAAATGGCACAAAAATTGTAATTTTATGTTTAAAAGTAAAAAAAAAAAAACGAAAATCTTTATCCTTTCCCAGCACACAAGATAAAATTTTTTGTTTGTTCATTGTAAAGAAAAATAAATGAAATTTATATTTTTAATGAACAAGAGAACAAAAGTACTATAAAGTAAAATAAAATAAAAAAAAAAACAAAATAAAACCGTTGCCAATATTGTAATGTAAATTTTTGTACAAAATTTAAACAAACTAGCATTGTGTAAGAGTAGAAAAAAATAATTTTTAAAAATGTGTATTTTTAACGAAAGTGAAGTTTGTACATGTATTTCGGTTCTGAGTACCATATACATAAAAAAAAAAGAAAAACTTCCTCAGAAATTCTATTGGATACGGAGAGAGAGATAGAGGCGCATATATATGCAAATCATTTCTACAAAATGTCAAGTGATTTGTTGTTTTAAATTTATAAAAAATTGTTTTTTTTAAAGAAATGTGTTCTAAGCCCCTGCCCCTCCCCAATTTGGTTCACTCTGTGTATTTATATTGTTTGCTTTTTTTATTTCACCCTGTACAGTTTATATTAGAGATATGTATGTATATTTATATTTTTTTTTTGTTAAATTGTTCGAGAAAGAGTCTTTTAATTATAGAATAAGAAGAGATGGATTCACTTTTTTTATTCTTAAAAAGAGAAAATTAAGAAAATAATTTTTTTTTGTCATTTGTTTTTAAGCGACGTTCTAGTATAATATTTTTTATGTAGTTAAGAAGTTATTAAGAAGAAAATATAAAATACGATAAATAAAATAAATTATAAATTAAAAAATAAAAAAAATGGTTTTTAATTCTTTGCTGGTTGGAACATTTTCAGGTGGATTTTTCTTAAAAGCTGTCATTTTTTTTGAAGGAAGACTTTTCTTAAATCCTTACACACAAGAAGATTCGTGTCAGTACTATCGATTTTTGAATTTCAAGCAAATTGGGAACTGAAGCGGATCGAATTTTATATCCGTTATAAAAAAGTAGACGTGGCTTAATTTTAATTTTCTTTTATTCGTCGCTATTGAAATATTAACTCAGGGCCAGGCGACCAATTTCTTGTTCAACCTGTCCACTGAACACCATATTCAGAGATAAAGGATGTAAAGAGATACCAAACTTCTACATCTCTCACCCTGAATCCCCGCAAGAGTTAGTTGCTTTTGTTGTAATCCACCACCAATGCACTCCTGTCTGTGAATACATGTATTTCCGAGTAAAAGAATTCAGCAGAAGTGAAAATTTTGGGTTTTGACACTTTCATTAACAGCTGTTTAGCAGCGTGGTAGATTTATTTTTTTATGACATTTCAGTCGACATTCGTTTATTTTTTTGCGTTTGTTGTTTTTGCGTGCGTGGAAACATATTCGCACTTTGTCCTGTCGCACTTCACAAATTAACTTTATGTAAACTTTTGGGCGCACTTTTTTGTTTTATTTTGCACTTCAATTTTACACAAACAAACGAAAATATTAAAAAAAAATGTAAACAAACCAAAAATTTAAATGACAGCTTAAAATTGTATGTTTTGGTGAATACAAACATATGTTTTTGAATGTATTCAGTGAAGTAAATGTTTGTTTTGTAAATTATATGAATTGAATGTATTCAACTCATCCTTAAGGACAAAAACAAACTATTTAAGTGTTATAATTTATTTTTAAACAATATGATTTCCGAGAGGATGTATTAATTTAATAATTCTCAACGAGTTTTCGTAGTCGATTCCTACTTCGGAGTGATCTGGTGTTGCGTTATTCGATAAGCAAGATTCTGATGATAGTAACGGGTGATTTTTTAGCTGGTTTGGTTTTGGCAACACTGGTTTTGACAGCTGACGTGTGTTTAGTACCTTGTGTCACTGTCAAACAGCTTCAGTTTGGTTTGCAATTTAACCATGGATCGTCTTACAAATGAACAACGCTTGCAAATTATTGAATTTTACTATCAAAATTCGTGCTCGGTACGAAATGTTCATCGCGCGCTGCTTCCATTTTATGATCGGCATTCTCGACCTTCTGAGCAGTCTATTCGGAAGATTGTGACCAAATTTCGCACCAAATTTACTTTGTTGGACATTAAACCACCAACACGTTTACGTACTGTGCGTAGTGAAGAAAATATTGCGGCCGTATCAGCTAGTGTGACAGAAGACCGCGAAATGTCGATTCGGCGCCGTTCCCAGCAGTTAGGTCTTTGTTACAGCACTACGTGGAAAATTTTGCGGAAGGATTTGGGCGTAAAGCCTTTTAAGATACAGCTGGTGCAAGAACTAAAGCCAGCCGACCTACTACAACTCCGAATTTTTGGTGAATGGGCTCTTGGAAAGCTGGCCGAGGATCCGCTTTTTTATCGAAAAATTGTGTTCAGCGATGAGGCTCATTTTTGGTTGAATGGGTACGTAAATAAGCAAAATTGCCGCATTTGGAGTGAAGGTCAGCCAGAAGCATTGCAACAGCTACCAATGCATCCCGAAAAAGCCACTGTTTGGTGCGGTTTATGGGCCGGCGGCATTATTGGGCCATATTTCTTCAAAGATGATGCGAATCGCAGCGTTACTGTCAATGGTGAACGCTACCGAGCGATGATAACAAACTTTTTTTTGCCCGAAATGGAAGTTCTTGACTTGCACGATATGTGGTTTCAACAAGACGGTGCCACATGCCACACAGCACGCGAAACAATGGCGCAACTCAGAGTAATTATAAGTAAGATAAATTCTTATTTTTATAAATGATATTAATGGGGTTTGAAGTACCGACTTTTATTATGTCTCTGTTGATCAGAAAAAGTTGAGTTTCATATTTAATGGTAATTCGCCCATTTCATATTTTTGATGAACTGTTTTTTTGCTGATAAATTTATTTCTTTGCAAAAAATAAATATTCCACTTACCAACAGCCGTATTATTTAAACCAAATTAAATGTGAATTATCATTAATCAATGGATTTAACGAGAAACCTTCTAAGGCCGTGTGTCAATCGCGTTAATATGCGGGTTAAATTTTATCCACTGTTTAATTTTTGGCCTTTCTGCAGGGGTAAACAAAAAATTGGCTTTTTGCTGTGTTAATTGGATTAAATGGGATTTTATTTAAATACTGTTTTTAATAATTTCCCGAAAGAAGTGGAACAAAATTCCTTTCTTTGCAGTTTCTTGTAATAAGAATATACCAAATAGATTTCAGAAAGAACATCAAATCTTCCTTAATTATTAATTATTTTGAGCAAAAGAAATATTGTTGTGCAATATGTGCTCATGATTAAGGCCGTATGTCAATTGCGTTAAAAAGTGGGTTACATTTTATCCTCTTTTTTTGTTTAATTTTTGACTTTTTTGCACCATACTAATGACAAAAATTATTCACTGGTTAAAATTTAACGCAATTGACACACGGAATAAAGATGTCCGCCCTACTTTGTTCATGTTAAACACATTCAACATACAGCGAAACTGATATTAGTCAGAGTTTAAACGCAATATTGTTAACCTTAAATAATTAAAACACGTGTTTTCTGGTTGGTAGGTACAAAACAAAGAACAATTTATTTCAATTGTTAACCGTACATGCCATACAAAACAGTGATATGCTACGTTTCAATATAAATTACATTTTGATCTTATTTTCAACAGAAGCAAAAGTAATCACAACATATTTGAACCCATTTTTTTTTAAATATCCAATTAGCCACTAAATAAATTTTAGCGAGCTGTTGAGCAGGTTAAAATAAAACAAATATAAGTTTATTTACGTTGTTAACCATAAAATAAAATAAATTAGCGAAGTAGGTGAATTGAATTGTGACTGTTTCTGCACATGAAATTGCAAACTATATTGCACTTATAGAATAAAAATAACATAAACAACAACGGAATATGGAATATACACTGCCGCTCACTTGAATAGGAACATATGATCATTTTGCAGAATCTTTGTTTTTGCTATTTTCTCTTGATATAAGTCATTGCGGTTTGCATTTTAAAAGTAACGTTTATTAGGCTATTTTCAGAAGAAAGGAAGTGAAAAAAAGATTACCGTTACTACTCAGAAGTGGCTTGCTATCAATATTCACAAAAAAAATGCATTTTTTTGGCTCATTAGAATAAGAACAGATGAAATTGTATCAGTTTATCGCACGCTTTTGAAGTGATTAGATCTGCTAAAGTTGCTAACCGTACGTAATTAATATTTTATTTCGAATTTTGTGCATAATGGGTCGAAGCAGTGCATTAACGACGGAAGAAAAGGCAAGAGTTTCCGCATACAGGGAAATGAAGCTGACCTATAGAGAAATCGCAAAAAAAATTGGAAGGTGTTCTACTGTTGTATACAATTTTCTTCAGAATCAGTCGGAGTATGCGAAAAACATGAAGGGCCGTACTAAAAAAGTAACTTCAGCTGCTGACAGAAGGGCAATTTTTTTTTTTAACGTTTATTTATTCACAATTTCTTTAATATTAATTAATAGCCTAAATAAACTTAAAGACTAGACATTTTTTAAATTTTGCCAAAGTAAAAGACCATTATGGTTCGCATTACATGATATATAATTTGTTTGTTTAATTCAATTTTTATATTTTTTGTAAATTTTTGTATTATTGTTATGTACTATATATATTTTTTTTTTTGAAAATAGGAAAACGTGAATCAAAACCTATTAGAAGACAGTCGCAACTTTTTTTTTTATATAAAACTAAAACCTACAAGACTAACTTAACCTATCTAAACCTATCTAAATCTATCTATCTAAATCTATCTAGGCCCTGTCATGTGATCTCTATTCCATCGACTAACAAGTCATCGTTAGATCAAAGATCACATGTCAGGGCCTAGTTTTACTTAACCTAAGTATCGGCTTCAGCCCAGTCTAGCCACCAGTATCGGTCTCTATTTAACCTGTTAGTGTTACTTTTGTCGCTTTCAGGTATGCTAATGCAGTATCTAATTTGATCAGTATTCCCGTCCCCCGACTAAAAAGTCTCATAAAGGATCCTTTTATCTGTAGCTCTCCTTGCAGCATGGTATATTATTGGAACGTTCGTTGAATCCGATAGGTAGCCATATGCATCCAGAAACAGAAATGTTTCTGGCGGAATGTATCCACTTTCCAAGGCATTTCTGAAATACCCAGGATTCGGATAGAATAATCCAGAGATTAATTCGTTTTCGCTAACACTTGCCGAACGAACAAAGTGATTCTTTACAAGATCTAGAATGACATTGTCAATTCTGGACACACCGGAAGCATCCAGAAGTCTTTTGTTTGAGACATAATGCCTATAATCGGAATGTGCACTCCTATACATCTGTGTGAAGTAATAATATTTTACTGCATCATCATGAATGAGGCTCACCAGTGGCTCAATTTTCCAAAAATCGGTGCAACTACTATCCTACGCCGGCGATATTGACATCATTGGTAGGAGCTACCTTTGCTAGTAGAGAGAAGGAAGCAGCAAAAAGGGGCTTAGCAGCAAATTAGGGCAAGACAAAGTATATGCTGTCCACACGGAAAGACACACAACATCGACGAATTCGACAGAACATCACCATTGGCAAATATAACTTTGAGGTAGTACTGGACATTGTCTACCTCGGCTCCGCTAATAACTCTGACAACAACCACTCGTCAGAAATTAAACGAAGAATTGCTCTTGCCAAGCGCTGTTTCTTCAGGCTAAGAAGAGAATTAAGTGGTGAAGCCTTCACTCGAACTACTAAGAAGATCCTATACAAGACCCGGATCATCTTAGTCCTGCTCTACGTCGCTTAAGCATGGATTGTATCAAGAGCGGATGAAGAAATCCCTGGTCGATTCGAGAGGAAAATTCTTCGGTTCTGTCTGCGTTGATGGGCTATTTAGACGAAGGTTCAACCAAAAACTATACCAGCTGTCTAAATGGACCGCATTCGACTTTTTAGATGGCTAGGACATGTTGATAGAACGATTGGACACCAATACTCCGGCTCGCAAAGTCTACGATTCCCAGCCAGACGTCGGACGCAGTTGAGGAAGACCTCAAATTAAGTGGCGCGCACAAGTAGAAACCGACCTCAACCAACAAGGAGGTAATTAGCTAAGGACAAGGCTAATTGGAGACGCATGTTGGTTGAGGCCAAGCTTAATTCATGTCTGTAGCGCCACTTAAGAAAGTAAGTGAGTCTCTACAAAGCCGTATGCGGCTTTGAATTTGATAAATAGGTGGTCGATTTGGACTTCTTGGGTTTTTTCCAGGATCTACCGAAGATTTGATCGGTTATGGTTTTTCATGGTCTAAGACCATGCTGAGAAGGGCCGGTTTCAGGCTATCACATATTACGGCAGATAGGATGTTTGTAGGCGATGTGGAGGAGACTTATGTCTCTGTAGTTGGCGCAGTTCAGAAGGTCTCCGTTTTTGTTCATCGGACAAAAGATGCTGAGGTTCCATTCTGTAGCCATACTTTCATCCGACCAGATTTGGCTTATGAGTTGGCGGATGTTACTTATCAAGTCATCTCGAAGGCTCGGTGGAAAAGCCGTCACTTTCGGCAGCCTTATTGAGCTTGAGGTCAGATATTACTATCCTCACCTCACTCAGGTCGGGTGGCTGGCAGTTTTCGCCGCAGCAGAAGTGGTTCTTCCATATCCTCAGCATCGACTGCGTCTCAACTACGATATTTCCTTGTTCATCTCGACAGGATTCTGTTCGAGCCTTGTATGCTTGGCTTTGAATTTTTACACTTTGGTAAAACTTGCAAACATCGTTCCTGGAGTGGCACCTCTCTATATCCTCGATCGCACGCTTTTCTTGCTCTTTTTTCTGCTTTCTGAAAAACCGTTGTTCTTCCCTTCTTCTCTGCCTATAGAGCTCAACGGCAGCTCTCGTCTTCACCTGCAGCTTAGCCTTGTAGGCGTCGTTCTTGGCTGCGAGCATCCGTCGGCATTCCTTATCAAACCAGGGGTTTCTTGCTGGTGGGCGCGAGAAACCTAGCACATCAGTTGCGGCTGATCTAATGGCTTGTTGGCATCGTTGCCACTGTTCTTCGACATACGATGCTAGTGGTAAGGTGTCAATCAGGATGTTAAGGGATACGTGTTGCGCGAAGGTCTCTTTCGATTGCAGTCTTTTGACATTCAGTTTTTCACAATATTCCTGGATTGTTGTGGCGTAATGGATATCAGCATTCTTTCAAAGTAGTGGTCCAAGTGGTCCTCTCGGAATATCCGAACATGCAGAATACTGGATGCGTGCCTCTAGTCTATCGCAATGTGATCAATTTGTTTGACTGGTCGTTGTTCTGTAGACCGCTATGTCCGTTTATGGATATCGAGGTGAGCAAACCGTATGCTGGCTTTGGTATCATTTCGTTAGGCAGCTAATTAAATTAGCCTCAGTCCGTTATAAGACGTTTTGTCTTGTAGGTTGTGATTTCCGACAATGCTGCTGAATATATCCTGTTTTCCTCTTATCCTATCTTTACGTTAAATCTTCCCGCACGATTTTATCATCTTACATCTGCAGTCACTCATAACTTTTGTAGTGGAGATTAAAGAAACGTTCTTTCGCAAAATATCATCTGTGTATGCCGTCCGTGCGTGAGCGCATCTTTGGCTAACGTTGGTAAATGTCAGGCAACGGATACCTTGGACGATTTATCCTAAGTAATATAACCATATTTTTGGAGCTAGTCTTTTGCTGGATCCTGGATCCAGACTATTTTTTCTCACAACAATTCATACGTGCGTGTGTACATTTTTTACGATGACGTTAAATCGAAAGGGCTGCGAAACGATAAACTACTCATGACGTATATGTGATCAAGGCGAGAGGAGGACTAATAAAAAGAATAGTTGATCCTACTCGAGTTTGGAATCGAACCCACCCATTTGCGCAGCAATTATATCACTTACCACCGTGCCACCACGTCTATAACTAAGATTAAGGGACTAATCCTGTATCTATCAGATCAAATATACGCATCTGATTAACTCAATACTTCTCGTCAGATGACAAAAAGTACTGCCCACGCTGGGATTACCTTTTCCTGAAACTTTAAAACCTTTTCGCACTGCAGCTACTTGCTGACCAATTATTTCAACTCCCAAATTACAGCTCATACCGATTGCTTAAGTGAACTATGAATTTCCAATAACTCAAGACCACTTTATGCCGTGCCTCAATTACAAAACCAATTGTCCGTCCGTCTGCCATTCGGTAAATTCCCAATTAGCGCTGAAAAATACTCCGCAACAAGCAACACAACTACCATACCCCCACCTATATACACACCGTATGTAGGTTGATGGTTCCCCCATCCCTATATTCCCAACCCCTCTGTGATCAAAGTTGTTAACGAAAATTTTCAACTATTAGCATGTTTCTGCCCTCTTGATCCGAAATCCTTCACAGAGCACTGCAATTCAGCCTTAAAACTTAAGGTAACCGCCAATTAGCCGAGAAGCAAACGTATACAACGGATAATGGCGGCCGAGTTCCAAAGCTCCCTCTCTAATGATCCATTTTTGCCATTCAAGCGCATGGTAGCCGGCCCAGTTGGTCGCTACACGAGAAATTCAAATCATACTCCAAAGAGCCAATTTCCTTCCTTACTGCATCCCACACTTTGGCTCCTACACGCTGGAGCACCCTTCACCCCATCCGTCGATGGACGGCTTTATGATCATCATCGTCGGCATTAAGCGGCAGCCGAGGTGCAGCTGCATTAAATGCATCGTTTTGGAGTGGTTGCTTTTTATGCCCAGAAATCACGCCAGGTCTTAGCTGGCACCCGATTTGGTTCTGACAGCAATTGCTGGCTCTGCTCGGACGATGGAATTGGCCTCGCAGCCCCGGGGTGAAAATTGTTACCAAAACGAAATGTTTTACACTTTAATCCCTCGAAAGGACAATTATTGTGTGACCATGCAATGGCAACGCAGCAGCAGCGCCAGGGCATTTCTATTTGTGGCCTTCAAGTGTGGGGAATCAAAGAGCAGGCTACCACCTACCATACCACCATCTTCGGGGAGTCGTAAAACCTATCACGAAGCAGTTAGCTCTGATGACTACCGATGACTTGTTGAAGGATTGTGCTGGAGTTCTATGTGTGCATCATCACTGCGCAGGCAGTATGAATGAGCGGTTTTCAAGGCACAACGCGTTTGCACAACAAAAGTAATTTATTGCGTTTGCAGGAAGCACAAATGATTCGAAAATGATGCGCGCAATTGAATGGGGCTGCAGTTTGCAGACTTGTTTGCAGCTAAGTGAGTTGAATGCAGCGATGTCGATTTGATACTCACAGAGTAGATTTGATTTTTGTTAAGATGGTTAACTAGGATGCATTTCACTTCCCTTTAGGTTTGATGAGCTGTTGATGGTCAAGTGAGAAGTCGAGCTGTCATAGGGCTTGGGAATATAACTTTTTTTTTGGTTTTCCTGAAATGCGAATAAGCCATAAGGCAAAAGGAGCACTAAAGTGGAGATGCTGATGTGGAGATATTTTGTGTCTTTCTGACAAAGAGATAGTTACTCCATCCTGGTCATTCCAAGAAGTGGTCGATCTGGAATATAATGATGTCAAGCAGATCCTGTTTGTGCCATGTATATCATGTTGCGGTGGCACATTAGGTGTGAGATGGCATCTTTAACGGCAGAAGCTGATGTACCGCCCTCACTCATTATGCCAGGGGCCAACCCAACTTTGTATGTTATATCAAGCTGCAAGCTGTAGCGTGCAGCTCTTGAATGCAGCTAGCTTAAGATAATGTAGTGCGAATTGATAAGTACCACCCTGTGACGAAAGTACATGCTTTCGTTTAAAATTTCATGTGGTATGACACGGAAGAGTAAGAGGTCGCTAGTCTGCGATCGCGAATGAAATTGCTTTTGCCTATTTAAGCTCGTGTCCGCTCGTTTCCGACTCTTTCTTTTAATTCTATAAACTGATGGTGTAACAAGCTTAGTACGGAAATGTGAGCTTGCAAAGGTATGTTCGGAGTGAACCTAATAATTTCCCAAAGCTTGTGTTTGCCTTTTTTTTTTAGGATTAGTAGTAAACCTAGGCCTAAATAAATTAAACAACAATTTTAGCAAGAGTGCATGTGAGTGTACACAGTGGGAAAAGTGATATGTGTAACATTGATGATCCGCAACACGAGGTACATCTATATATGTGCATGCACTTAGTCAGCACGCGTATAATACGCAGGTAATTTGTTTGTTTTTTTCTTTGCATTTGTCGTATTATTGATAATACAAAGAGTGCATACCGTATCTACGCAGATATTTGATCCCACGGCGAACATTCTCTTGCCGACTCAGAGACTCATCATTGCTCCGAGTCCTGAATTCACCACAATAGCGCAAGAGAACACATCTAGGCGTCAGACAATCCAATTGTCACGATCTACCCCGTACTCTGTTGGTCACCCAGGAAAATTGCATCATACCACCCCCTCTATCGAGCTCCGCTGAAATCACCCAAATTAGTGCTGCAGTGACAAACAGATCGAAGATCGTCACCGGCATACGTCATTCCAGAGGCCCTCTCGCACCACATACCCCCTCGAGGAACTACACCACTGGCACCATCCACAATTTTTTTTTTTTTAATTTTGGTGGGGCAAAGTGTCCCATTTATTTGGCTTAATACAAGCTAGAAAAAAAAAAAAACAATACAATACTTACAATACTAGAACTAAAAACTAAGACTTATAACTAGGAGTAAAAGCTAGGGTTTATGTAGAAGGAGGCTAAGTTTAATGGAGGAAGAGCTACGGTTGAAATCAAAAATGGAAATGTTTGAGTTTACTTTCCGTAGCATACGGGAAATTGGTTCGTTTGAGCCGTAGGACGTGTGGTGGGTTGGCAGATAGAAGAGACGGGGGTGTCTTAAATTACGAGGGTTAGTATTAAAGAAGATGGAGCTGTAAAGAGACGGGCAATCGATAGAGCCTGAGAGGAGGCGATGAATGAAGAGAATGTCTGCAGCATCTCTCCGGTCCTCAAGGCTATTCAGGTTAATGAGTTTGAGGCGGTCATGATAGGGAGGCAGAATTAGAGGATCGTTCCAAGAAAGACCGCGGAGGGCAAATTGAAGAAAACGTCTTTGTATGCTTTCGATTCTGGCTACATGAACTTGCTGATAGGGTGACCATGCTTGGCTGGCGTATTCGAGGAGGGGGCGGACGAAAGTGATGTAGAGAGATCTGGTTACGTAGGGATCAGAGAATTCCTTTGACCACCGTTTAATAAACCCAAGGGATGAATTGGCTTTACGAATTATCTCATCAATATGCGAACGGAAATTAAGTTCCCGGTCGTACAATATGCCAAGGTCACGAAGAGACTGTACGATGGGTACAGGTTGATCATTAAGAAGGTAAAGACGGGGAGGGGACTTGTTGTACTTACGTGATAAGGTGATGGATTGGCATTTCGCAACATTTAGCTCTAGGCAGTTTTTGAGACACCAAATAGAAAAAGAATCTAGATCTTGTTGAAGCAAGCAGGGGTCTTGTGATGAAGATATGTGTTTATAAAATTTGGTGTCGTCGGCATAGAGAGAGATAGAGGAGTGTTTAATAACCCTTTCCAAATCCTTTCCACAACGTGAGTGAGTGACACCACTACAACAAAGCTTACCAGTAGGTCAATGGAAAGTGCATGGCCAGCAACAGGTACTGTTGTTTATTATGACGGCGATCAGTAAGCATACTACTGCCCTGAAAGAATTGTTTTTGGCGAGATAATATGTAAAGGGTTCAATATAAAAAGTTGTTTTATTTAATTATTGCTTTATTGCCTAGATGAATTTCAGATTTGGATTTTGTTTAAAATTGAAACATATAATTAAAAAGAAGTAAAATCTATAAGTAATATCTTGCTCAAAATTGAATATGATTGGTTCAAGAAGTTTAACGTAAAGATAAATTAAATCATATACTTCGATCAAGAATTTAATTGTTGGCATTTGCGAGGTCCCAATATATAGAAGAAGTCATCCAAATATATATACATGTGTGTAGGTACATATTAGATGAATACATGACATGAACACGCACTGTGTTATCTTGATAAAATATTATTTTGATTATTGATAGTGATCAAGTAAAGTAGACTTAGAATTGATAAATGTGTGAAGTAGGATATAGATGCGCATCTCACCACCTAGGATTATTTTTATTTTTGATTTTTTTTTTATTGCATTAATACTTAAACACAGGAAGTGTGCTCATTTTAACCATGAATTACATTTAGTACCTCATATGTTCATATAAATAGGAGGGACAAATTGTGAATTACAAACTTTTATTTTTCATGGCTTTAAATTAAAATGTTTGAAATTATGAAATCGCATATTTATTTGTTTTCATATTATTAAAAATGTTTTGAGTAAACAAAATAATGAGGTGAGATCGATGTAACGAAAAGAAGGTGAGAAAAGAAGGTGATCATTGTTTTTAGGGGTTATCTGCATAACAACAAGGGACGTGGATGACATGGCATGGCTATTGAGTAGGATAGCCATAGTGGTGAGGGAATCCCAAGATGGCAACGTCATCTGTGCCATTATTCGTTTCAGTGCTTGTTACGGAAATCTGTGCAATTGATATTTGATCTCGACATCTTAGTGTGATGATATCTAACACTAAATGGATTTCCCTGACCTGAAGTGCGCAATAAGCTTTTTTTTATCGTTTATTTTATTAGAAGGCTGTTTTAAACTATTTGTATTTATGGCACGATTATTATAATGTTATGAGTAAGTTCAACGCAGCAATATCCCCGACCTACGGCGAGCTAAGCCGAGCACTTGCCAGCGTGCCACCCAGCTGCGTCAACAATGGAAACCCCACCAGCTTTACTTTGGCAAAGCCAGTCCTTGCTACAAATAACAAAGCATGACAGTAATATGGAAATGATGTCAACAAGACACTTGCGATCAAATGATTGCACTCAGCCTGGTAGTTTTCTTTTTACAAGTTAAGGGCACAGATAGCATGCTTGCGACGAGCCCAACTCTTTTTGCAACTTTAAAGTGTTTGGCCACTGCTACTGACAAAACTCAGGCAACGGATGCCTTGGAAGAGAACCACACCATTGTGAGCTAAGGAGAGGCCACATAGACTCATTCGGTGCGTTAGGAGTAGCACAATCGCAGCTCCCCCGGGAAAGCTTGTCAGAACGTGCATTACCTGCTGCAAGCAAGTGGAGCAGAAAACTAAGGAACTTGCAATAGAAGACTCTGACAAGAGAAGAATGATGAAACGGAGAACTGCTCAATGACATTGGCACCTTTGAAGGACCAAGCTTGAAAAAAAAGCATTACCTGCTGCAAGCAAGTGGATCAGAAAACTAAGGAACTTGCAATAGAAGACTGACAAGAGAAGAATGATGAAACGGAGAACTGCTGAATGACATTGGCACCTTGAAAGGACCAAGCTTGAAAAAAAAGCATTACCTGCTGCAAGCAAGTGGAGCAGAAACCTAATGAACTTGCAATGGAAGACTGACAAGAGAAGAATGATGAAACGGAGAACTGCTCAATGACATTGGCACCTTGGAAGGACCAAGCTTGAAAAAAAAGCATTACCTGCTGCAAGCAAGTGGAGCAGAAACCTAATGAACTTGCAATGGAAGACTGACAAGAGAAGAATGATGGAACGAAGAACTGCTCAATGACAGTGGCACCTTGGAAGGACCAAGCTTGAAAAAAAGCGAAACTAAAACCCTAAGCTAATCTAAATCAAGACTTAGATTTATTCATAAGGTAAGCCCTATATAACGGATGTCACTTCAAATATTCAAGACCTGTAGCTCATGGATTGCTTGAATGATATTAGCAGTATCATGACCGCCACGGTGCTGCGATTTGCTCCTTTGGGTTTTTTTTTGTTGTGAAGGACCGATGTTAGGCCAACAATCCGGGAATGATTCAATGTTGTTGGCATAACATCGGTCCTTCACAAAAAAAAAAAGTCCATAGGGGTCATATAGCAGCTCTGAGGCGGTCAATTGACATCGCCAAGACGGCTGATAACACGATTCGGGAATTTGGTGTGCGAAATATCGATTGTGAAATGTGCTGTGTGGCATGGCTGACCATCTTGCTGCTCTAAGGCTCAAACTGCGAAGCGGATAGTCGTGGGCACTCAATTGCAGAGTCAATTGGACCTTGTAAGCGAATAATTCGAGACCTTTGTGCATAATTCTCCTAAGGCTAGTGCGTGAAATGTTGAGATGTTGAGCTGTTGAAAGACCGATGGCAAGTTGACGTAGCAAAATTCTCGTCTGTGCGAAGCATACGACCATGGGGATCATGAGCGTTGTCCACTAGCATACTAGTCTCACGAACTTTTTGCACAAACTTGAGTCATTTCGGCCAAAACTTCTTTTCAAATTACGCACTGTTCCGGCTAGACAGCACTTACTTTGGAAATAAGTTTTCTAAATTCCCCAACGTTTTTCAGGCGTAAAGCTACTCATTTCGTTCTGCGGAGGTATGATACTCACTTTCTGTCATGATTTCGAGCAGGAAACAGCTGTCAGTGTCAGTTTCAAAATAACCTATGATTTCAAAAGAAACCACTAGATGGACCATAAAATATAACTCCGACAAAATAAGTAAGTACGCGAAAATCCTTCTTAACGCTTGTCCTGGACTTACATACTTACTTACAACATCCCACTCCAATTAGCCCGGTCCTTAGCTAACTGCTACAGTTGCGCACTCCAAGTTGGTTGAGGACGGATTCTTCTTGTGCACACCACCTAAGGCGGATTCCTTCTCTACTGCGTCCGAGGCCTGGCTGGCAATCGAAGACTATGCGAGCCGGAGAATTGGCGTCCATTCGTTCTAAGCGTGCTAGCCATCTTAAACATCCAATGCGGAGTTTTTTGACGTCAATATGTCGCAGTACAGCTCGTATAGTTCTTGGTTGATTGTGAGACCAGCGAGAAATCTCCATCGGCATCCTACACAAACGGCCGAGTTTGGGCGGTATACCAAAACTAGACATGGCTCTGTGTAGTTCGTCTCTATAAATGCTGATGCGGCTTTGAAATCGATGAATAGGTGGTGGATATCGATTTGGACTTCTTGGGTTTTTCCCAGGATCTGCCGAAGTGTGAAGATTTGATCGGTTGTGGACTTTCCTGGCCTAAAACCACACTGGTAAGGCCGATCAGGTTTTTGGTAAACGGTTTGAGGCGTTCACATATGTCGGCAGATAGGATCTTGTAGGCGATGGTAAGAAGACTTCTGCCTCTATAGTTGGCGCATTTTAAAGGGTCCCCTTTCTTGTGGATCGGGTAAGCGCTACTGAGGTTCCATTCTTCAGGCATACTTTCATCCGACCAGATTTGGGTTATGAGTTGGTGAAAGCTATTTACCAAGTCATCTCCGCCGGCATTATAAAACACAGCGGGAAGGAACTCATATCCAGCAGCCTTATTAGGCTTGAATTTAGGTATTGCTATCATCATTTCACCCAGGTTGGGTGGTTGGCAGTTTTCGCTGTCGTCGCCAATATTGAAAGGGTCGTTCTGCCTGACAGCGGAATATTGTTCGTCATCGCCGTTTAACAGTCTGCCGAAGTGGTTCTTCCATATCCTCAGTATAGACTGCGTCTCAACTACGATATTTCCTTGTTCATCTCGACAGGATTCTGTTCGAGCCCTGAATCATTGGCTTTGACGTTTTATACTTTGGTAAAACTTGCGAACATCGTTCCTGGAGTGGCACCTCTCTACATCCTCGATCGCGCTCTTTTCTTGGTCTTTTTTCTTCTTTTTGAAAAGCATGTGTTCTTCCCTTTTTCTCTACCTATAGAGCTCAATGAAAGCTCTAATCTTCACCTGCAGCTTAGCCTTGTAGGACTTCTTCTTGGCTATGAAAATCTGTAATCGTTCCTCATGAAACCAAGGGTTTCTGCCTGGTAAGCGCAAAAAACCCTACCACATCAGTTGCGATAGATCTAACGGGTTGTTGCCATCGTTGCCATTGTTGTTCGACATTCGATGCTGGTGGTATGGTGTTAATCGAAATGTTAAGGGATACGCGTTGCGCGAAGGTCTTGGCGGTCTCTTGCGATTGCAATCTTTCGAGATACAATTTTTTTTGCACAGTATTTCTGGATTGTTGTGGTTTGATGGATATCCGCATGTTAACCTTGGCTGCAACAAGGTAGTGGTCCGAGTCGATGTTAGCTTCTCAGATTGTTCGGATACCCAAAATACTGAATGCATGACTCTTGTCTATCGCAATGTGATCAATTTGGTTGACCGTTCGTTGTTGATCTGGGACCGCCATGTCTCCTTATAGTTATCAAGTGCGCCGTGTCCTGGCTATAGTGGCATTCCGTTCCGCAGCGAAGTCAATTAGCCTAAGGCCGTAACCAGACGTATTGTCGTGTGGGCTATGATTTCCGACAATACTGCTAAAGATGCCTTCTCTTCCTACCTTTAAATTAAAATCTCCCAGCTAAATTTTAACTTCGTACTTCGGTAGTCGGTCATAGGTTTTGTCAAGGAGGTCGTAGAAGTAGTCCTGAGCTATATCATCTTTTTCCTCCGTTGGGGTGTGAGCGCATAAAAGGCTTATTTTGGTGAATTTGGCCTTGATGCGGATCGTTACAATGCGATCGCTAATATCTCGGAAACATTAGACTTCTTGCCTAAGTCTGGCACTTAAAGCAATTTCGCATCCGAATAGTCGTTGTTTCTGCTCACTATAACACGGTCCGTAGTCGATACCACTGTTTTTCATTCTCTTTTTGCACGGCCCCTCCCATCGTATTTACTCGATGGCAGTAATGTCTGCTTTGTAGCAGTTTAGGGCTTCCGCTAGTGGTTCGCTTGTACCTCTCCTGTTTTTTTCTCACATTCCCGGTACAGATGCGAACTTCGTTCTCCTTTTTTCGTTTAGAATGTTCGTCAACAATAAAATCAGTCCTTTCCGAGGCTTTTGGTTGCTTCGTAACCGTTAGATTTTTCCATGATTGGGTACTTAACCCAAAGCACAACCCTCAACCTGGAGGGCCAGTTCCAATTTATTAGATACCCCTAGGACACGGGGCCATCAGTACCCACTTTAGGATTGAGCGCTGCCATTGGCCTTTCGGTTCATCCCCCACCAGCTCTGTTCAAGGGGCCTGATTACCCCTTGAAATTCCTACAAAACCTGTTGTTCGAATATGTCGAAGCAGCTTGTCTAGATTCGCCTGGGACAGCTGGCCGGTTATTCATTCCGTGCCATTCCGTGCCATTCCGACCTGGCTGTTGATAGTGTTGCTGTTTTTCGTCTTGGTATCAATACTCGCGCTTACCGTTTAGCAAGTCAAATCCGCATGGATGAGGGCAGTGCCCGATTGTCACCACTGGGAGGTTAAAAATCAGCACTTGATGTGTAGTCAGTGCTAGGCATTGCCAAGTTAAACCCAATCGGAGTCTACCCTCCCTCTACAACACCCAATCATCGCATTTATATAGACGATACACTAATATTCCGGCTCGCAGAGTCTTCAATTCCCAGCCAAACGTTGGGCGTAGTAGAGAAAGTTGTCATCTTGACATTGACATCACAGTACTTCGCACATGAATGCAACGAACTACAGACACATAACAGCACTGGCGACTGAGGCCATCGGCTGGGACAGTCGCCAGTGCTGTTGTCATCTTAAGTGGCGCACAAGTAACTACCGATCGGAATCAACTTGGAGTGCGAAATTCTAGGCAACAGCGCCACCAAAGTAAGTGAGTGAGTACCATAACGTCAGAGCAGAGGTTACAAGCCTGTGGCAGATTTTTCCCGAGATGATCATGGAAATATCGTAGTTAAGACACAATCGATGCTGAGGATATGAAAAGCCACTTTCGCAGACTCTTCAACGACGATGATGAACAACATTCCGCTGTCAGGCAGAACGAACCTCAATATTGGCGACGACAGCGAAAACTGCCGACCACCTGAGTGAAGTGAGGGTCTAAACTCAAGCTTAACAAGGCTCCCGGATATAAAGGTCCTCCTGCTTTCTTAATTAGCGCTGCAGTTTGGAATGAACCTGGGCCGCATCCTTCATGCCTCTCTAAACTCAAGCTTAACAAGGCTCCCGGATATAAAGGTCCTCCTGCTTTCTTAATTAGCACTGCAGTTCGGAATGAACCTGGGCCGCATCCTTCATGTCTCTCTAATTAACCCGGCCCTTAACTAACTGCCTCAAGTGGCGTTCTTCATGTTGGTTGTGGTCGGTTTGTTGTTATGTCCGCTACCTTGGGTGAGGTCTTCCTCTACTGCTTCCGTCGAAAGCTTGGCTTTGAATTGAAAAGTCTGCGTGCCGAATTATTGGTGTACATTCGCTCTCTTATAATGCCGGTCACACTGTTATATTGACCGCCTTACTGTTCCATTGTTTTGCCAATTTGTAACATAGAAGTCATGACTCCTTAAGTCCTACGTTGAGCGCCTGAGACTAGTCTCTCTATCGAGCATAACAGGTGTGGAATTGATCTTTTTTTTCATGTTGGTAGCCATTTTGGTTTTATCGCATATGCAGATCTGGGGTAAGACGCCTTATTTTCCTAAAAGCGCCTCCTTATCCTACCCTCCTCTTAAAGATAACAACAGTTTGGTAAGTCCTGATTAAAAACCCATGAAGAACCACTCCAGATTCGCACTGTGAAGCTATGAAGCTTTACGGCGTACACCACCTAAGTCTACCTTCATACCCAAGCAGATACTAAATTAATGAAAAAAAAAAAATTACCACTTGCAAACCTAAAACGTGTATCTGAATGACAATTACCTCATTCAGACTAAGCACACACTGCCTCTGCCAAAGGGGCCCACCCATAAAAGACCGAACAAAGTCACAATCACTGAGCGCCATATACCACCATGGAAAAGCCTTTAACATCACAAAAACCCGTTAATAAAATGTTAATTCATGTTCCGAGGCAATTGTCGATTTTTTGGAGGAAAAACAAGCAATTAAAATGGAAAAAGGAAGAAAAATCACCACTACCACGTTTCCTGTCTTTTGAGCACGGTGTCGGTGTGTTGGAACATTCACGCTTTGCTAGAGCCCAGTGCATAGCGCCAAAACTAATTTAGTCGCCATATTAGCATATTTTGTCACGAATTTTCGGACTCGGCCGAAATGGTCAAATCCCAGCACCGATGTCATGAAACAATTGAGGGGTAGTTTCCGTGGTGCTCCAGGGGGGAACTGCAAGTGGCTTGCTATAGCTAATCCCATGATATGGTAATTAGTGTAAACTCACCATTGAGCAACTAACTCATCGGCGGTGGTGGTCCTGCGCTGCGATGGCAAATGGTGCGGTCCGGCAGCAGTGTTGCTGTTGACGTCGAAAAGTGATATAATTTCCTTTTGTTGGGCGGAATTTGAATACCGGATTTATGGTACGCATGGTACATAATGAGATTCAGTAGTTGTGCGTTTATTCTTTCCTTCAGCGGTGGTGGTGTTTTGTCCTCCATTTTGGTTTGGGGGCATTTTTTATTGTTTCTTGTACAGCGATTTGCAACTATAGATCATTCGGTGGTTAGAGCGTGTACTTTTGCGATACGAATTAGATACCGAGGTATGAATAATTCGTTATTTCAGCAGCGAATACATGGAAGCGGTGATGTGACGGAGTTAATCGTTGGTTTTAATTAATGGGTAGGAAAATACCGGATATTGTTAAGTGACATACCTTATGAATAAATTCAAGGCTACTGGAATGTTAGTGGGAGTCTTAGTTGTTGTCGTCGGGGTTTGGATGGAAAAACATGGAAGCACTCACAACGAAATGTGGTATTTCTATCTAGGGTTCCATATAATGAAGTTAGGCATGACATCTCTGATTGTTTTGAGGTATCCGATTTGATATAGCAATATAGGTCAATCCCGAAGATGGTCACCCAAGGTACATTCCGTTTTTCAAGTTAATTTTTTAATTTTGGTGGGGCAAAATGTCCCATTTATTTGGCTTAATACAAGCTAGAAAAAAAATACAATACAATACTTACAATACTAGAACTAAAAACTAAGACTTATAACTAGGAGTAAAAGCTAGGGTTTATGTAGAAGGAGGCTAAGTTTAATGGAGGAAGAGCTACGGTTGAAATCAAAAATGGAAATGTTTGAGTTTACTTTCCGTAGCATAGGGGAAATTGGTTCGTTTGAGCCGTAGGACGTGTGGTGGGTTGGCAGATAGAAGAGACGGGGGTGTCTTAAATTACGAGGGTTAGTATTAAAGAAGATGGAGCTGTAAAGAGACGGGCAATCGATAGAGCCTGAGAGGAGGCGATGAATGAAGAGAATGTCTGCAGCTTCTCTCCGGTCCTCAAGGCTATTCAGGTTAATGAGTTTGAGGCGGTCATGATAGGGAGGCAGAATTAGGGGATCGTTCCAAGAAAGACCGCGGAGGGCAAATCGAAGAAAACGTCGTTGTATGCTTTCGATTCTGGCTACATGAACTTGCTGATAGGGTGACCATGCTTGGCTGGCGTATTCGAGGAGGGGGCGGACGAAAGTGATGTAGAGAGATCTGGTTACGTAGGGATCAGAGAATTCCTTTGACCACCGTTTAATAAACCCAAGGGATGAATTGGCTTTACGAATTATCTCGTCAATATGCGAACGGAAATTAAGTTCCCGGTCGTACAATATGCCAAGGTCACGAAGAGACTGTACGATGGGTATAGGTTGATCATTAAGAAGGTGAAGACGGGGAGGGGACTTGTTGTACTTACGTGATAAGGTGATGGATTGGCATTTCGCAACATTTAGCTCTAGGCAGTTTTTGAGACACCAAATAGAAAAATAATCTAGATCTTGTTGAAGCAAGCAGGGGTCTTGTGATGAAGATATGTGTTTATAAAATTTGGTGTCGTCGGCATAGAGAGAGATAGAGGAGTGTTTAATAACCCTTTCCAAATCGTTTATAGTTAAGATGAAGAGAAGGGGACCTAGATGACTGCCTTGTGGTACACCAGAGGTGGCCAGAAATGGGGCAGATAGGACGGACCTGAAGCGAACGCTATAGAAACGGTTTTCCAGATAAGAGGATATCCATTTCAGCAGTATTGGTTCAAAACCAAGGGTAGACAATTTGAAAAGGATTAATTTGTGGGATATCTTATCGAAAGCTTTACTAAAATCGGTTGCAACAACATCGACTTCTTTACCCCTTTCTAAGGCCGACAGCGCAGAGGACGTGAATTCAACGAGGTTTGTGGTGGTTGATCTACCTTTTAGAAAGCCATGTTGGTTTTGAGAAATTAAAGACTTGCATTGAAAGCTTAATTATTCGTACAAAATACTTTCCAGGAGTTTGGGTATATGCGAAAGTTTGGCTATCGGGCGATAATTAGTAACTTCGCTCTTTAATCCCTTTTTATGAATTGGCGTTATGAAGGAGGACTTCCATATATGAGGAAAGACGCCTTGTGATAGCGAGAGTTTAAAGAGGTGCGAAAGGGGGTAGGAGAGCACGAGGGAGCACTTCTTAAGAAAAATAGCGGGTATACCATCTGGGCCTGGTGAGTATTCATCATTAAGTTTTTGTAATTTATTTTCAATTACAGTAGGTTCGAAAGTTTGAGAGAGAAAGGGACCAATGGAGTAGTCAGGTAGGTAGTTGAAATAAAAGGGATCTGGAACAAAGGAGTTGTCGGCAAAAGATTGTTTAAAAAAGGTGACATAAAAATTAGCAATGGTGTGTGGATCACTTGAAGATATGTTTTCGTAAGAGAGGGATGGAGGGTAACCGTCCTTGGATTGTTCAAAAACATCGCAGCACAAGTTCACGTACAGGATGGTAGCATGCGTAGCATACCATAGCATGCGTCATCAACCTGTTAATCTGCGACATTGAGGCAGTCATATTGGATTCCTCATGCCAAACGATTGGTTCGAAAAATTGTACATCGCTGCGTCCGATGCTATCGGTTTAATGCCATCTCCACGAGTAACACCATCCAGGCCATTTACACACTCTGGAGTAGGCTACGCAGGACCATTGACCATCAAAATCTCTAAGGGAAGAGGAACTAGGTCTACAAAGGGCTACATAGCAATATTTGTATGTTTAGCCACGAAGGCTATTCATATTGAGGTAGTTAGTGACCTCACATCCGAAGCCTTTCTCTCAGCTGTAAGGCGTTTCGTATCAAGAAGAGATTTGCCACTTCACATATACAGTGGCAATGTAACAACATTTATCGGAGCTAATAAAGAACTTCTAAACCTTAGAACACTCACCATCAACCAAGCGGAGAGGGATGCTTCAACGAGATTAGTTATGAATGGAATACAGTGGCATTTCATACCACCAGCAGCTCCACACTTCGGCGGCCTGTGGGAAGCCGGACTTAAGTCTACAAAATATCACCTTAAACGTATAATTGGTGATACCAATCTTACCTTCGAAGAACTATCCACTCTCCTGACGCAAATAGAGGCATGCCTGAACCCCCGACCGCTGATAAAAGTAAGCAATGACATAGATGACACTCCAATTATCACTCCGGGTCACTTCCTTATTGGATCCGCTCTCAATGCAGTACCTGAACCCTGTTTAGACGATATACGACATTATGGATCCCGCTGGCGGTTATTACAAAAGATGACTCAAGATTTCTGGAAGATTTGTTCAATACTCTGGTGTGGTGACCATGACAAAAGTAATTATAAAGGAAAAGAGAAGAACCCTATAAAACGTCAGAAGCGGAACACCATAGTTACCCGCTGAAGTTAATACAAAAAAGCCAGCATAGGAACTCAAGAAATGGTACTGGCAGTATCAGAATCAGTAGCGGTGCTAGCAGTATTGTATACCGCAAGTAGCGACTTTTGAATTGTTTCTTAGAAAAATCTGTCATTTCTGATATCAATTAATCAATTTATAGTCATATAAGAATTTAATTTGGAAAGTTTACACTTGCGATGAACTGTCGTGCAGAAGGTCTGGGTTCAATTCCCAGCCGTAGCAACACCTAAATGATTTTTCACTGGCCCTCCTCTCGTGATGATCTGACAAATCATCCGAGTAGTATCAATTGTCATGAAAAGCTTATCTCAACTTAGCCGTGGGCACTAGGCCCTGGGTACTAACGAGCCTGTTGCGCCATAAATTGATTTATTTTATTTTTTTGTAACGCTAAGTAACGCTAAATGAAAAGAAATTTATAATCTTAGGGGTAAGTCAGGCCCTTGAACAGAGATGGCCGTGGATGAGCCGTAAGGCCAAAGGTAGCTCTCAATATCGAAGTAGATACTGATGGCCCCGTGTCCTAGGGGTATCATATAATTGGAACTGGCCCTCCAAGTTGGGGTTTGTGCTTTGGGTTAACTACCCACCCATTAAAACCATTGTTACGAAGCAACCAATATCCTCGGAGAGGACTGATTTTATTTTTGACGCCCCTGCTTAACAAAATATAGACAAAGACGTTCATATCTGCAGCTGGAGTATGAGAACATTAAACAGAACAGGTACAGGCGAACAACTAGCGGAAGCCCTAAGCTGCTACTAAGCCGACATTACTGACATTCAGGAAATACAATGGGATGAGCAGGGCAAAAAGATGGTGAAAAACTGTGACATCTACTACGGACCGCTTTATTGTGAGCAGAAACAGCGACTATTCGGGTGCGGATTTGTTATATGTGCAAGACTTAAGCAAGAAGACGTATGTTTCCAAGTCATTAGCGAATAATATGCGCCCCAACGGAGGTTAAAGATGATGTTGCTAAGGATTTCTTCTTCGAATTTCTTGACAAAACCTGTTAGCGACTACTGAAGTACGGTGTTAAAATCTTGCTGGGAGAACAATGACAACGATGCCAACAAGCCATTAGATCAGCCGCAACTGATGCGCTAGGTTTCTCCCGCCCACCAGCAAGAAACCCCTGGTTTGATGAGGAATGCCGACAGATGCTCGCATCCAAGAACGAGGCCAACAAGTATAAGCTACAGGGGAAGATGAGAGTACCCATTGAGCTGTTTAGCACAAGGGAAGAACACCGGCTTTTCAGAAAGAAGAAAAAAGAGCAAGAAAAGCGCGCGATCGAGGATATAGAGAGAAGCCACTCCAGGGACGTTTTTTTGCAAGTTTTACAAAAGTGTAAAACGTCACAGACAAGGATACAAGGCTCGAGCAGAATTCTGTCGTGATGAACAAGGAAATAGTGGGACACAGTCGATGCTGATGATATGGAAGAACAACATCTGCAGACTTTTAAAAGGCGATGACGAACAACATTCCGCTGTCAGTCAGAACCAACCATTCAATATTGGCCGCGACAGCGAAAACTGCCAACCACCCGACCTGAGTGAAGTGAGGATGGCAATATCTAAGCTCAAGCTTTATATGGCTGCCGCTGTCGGAAATGATGGCTTTACCGCTGAGTTTTATAAAGTCGGCGGAGATGACTTGGTAAGTAATATCCACCAACTCATAAGCCAAATACGGTCGGATGAAAGTATGCCTGAAGAATGAAACCGCAGCATCGTTTGCCCGATCCACAAAAAAGGAAACCCTCTGAACTGCGGTAACTACAGAGGCATAAGTCGCCTCAACATCGCCTACAAGATCCTATGTGCCGTAATATGTGAACGCATGAAACCATTTACAAACAACCTGATCGGCCCTTATTAGTGTGGTTGTAGGCCAAGAAAGTCCACAACCGATCAAATTTTCACACTTCGGCAGATCCTGAAAAATACCCAAGAAGTCCAAATCAATACCCACTACCTATTCATCGATTTCAAAGCCGCATACGTCAGCATTTACAGAGACGAACATACAGAGACATGTCTAGTTTTGGTCCGTTTTTGTAGGATGACGATGGAGAATTCTCGCTACTCCATCAGGGTCGAAAACGACCTCAGCGACACATTCGATGTCAAAAAAGGAATTAGGTAAGGCGATGCGCTGTCATGTGAATTCAACAATACCAGAGGCACAATTTTTCGAAAAAATCGGTGCAAATTCTATCAAACGCCGAATATATTGACATCATTGGTAGGACTCTACGTGATGTCATGGCCACGTTTGCTACTAGAGAAAGAAGCGGATAAATTGGGTTAAGCAGTAAATGAGGGCAAGACGAAGTATATGCTGTCAACACGAAAGGAGACACAACATCAACGAATTGGAATTAATCTGTTGTTCACTACTTCAAATAAATTACCACAAGTGGAGCACAAGCCGAGATGCCAACCAAATTGTTTCACAACTTGACTATGTCCCCAGTATGCAGCTAGGTCCCTAGAAAGGCCAGAACTAGTTATTTCATAGCTGTGCCGTCATGTAAATTTTTTGTATAGCGAATCCAAAGCTGAAGGGTTTTTCAATAAGAACTCGTCGATGTTGACATAGTCTGCGACGAATATTGCAAATCTGTCAAATCTGTTGTTATTCAGTCAGTGATGCCAAATCACTATGACAAGTTACACGATTGAGCATCAAGTTCAAATCTTGTAAACATTTTTTGTTCTTCAAAACGAGTATTCCTCAGTGGAAACATTGCTAGCATTGCGCCTCGAATCCTTCAAAGTCGACTCTCCAAATAAGGCGACCCCGGTTAAGTATGCAATCACCCACACCTTTTACGCCAAAGGATCGACCAGAGCGTTCAAAAATACACGTTCACGTGCAGGAGTAGATTCTTCGCCATGCGCAAGAAATCGGCTAATTCCGTGATGAGACTTAGGCCTGCACCCGTACAGGATTCAACTTACGCCAGAGCTTGAAGCTAATAACCATAGACATCGCTGTTTGTTCGCTGACTGGACTTCCAAAAAGTTGGAAGATGACCCTTATTTCGGTTGGAAAATGATCCTTTCGCATTCGCATTTTTGGTTGAATGGCTATGGTACAACCCACAAATAGAACGAGTTCGACTACGTTGTGAGGCATCCAAAAGTTACTGTTTTGTGCCGATTTCGGAGCGGTGGAGTCATTGGTCCGCACTACATCGAAATCGAATTTGTCGAGGAAATCGCCGTCACTGGAGAGGGCTACGGATCAATGATAACCACTTTCCTTTGTACCGATTGAAATATATGATGGTTGACGAAATGTGTTCACCGAGCTACAGCTACCGACATCGTTGTCTACCGCAAAATCGACTTGAATTCATCACCAATAACGTGCGATTTGTTTCGCTAGACTTTATTATGTGGTCCGTAATTATATGCCGATAAGTTGCAAACGACCGATGATATTCCAACTCAAGATACCGAAAGACATTGCTAAATGCAGACGGATATATGCGGCAAAACGACTTACTTGCAAAGTTAAGTGCTGCTACGATCCGGAATGAACCTGATCGTCAACCAACATGCCTCTCCAATTAGATCAGTCCTTAGCTAGCCTTAGCCTCCAGTTGCGCACTACAAGTTGGTTGAGGTCGGTTACTACTTGTGATTCCTCTACTGAGCGTCTGACGTCTGGCTGGGAATCGAAGACTCTGCGAGCCGTAGTATTGGTGTCCATTCGTTCGACATGCCCTAGCCATCTTAAACGTCCAATGCGTTTTTTTTTATTTGAATAAAGGCATGTCCCTGTACAGCTCGTATAGTTCTTAGTTGTATCCTCGTCTCAATAGCCCGTCAACGCAAACTGGGCTGAAAATTTTTCGAAGAATTTTCCCCTCAAATCGACAAAGGATTTCTTCATCTGCTTTTTAGACGGTCCATGCTTCAGCGCCGTAGAGCAGGACTGGGATGATCAAGGATCTGGGATATAGGATCTCCTTAGTGAGATCCTATATCTCCTTCAAGTGAGGGCTTTACTTCTGAATTGCATTCGTAGCCTGAAGAAACAGCGGTTGGCAAGAGTAATTCTTCGTTTAATTTCTGACGAGATGTTGTTGTCAGAGGTAACAGCGGAGCCGAGGTAGAAAAAGTCCCATAACACCTCAAAGTTATATCTGTCAATGGTGACGTTCTGTCCAATTCGTCGATGTTGTGTGTCCTTTCGACTTGACAGCATATACTTAGTCTTAACCTCATTTACTGCTAAGCCCATTTGTGCCGCTTCCTTCTCTATACTAGCAAACGTGGCTATGACATCACGTTGGGTCCTACCAATGATGTCACTATCGTCGGCGTATGCTAATATTTGTACCGAATTTTGGAAAATTGTGCCTTCCAGTGCTGGCTCTTGAGCTTTGCACAATCCTCCCAAGAATCAAATTGAAGAAGTCACATGGTAGCGCATCGCCTTAATCCTTTTTTGGTATCGAATGTGTCGTGAGTTCGTTTCCGACCCTCATCGAGAAGTGATAATTCTCTATCAACATCCTACACAAACGGGCGAGTTTGGGCGGCATACCAAAACTAGACATGGCTCTGTATAGTGCGTCTCTATAAATGCTGTCGTATGCGGCCTTGAAATCGATGAACAGGTGGTGGGTATTGATTTGGACTTCTTGGGTTTCTTCCAGGATCTGTCGAAGATGAACATTTGATCGGTTGTGGAATCTTCTGGCCTAAGACCACACTGATAAGGGCCGATCAGTTTCTTGGTCATCGGTTTCAGGCGTTCACATATTACGCAGATAGGCGATGTTGAGGAGACTTATGGCTCTGTAGTTGACGCAGTTCATAGGGTCTTCTATTTATGTGGATCGGGGAAACGATTATGAGGTTCCATTCTTCAGGCATACTTTCATCCGACCAGATTTGGCTTATGAGTTGGTGAATGTTATTTAACAAGTCATCTCCGCCGGCTTTATAAGGCTCAGCGGGATGGCTGTCATTCCCACAGCCTTATTGAGCTTGAGTTCAGGTATTGCTATCCCCACCTCGCTCAGGTCGGGTGAATGGCAGTTTTCGCTGTCGTTGCCAATATTGAGGTTCGTCCTCCCTGACAGCGGAATGTTGTTCGTCATCGCCGTTTAACAGTCTGCAGAAGTGGTTCTTCCAATCCTCAGCATCGACTGCGTCTCAACTACGATATTTCCTTGTTCATCTCGACAGGATTCTGTTCGAGCCTTGTATCCTTGGCTTTGACGTTTTACACTTTGGTGGTGTTCTTCGCTTACACTTTGCCCATATAGCTCAGCTTAGCCTTATAGGCCTCGTCGAACATATGGCGGCATTCCTCATCTAACCAGTGGTTTCTTGCTGGTGTGCGCGAAAAACCCAGGACATCAGATGCGGCTGATCTAATGTTCTTCGACATTAGATGCGAGAGGTTAATGGATACGCGTTGCGCGAACGCCTTGGCGGTCTCTTGCCATTGCTGTGTTTCGACATTTAAAATTTTTCACAATGTTTCTGGATTGTTCCGCATTCTTACCCTGGCTGCAACGAGGTAGTGGTCCGAGTCGATATTAGCTCCTCGGAATGTCCGGACACCCAAAATACTGGATGCGATGAGATGGATGAGCTGGAGACCGCTATGTCTTTTTATGGATATCGAGGTGAGGGAACCGTGTGCTGGCTATAGTGGCTTTTCGTTCCGTAGCGAAGTCAATTAGCCTAAGTCCGTTACCATACGTGTTGTCGTGTGGGCTATGTTTTCCGACAATACTGCTAAAGATGTCTTCTCCTCCGACCTTTGCGTCAAGATCTCACAGCACGATTTTGACATCGTACTTCGGTAGTCACTCATAGGGTTTTTCAAGTAGCCCGTAGAAGCAATCCTTAGCTTTATCATATTTTTCCTCCGTCAGAGCGTGAGCACATATAAGGTGTATGTTGGCGAATTTGACCTTGATACGGATTGTTTCAATGCGTTCGCTTATGTCTTAGAAGCATAGGTCTTCTTGAATAAGTCTGGCACTTATAACAAATCCGCATTCAAATAGTCGCTGTTTTTGCTCACTATAACACGGTCCGTAGTAGATGTCACAGTTTTTCATCCTCTTTTTGGCCGCCCCATCCCATCGTACTTCCTGGATGGCAGTAATATCTGCTTTGTAGCAGTTTAGGGCTTCCGCAAGTTCGCGTTTAATGTTCTCACCTTCCATGTGAAGATCCTAACGTCGTTGTGATTTTTTTGGCAGCTCCATCACAACAGAGTTTTTTCGTGATTGGTTAGTTAGCATAATAGTCAGTACCATGCACTCTCAGATTGCATGCGCAATCCATATATTACTCATGCGTGCATGTGTAATGTGTGAACGCTATAAGGCACAACCCCAAATCTTCAGGACTATTTAGGGGTCATCAGTATCCACAACAGGATTGAACGCCATCGTTGCCCTTTCATTTCATCAGGCCTGAGTAACCCCTAAAATTTCTTTACGTCCTGACTAAATATATCTGATGAGCCCCAGTTACTTCGTCGATGCCACCGCTGGCTGCATTGATTTCACCTTGAAAAAAAAAATGCAGCGTTGATCAATTAATAATGATGGTGGTACCCCCAGGATACAGGGTATAAGTATTCCCAACGTAAATGGGCACCACAGTTGCCTTTTCGGCTCATCTGCCACCATATCTGTTGAAGGGACCTGATTTATCTTTGAAATTTATAGATCATCTGTTGCCCAAATATTTAAGTACGGCTGACGTAGGTTGTTCACTTCTTCCTGCATAACTGAAGCTGTTGCTCTGATCCCACCCTTAACTCTATCTTGGGAGAACTTGTTTGTCCGTCTGGAAAAAAGAGGTTCGATAACGAAAGGACATCTTCTTCTTTTCTTATCTTATCTACCTACAGATTGAATGGGCTAATATGGTCAAAGCACCTATTACTCACCACATAGATGCAAATATGTAGTCTGAGTTGGTAGGCATCGGTTAGGGAAGTCGCTTGTCTTTCACGTATAGTTGCATTGCCTACTACTTGACTACAGCCTTATGTTCTCAAAAATTTTAAGCCCAAAGATTTTTTTTCTCAAAACATACGTCCCATGGGCGTCTGCGAAAATCAAACAAATTTTGTTGTTTTTACAAGGCATGGTATCTTCTATATTCACTTCCCAAGCTTTTAAAGAAAGCCTATAGCCAAACTTCCACCTGCGAAAAACCGCCTCAAATAGACTTCCACTAAAAAAAAAATCAACCGTACTACACACAACTACCAGATCCGTGTAGTCGTAGTCACGTCACCCGTACCCACATCTGAAAATATTTAAAAACGTTTACTAGCCACACCGCAAATGGCACACAATCCCTTAAATAACGTTTGCGATTTGCGTGCAAATTGACACGATAATTACAGGCCCGAAGTGGAAGCCTTTTACCCCTTCTACCGGCAAAATGCCTTGTGTGGCGGCCCTGCGGACAATGGTTACGCTCAATTTGCGCAGCGCTTGTCATTCACGTAACCAAGTACCGGGACAGGTGCTGGTGCTGGTGCTGCTCTACGTCCGACATGACGAATTTACTCCGTCGTTACACTGTAACGCCAACTGTTGTCAAAAAAAAAAATAAAAAAATATTTTTTCCTAAATGCCGTTCAATTAATTTTCTTAATTTCTCCAAAACTGTGCGGGCCAACAAATAGCAGAGGGACAGCGGGTAGAAGACGGCGGAAACCAACTCCTCACTAATCACAAGTTAATGAATGAACACGATGCCGCCAAAGTGAGTCGACAGCCTCATTTATGATGACAATCGATATCGGAGATGCTCGAGCGTTCTCAAGAGCTCTCGATGTTCAATTTGGTTTAGGAAACCTGCGAAGCTGTTAGGCTGTGAGCTGTGAATAGCACCTCAATCATGCTCCCGGATTGTAATTACTTGCTACTTGTGTTGGGTTAAAATGAGCAACCGGCACTTCAATCAAGATGACGCCCAAATTATTTATGTGTACGATGATGATGCTTCCCCCCGATGATGCTGCTGCCTGCTGAGATCCGGACGAGAGTGTTTGCGCCTTCCTGCCGGTACTTGTACGCCAGCCAACATCCATTAGAGAGTAGGTAAAACATCGCTTAGGAGGTGAGTACGCGTTCCTCCCCCGGCCAACTGTCATATTTGATCGGTGATGGGTTCGATTGCCGCTCTGTTGCGAAAGTTCAACAATAGGGTCAACCTTCATTGAGGCAGATCCGATCATCATCAGCAGAAGCAGCCTCGACTCCGTGGATCGAATCGATTTGGAGTGGAAGTATGCTAAATAACCATTTGTGGATGACTTGCCAAAATGGAGGACCCATCCATCCCGCTGGGTGCTGCTGAGTAGTGCCGGTAGCGGTAGCTACACATATCGCATCTCACGGAGTGATTCTATTTTGTATGCTTGCTGATAGTGGATACTGGATACTCGAATGTATCTATACGTCTTTCTTCGGATTAATGGAATCTTAATGATGTGCATTGTGAGGTGAATTTTTTTTTTTTTTTCGAAATTGAAATTTGGTTCGATATATCTTTTTCAATTAATTTCGTTTGGCACAGATACTTAGGGAATGGGGAGGGAGTTAGGTTTCAGATTTGTAGGTCTTGGGGTCATTGGTAAAGAGAACGTTTAACTTTTTGGAAAACAAATTAATTTGACAAGTAGATCGTGCTTATGGTGGATGGGTTGATGCTGAGTGAAGGCATGCTACTCGGTTCATTCAGTTTTAGAAGTGAAGCGGGTTCATGAACTATATGATGAACACCTTATTTGGGAAGGGTACTCGTTTGAAAATAGTGCGCCAATAGGTAGTGAATAGCCCGGACACTTTTGTTTACAGGGATCTTTATATTTTCCCGCCCTCGGTGAGGTTTTAAGGCAAAAGAGAAGGAATCACCAAGAGAGCATAAGTAGGCCTACAAAGTGTGTACTGGTCCAGTGGAAGGAAAGTTAGCTTAATGTACTGATAAGCAAAAGTTGTGGGTTCGATTCATAGCCATACCAACACTTAATGATTTTCCACTGGCCATCCTTCCGCGATGGTTTGTCATTCTAGTTGCATCAGCAACTCGTCATAAAGCAGGTGATCGCGCAAGTGTGAAAGAAGTACACACTTACGATGGTTGTGATAAAAAGATAGGCTCTGGATGGTTGGGTGTTGTAGAACGAGGGTAGACTCTGATTGGCTTTAACTTGGCAATGCCCAGTATTGTAACTCTGACTACACATCAAGTGCTTATTTTTACCTCCAAGTGGTAACCATCGGGTACTGGTCTCATCCAACCGGATTTGACTTGCTAAACGATAAGCGCGAGTGTTGATAACACGACGAAAAACAGAAGCACTATCAAGAGCCAGGTCAGAATGGCACGGAATGAATACCCGGCCTGCTGTCCCAGGCGAACCTAGACAAGCTGCTTCGATATATTCGGACAACAGGTTTTCTAGGAATTTCAAGGGTTAGTCAGGCCCTTGAACAGAGCTGGTGGCGGATGAACCGAAAGGCCAACGGCAGCGCTCAATCCCATAGTGGATACTGATGGCCCCGTGTCCTAGGGGTATCTAATAAATTGGAACTGGCCCTCCAGGTTGGGGGTTGTGCTTTGGGTTAACTACCCAATCATGGAAAAATCTAACTGTTACGAAGCAACCAAAAGCCTCGGAAAGGACTGTTTTATTGTTGACGACACGGCTAAACGAAAAAAGGACAACGACGTTCGTATCTGCACCTGGAATGTGAGAACATTAAACAGGAGAGGTGCAAGCGAACAACTAGCGGAAGCCCTAAACTGCTACAAAGCAGACATTACTGCCATCCAGGAAATACGATGGGATGGGCCGGGCAAAAAGAGGATGAAAAACTGTGACATCTACTATGGACCGTGTTATAGTGAGCAAAAACAGCGACTATTTGAATGCGACTTTGCTATAAGTGCCAGACTTATTCAAGAAGTCTTATGTTTCCAAGACATAAGCGAACGCATTGTAACGATCCGCATCAAGGCCAAATTCGCCAACATTAGCCTTATATGCGCTCACGCCCCAACGGAGGAAAAAGATGATATAGCTAAGGACTGCTTCTATGAGCTCCTTGACAAAACCTATGAGCGACTACCGAAGTACGATGTAAAAATTGTGCTGGAAGATTTAAATGTAAAGGTAGGAAGGGAAGACATCTTTAGCAGTATTGTCGGAAACCATAGCCTACACGACAACATGTCTGGTAACGGACTTAGGCTGCTTGACATCGCTACGGCACAGAGTTTCCTCACCCCGATATCCATAAGGGGACATGGCGGTCTCCAGATCATCGAACGGTCAATCAAATTGATCACATAGCGATATACAAGCGCCACGCATCCAGTATTTTGGATGTCCGAACATTCCGGGGAGCTAACATCGACTCGGACCACTACCTTGTTGCAGCCAAGCTAAGAATGCGGGTATCCATCAAACCACAACAATCCAGAAATACTGTAAAAAAAAACTGATGTCGAAAGACTGCAATCGCAAGAGACCGCCAAGTCCTTCGCGCAACGCGTATCCCTAAACCTCTCGATTATCACCATACCACCAGCATCGAATGTCGAAGAACTATGGCAACGATGCCAACAAGCCATTAGATGAGCCGCAACTGATGTGCTCGATTTTTCGCGCCCTCCAGCAAGAAACCCCTGGTTTGATGAGGAATGCCGACAGATCCTCGCAGCCAAGAACGAGGGCTACAAGGCTAAGCTTTTGAGAAAGAAGGAAAAAGAGGAAGAAAAGCGCGCGAGCGAGGATGTAGAGAGGTGCCACTCCAGGAACGATGTTCGCAAGTTTTACCAAAGTGTAAAACGTCAAAGCCAAGGATACAAGGCTCGAACAGAATCCTGTCGAGATGAACAAGGAAATATCGTAGTTGAGTCGCAGTCGATGCTGAGGATTGGAAGAACCACTTCTGCAGACTGTTAAACGGCGATGACGAACAACATTCCGCTGTCAGGCAGAACGAACCTCAGTATTTGCAATGACAACGAAAACTGCCATTCACCCGACCTGAGCGAGGTGGGGATAGCAATATCTGAACTCAAGCTCAATAAGGCTGCGGGAATGACGGCCATCCCGCTGAGCTTTATAAAGCCGGCGGAGATGACTTTTTAAATAACATTCACCAACTCATAAGCCAAATCTGGTCGGATGAAAGTATGCTTGAAGAATGGAACCTCAGAATCGTTTGCCCGATCCCCAAGAAAGGAGACCCTCTAAACTGCGCCAACTACAGAGGCATAAGTCTCCTCAACATCGCCTACAAGATCCTATCCGCCGTAATATGTGAACGCCTGAAACCGTTTACCAACAACCTGATCGGCCCTTATCAGTGTGATTTTAGGCCAGGAAAGTCCACAAACGATCAAATTTTCACATTTCGGCAGATGCTGGAAAAAACTCAAGATGTCCAAATCGATACCCACCACCTATTCATCGATTTCAAAGATGCATACGACAGCATTTATAGAGACGAACTATACAGAGCCATGTCTAGTTTTGGTATACCGCCCAAACTCGTCCGTTTGTGTAGGATGACGTTGCAGAATTATCGCTGCTCCATCAGGGTCGGAAACGAACTCACTGACACACTCGATACCAAAAAATGATTTAGGCAATGCGATGCGTTGTGACTTCTTCAATCTGATTCTTGAGAGGATTGTGCAAAACTCCCGTGCCAACACCAGAGGCACAATTTTCCAAAAATCTGTACAACTACTAGCATATGCCGACGATAGTGACATCATTGGTAGGACCCAACGTGATGGCATAGCCACGCTTGCTAGTATAGAGAAGGAAGCGGCAAAAATGGATTTAGCAGTAAATGAGGGCAAGACGAAGTATATGCTGTCAACACGAAAGGACACACAACATCGACGAATTGGACAGAACGTCACCATTGACAGATATAACTTTGAGGTAGTACGGGACTTTGTCTACCTCGGCTCCGCTATTAACTCTGACAAGAACATCTCGTCCTAAATTAAACGAAGAATTACTATTGCCAAGCGCTGTTTCTTCGGGCTAAAAAGGCTGTTCCGTAGTAAAGCCCTCAGTCGAACTACAAAGGAGATCCTAAGTATGACCCCGATCATCCCGGTCCTAGCTCTAAGGCGTTGAAATATTAATAATGAGACGAAAATTCTTCGAAAAATCTTCGGTCCCGTTTGCGTTGACGGGCTATGGAGATGATGATTCAACTAAGAACTTTACCAGCTGTACAGCAACATGCCCCTGGTCAAAAAACCCCGCATTAGACGGATAAGACATGTAGAACGAATGGACACCAATACTCCGGCTTGCAGAGTCTTCGATTCCCAGCCAGACGTCGGACGCAGTAGAGGAAGACCTCGCCTTAAGTGACACGCACAAGTAAAAACTGACCTCAATCAACTTGGGGTGTACAACTGGAGGCAGTTAGCTAAGTATCGGTCTAATTGGAGAGGCATTTTGGTTGAGGCCGAGGTTCATTTCGAATAGTAGCGCTAACTAAAGAAATAAACCGTACAAGTCAAACAACTTGTCCCAGGTAGGAAATGTTGAGCCCAGTAAAAGAGTGCAAAACTTTCTTACTAGCCGTCTATTCATGTGTGGCATAGCGGTACTTCAAATTGTTAACTCGTCCAGAGAGTTCTTCCTCACTGTACTCCGAATTTAGCCTAATATCACATGCAAACTAAAGATGGAGCCTAGTAGGCCTTTTTGTCACTCTAGTTTTTCAAGACCCTGTTGATGGTTTCGGGCTGTAGCTTATGGACTGCTTGGATGATATTGGTTGTTCGTGTTTGAATCGTTTCCGGATTGTTATCATAATATGTGTCCATCACGTTCCTCACAAAAAAAAAATTCCAAAGGGATCAAATCGCAGCTCTGAGGCGGCCAATTATCATCGCCAATCCGGCTGAGAACTGATGGAGCGCTAAAGATCGATTGTGGCATGGCGCGCCATCCTGCATGAACCAGAGGATGTCCAAATTCATGTCTTCAATATTTGGTTAAACAAAAAGTCAATTAACAAGGCCCTGTAACGCCCACCGTTGACCAAAATGGTTTCGAAAAAAAATGGTCCAATGATGCTCCACAATCCACACCAAACTTTCACTCTCTGTGACGTTATCTCCGTGAAAACCGTGCGGGTTTTCAGCACCTCGTCAGAAAATATGATTTTTTGCTCAAAATTTTTATCCAATTCAAGCTGCTCTATGGGCCCAACTGAGAAGCGGATTGTCGTGCGCGTTCGATTTCTGAGTCAATAAGACCTTGTAAGTGGATAATCCGAGGTTTGTTTGGAGAATTCTTCTCAGGCTGGTGCATGAAATTTTGAGCAGTTAAGCTCGATGTTGAGTTGATGTTCATGAATTAAGTCTCACACTCTGGGCTACTCTCGGCTACGACGGGTACCACGAATGTGGTCCACTGGCATACCAGTCTAACAAAGAGCATTTCGTCCAAAAACTTATTTTTAAAAAAGGCACTGTTTGGGCTACAGATTCGTTTTCAATATTTTTCAAAGTTTTTCAAGCAAAAAGCGGTTGATTTCGTTCCGCGGATGTTTGATACTCACTTTCTGTCAAGACTTCGATCATGAACCAACTGTCAGTGTCAAAAAAAAACTGAGATTTGAAAAGTAACCACTAGATAGCCCACCAGTTATATAACACATAAAATAAATTTTTGGCGCAACCGTCTCGTTAGTACTAAGAGCCTAGCTTTCTCACAACCAATCACGTGCGCGTGTGTACTTCTTGCACGATGGCGGGACCCCATTTTTTATACCAATTCCATACGACTGAGTTGAAAAAAGTTTTTTTTATGATTTTTTGGATCATCACGGTGATAAAAATCAATGTTGGGAAAATAATTGACATATCGGTGTAGCTATCAATTATTTGCTTCATGCTTTCAGACAAAAAAAAAGAGATGCCAATTGGTCTTTACGACTTCGATAGTAAATAATTATTAGCTTAACGTTGTGAAAACATTAAAAATTTAAATTTTGAGTCAAAAGTTCTTATAATACGAAAATCTCGTAAAAAGGCCTTAATTTCCAAAAAAAAAACAAAGTTCCCTCGCACACCTTTGATGTCAACCAGTTGCTTCAATCAGAGAGTGTTAACATTTCCGAATGGAAATCTTCCCCTCATAACATAAAATTGGGCATTTTCAACAAAAAAAGATACAAAATTCCCATTCAAAGGCTTAGCATCACCTGACAAAAGATTTCTCACAAAAGACCGTTCCATCCAAACAACATTTCGATGTTAATTATTGTGACATCTTCCTATCCAATGGCGCTATTTCCTTTGTTCCCTTCTCACTGATGATGAGCAACAAATTGGGCGACAATGACCGGAAAGAGAGATCCGATTGATTTTAAGGTTAGATGCACCCTAATCGGATTGTGGTCGTTGAAGAGGTGAATGGATAAAATAGGACGTCCCTATGTTAGTGATGTGTGATAATGCGACGAAGTTACTTTGTTGACGGAATGTCTTAATTGAAAAGGAGGTGTTCTTTGGAAAATTTACATATGTATGGAAGGATAGGGGAAAGCTGACGGAATTGATATCCTATTTGATGTAATGTGACACCACAATGTGTGACAGAGAACAGATACTTATTAAGGGAAATGAGGCACTGTCGGTCTCTAATGTGGATGGAGGCATTGGATGACACAAAAATCCCGGAAGCCATTCGATTTAATTTTTTTTTTATTTTTTTTTTTTCAATTATAATTTATTTATACACAAAAATAACTCTTAAGTCAAATCGTTGACGGTTGGGTGCTGTAGAACGAAGGTAGCATCTGATTGGCTTTAACTTGGCAATGCCGAGTCGTTGAAACTCTGACTACACATCAAATGTGCTTATTTCTAACCTCCAAGTGGTAACCATCGGGTACTGGTCTCCTCCGACCGGATTTGACTTGCTAAACGATAAGCGCGAGTGTTGATAACACGACGAAAAACAGAAGCACTATCAACAGCCAGGTCAGAATGGCCAGGAATGAATACCCAGCCTGCTGTCCCAGGCGAACCAAGACAAGCTGCTTCGACATATTCGGACAACAGGTTTTCTAGGAATTTCAAGGGTTAGTCAGGTTCCTTGAACAGAGCTGGTGGCGGATGAACCGAAAGGCCAACGGCAGCGCTCAATCCCATAGTGGGTACTGATGGCCCCGTGTTCTAGGGGTATCTAATAAATTGGAACTGGCCCTCCAGGTTGGGGGTTGTGCTTTGGGTTAACTACCCAATCATGGAAAAATCTAACGGTTACGAAGCAACCAAAAGCCTCGGAAAGGACTTATTTTATTGTTGACGACACGGCTAAACGAAGAAAAGGACAACGACGTTCGTATCTGCACCTGGAATGTGAGAACATTAAACAGGAGAGGTGCAAACGAACAACTAGCGGAAGCCCTAAACTGCTACAAAGCAGACATTACTGCCATCCAGGAAATACGATGGGATGGGCCGGGCAAAAAGAGGATGAAAAACTGTGGCATCTACTACGGACCGTGTTATAGTGAGCAGACAAGAAGTCTTATGTTTCCAAGACATTAGCGAACGCATTGTAACGATCTGCACCAAGGCCAAATTCGTCAACATTAGCCTTATATGCGCTCACGCTCCAACGGAGGAAAAAGATGATATAGCTAAGGACTGCTTCTATGAGCTCCTTGACAAAACCTATGAGCGACAACCGATATACGAAGTTAAAATCGTGCCGGGAGATTTTAACGTAGAAAGAGAAGACAACTTTAGCAGTACTGCCGGAAAACATAGGCTACTCGACAACACGTCTGGTAACGGACTTATGCTAATTGAGTTCGCTACGGAACGAAATGCCGCAATAGCACACGGTTTCCTCACCTCGACATCCATATGGGGACATGGCGGTATCCAGATCAACGAACGGTCAACCAAATTGATCACATAGCGATAGACAAGAGGCACGCATCCAGTATTTTGGATGTCCGAACATTCCGAGGAGCAAACTGAGGACCATTACCTTTTTGCAGACAAGGTTACTACAACAAACCAGAAATACTGCAAGAGAAAATGCAAAATATCTAAAGACTGCAATCTCAAGAGACCGCCAAATCTTTCGTAGAACCTCTCGATCAACACCATACCACCAGCATCAAATGTCGAGGAACAATGGCAACGATGACAACAAGCCAGTAGAACGGCTGCAACTGATGTGCTAGGTTTCTCGCGCCCACCAGCAGGAAACCGCTGGTTTGATGAGGAATACCGACAGATACCTACGAAGCCTACAAGGCTAAGCTGCAGGTGAAGACGAGAGCTGCGCTCTATCGCCAGAAAAAAGAAGGGAAGAACATCGGCTTTTCACAAAGAAGAAAAAAGCGCAAGTAAAGCGCGCGATCGAGGATATAGAGAGGTGCCACTCGAGGAATTATGTTCGCAGGTCTTACCAAAGTGAATCCTGTTGAGATGAACAAAGAAATATCGTAGTTGAAACACAGTCGATGCTGAGGATTGGAAGAACCAATTCTGCAGACCGTTGTACCGCGATGATGAACATCGTTCCGCTGTCAGGTAGAACGAACCTCAATATTGGCAACGATCGCGAAAACTGCCAACCACTCGACCTGTGATAGGTGAGGCTAGCAATATCTAAACTCAAGCTTAATAAGGCTACCGGAAATGACGACCTTCCCGCTGAGCACTATAAAGCCGGCGGAGATGACTTGGTAAGTAACATCCACCAACTCATAAGCCGAATCTGATCGGATGAAAGAATGCCTGAAAAGTAGAACCTCAACATCGTTTGCGCGATCCACAAAAAAGGGGATACCCACTGAACTGCGCCACATACAGAGGCATACGTCTCCTCAACATCGCCTACAAGTACCTGTCTGCCGTAATTTGTGAACGCCTGAAAACGTTTACCAGCAACCTGATCGGCCCATATCAGTGCGATTTTAGGTTTGGAAAATCCACAACCGATAAAGTTTTCACACTTCGGCAGATTCTGGAAAAAAAACTCAACAAGTCCAAATCGATACTCATCATCGACGAATCGGTCAGAACGTCACCATGGACAGATATAACTTTCACGCAACCCAGGACTTTGCCTACCTCGGTGCAACTTTTAACTCTGACAACAACATCTCGTCACAAATTAAACGAAGAATTACCCTTGCCAGCCGCTGGTTATTCGGGCTAATAAGCCTCACACGATCTTAATCATCCAAGTCCTGCTTTACGGCGCTGAGGCATGGACAGTATAAAAAGCGGATGAAGAAATCCCTGGTCGATTCGAGAGGAAAATTTTTCGAAAAATCTGCGGTCCCTTTTGCTGTAATAAGGAGTTCATAGACTCCTATTGGACACATCCTTAGGTAATGGAGGAATGCTCCATAGATATGCAGGCCAGGTGGGAATAAGTTCCCTGAATCAAGAAAACACAACAGAAGAAATAGTTTAGACAGGACGAAGCGAATAAGCTGTTCGTACGTATTTTGAGAACGGGATATATTGGAATCTCAAGTATCCGGTCCCTTTAAATTGCATTGAACCAAGCCGCAACAAGGACAAATGCACCAACAAAAGTCTTCTATGCAATCTAACTATGCATACATTTGCGAGAATTGTTTGTTTAAAGTCCTGAAGAAAACTTATGAAGGGCCACCTTATTAAGATACTAAAATACTTGCGAATTTGGAAGGAATTCCTCAAGGACCGAGATCTGATCTTTGAGACCACTGAGGGCCATTGAATCGAAGAATGAGCGGAAGAGAATCGTGCGCAATGCAAAAAAAAAAATGCCAGCATAGGAGAAGTTGCAAAGGTTAGTCGCGAAATCAATTATTGCGCTGCTCCGGAAGTGCCTTGCGTTTTTTTGCTGGGCCTTTGTAGATCAGTTCCCAGACCTTGAGCTAGTTCATCCCCTCCCTCCAGCAAACGATTCCGATAGTCTGCAAAGAAAGCTAGAAAGCTAGAAAGCCAAGCCAGGTTAAGGACATGTAAATACTGGTCAGGTGGTCTCACGGTCTCGGCCAGACTGCAGAAAAAAAAAATATATTCCTTCTGAAGAATAAAATGATCCTGACACTTATCGACTTTCAAATCTTCCTGGAGGTCATAAGAAGCAAGGACGCTTTGATATATTTAGGTCTGACCATCAACACAAAACATATTTTCTGCTACCAGAATAAGAATGCGACGGAACGAGCGTCGCAAGTGCCCGCGTCACTGAGTAGTCTGATGGCAGCCATAGGCGACGAGCAGGCGGAGGCTCCTGATGTCGATGACGCATGTCATCCTACTCTACGGATTTGGGCAGACGCACTTCGACAAGAAAATTACAGAAAGGCGATTGCAGCTGTCCAGAGCCACGGAGCTCTGAGCGTAGCAAGCTCATATCCTTGTTGTTGGCGTGAAAACAGCAATGGAAGAGGTTACAGAGCTTACAAAACAGAAAAGACAATAACGCTAGAACTCGAAAAGCAGAGGATGAATAGCGAATAGCGAGGCTGATGAGGAATGTGGCTGAATGGAATGATGGGAACCAGAGTGAGGTTAAGCTCACTACCTCATGCAGTTACTCACCGCATACGGATACTTCAAGGTCTTTATCTACAAGATCGGCAAAAAACAGTCCTGCCTGCCAGTACGAGGACTCTCAAGAACCCGACATGCCCCATGCTTTCTTTGTCTGCTGCAAATAGGAAACAGACAGAGGAGAACTAGAGAGAAATATCGGAACATATCCGCTACTGCCTATTATCTAAAAAAAAAAATTAAAATAAGGTACATATCTCTATTTTTTTACCAAGAAAATTTGTTTTTCAAAAACTTGGTATCCTTTTTTTTATTTTATTGAAACTTACATCCTAAATAAAACTAAAGGGTTTTTCAATATTTTCTAATAATTTCTAATCTAATAATTTCTGTGAAAGAACGTTCGATGCCATTATGTATGGAACTTGATTTCTTTTGCACGGCCACCACGGGCACGCTTGCAGAAGTCCAGACGATGAACCCAATTTTCGACGGTTCTCAAGCATAAATCGGCCGATACTGGTGCAATTTCACGTTCGATATTCGTACGAAGTTCATCAATCGTCGCTGGCTTGTTGGCATAGACCATAGACTTGACGTAGTCCCACAGGAAAATAGTCGAACGGCGTCAAATCGCACGACCGAGGCGGCCAAGCGACTGGACCATTTGGTGAGATAACACGTTCTCCAAACTTGGTTTCCAATAAATTGATTGTGGCAGTCGCTGTGTGGCTTGTGGCGCCGTACTGTTGGAACAACATGTCCCCCAAGTCCATATCATCCAATTGGGGCCAAAATTATTCGGTTATCATTGAACGGTCGCGATTCCCATTCACAGTAACGTGCCGGTCTTGATCATCACGGAAGAAGTACGGCTCAATGACGCCGCCGGCCAATAAACCACACCAAACCGTAATTTTTTCGAGATGCAATGATTACTCATGGAGTACGTGTGGATTGCTACCTGACCAACCCCGCATATTTTGTTTATTGACGAAGCCATTCAGCCAGAGATGAGCCTCACCGCTGAAGATGATTTTTCGATGAAAATCCGAATCATTTTCAGAGATGCCCAACGCTTGAGAATGACATGTGAGAGACACAGTGGGGCTTTCTTCAACTGAAGCCTCAGCGGCAGCAATATTCTCGACACTACGGGCACTTCTTTGTCTCACTGCATTTTGTACTGTGCCTGTGGATTCAAATTTTTCCATTAGACGCTCAATTGTTGATCTGCTAGGACGATTATGACGAACATAAATTGGACGTAGCGCTCTTAACGTTGAGGCCACTGACTCCGAATTTCGGTTGTAGATTTTAATAATTTCGACTCGTTGTTGGATCGTATATCTTTCCATCATGAAATGGCAAACCTTACTGAAGAGAAATGTCAAAAGAACGGCAAGAAATATGGCGTCGTTTGCTGTCCCTTTCGCTCAACTTTTGTAGCGTCCCTGTTGAAAAACCCGATATTTATAAACTAATGTGGGTGGCCGCGGTGTAGTGGCAATGTGTTCGTCTGTTGAGTGGAAGGTTGTGCGTTCAATCCCAGCCAAAATCCATTTCACTTTTATTTAAAAGAAATAAAAAGGTCGGTGTAATACCTAAAAGTATGCACACCATCTTGAATTTCTTCAAATTTAACGAACACAAGAAAAAGTGACTCCCCGAAGCTAGTTCGGACAACCACCCATGGAGTTAAGTCTCCACTACATCCAAAATCTTTCCCATCACTCTCTTTCTTCTTCTTCTCTAACGCTCGTACTGTGGTAACATATAAAGGGTATTCATAACCCCTTGAGTACGTGTAAATTATAAAAAAAAAAATTAAAACTAGAACAGCCACAACAAGCTTTTTTTTGTGCCAACCTGACTGTTGTACCTAATCTAGACCTTTAAGTCTAAAAACCTTAAACTATGGAAGTCGGCCATACAACTTTTAAGTCAACTGTCTTTATCTACTTTAGCCACCACAACAGGTCTTCAACAACATCAACAGGCAACCTACTCCATCGGTCCCAATCGGACACACTCCTGCTGAACCGCAGGCGCTCTCCTCCGCCTTGAGCGACGACGTCTCGGTCGTATAGGAGCCGCCTATCCGAAGTTCGTCGGAAGACGTGGTAGATTAGCGAAACCGCCGATCTATCCTGTATCAACCCTCGACTATCCAAATATAGAAAAGCTTCGGGCGGGCTAAAGCCGCTTAAGCGCGCACTCTCAAAATATTCACATTGGGGTAGAAGGCCCCAAAGGTGAGACTATTGTTCGAAGCCATCGCTCTTGCAGGGTGAAACCGAATGAGTTTCACAAGAAAATTGTATATTCGGCTTATGTTGGCCCCGTTGTATAAATCCTGGTTGGAATAGTATTTTTTGTAGTCAGATACTGGTGTTCTGTGAAGTCCAAGGCAGCTCCTCAGACACTGCCTCTCAAACACCCGTATCTTTTCCATTTGAGAAGGGGCAACGTTGAACCACACCGGGCACCCATAGGCAATCATCGGCCTAAGGGGGGCCATGTAGCGAATCACTTTCACCCTGCTGTCCAGGCGACTGCTATAAAACAATCGTCTTGCTAGGGCAAATTTTCTCCTAGTTCTCGCCAGAGCAGCATCTACATGTCTTCCGAAATATAGATACTGATCTAACCAGATGCCAAGGTACTTTACTACACTTTTACTCGCCAGTGTCTGTCCGTTTGGTCCAACGATCACCAGCTTTCGCCAGTTCTGTCTCGTATCCCCAGAGGCCCTAGACAACGGTGTCCTAAACAGGATAGTTTCTGATTTCTGAAAGTTGATTTTCAACTTCCAGTCATCACAATATCTCTGGATCTTGTCGAAGTCCCGCTGCAAAAGAGTTCGAATGACTTCGACAGTAGGGGCTGTTCTGTACGCGATAAGATCGTCCGCATACGCAATTGCCTGAGTAAGACTACTAAGAGAATCGGCGAGTTTACCGCTCCCTGTTGCAGACCATTCTTAATGAAAAATTCTGTGGTAGAAGTTACATTGCCACTTTTGACAACAAACGTTCTACCAGTCAGCATGTCATGAAGCATAGCAGTGGTTTACTTATGCCAAGTCTGGTCAGCTTTAGATAGAGGCCCTCCAACCATTCGGTGTCAAAAGACTTCTCTATATCAACCAGACATGCACCCGTGCACTGTTCTTTGGCTTTGTTCCATTGTATATCAGAGACGAGTTTGGAGGCAGCATGAATACAGTCATGTCCTGCCTTGAAACCAAACTGGTTCTCTGGTAAAATATTATTGTCCTCAGACCACTTGAACAGAGCTCGATTGAGAATCTTTTCGAAAATCTTGCTGATATTCGAAAGGATACTTATCGACTTGAAATTCGACGGACTGGAGTTGTCCTCTCCCTTTCTCGGGAGAGGATGAACCACCGCCGTCTTTCAACGTACTGGACATATGCATTATTCAGCGCGTTGTTGAACAGCGTGGCGTGAATGTCCACAGCTTCAGGGAGTAAGTGTCGCAGTACAATGTTGGATATACCATCGACTCCCGCTGACTTCCTTTTCTTTATGGAATCGAAGATGATCTGTAGTTCCACCTTCGAGATTAACAGGGGACTAGACCCACTTCGCTCGGCGACTATGGAGTTTGCCAAGTTTTCGTCATCAAACCGGGTGAAACCACGGTTCTCAGATCGCCATTGCGTTATGTCATTTCGGAGATAGAAATGATGGAGCAGGGCATTGTTTTCCAGGACGCGGTTCGGCGAATGCTATCATACACCTTCTACACTTCCTGAAAGACAGCCCCCACTGCCTCCACTTTCTCCTGAGGATCTTCAATAACATAGAAATCGTCATCGAAGACGGCTTCCCCCGGATCAATTCCTGCTGTCAAAAGTATGTTAGCGCTGTCAGTTGCTCGTTGGAGCTTAATACACGGAAGGTCGTTATGACCTTTCCTCCTAAAGATCTTATTAATTTGTGGAAACATACTCGGGTCGCTGGAATTTACGGCCCGAATTCGGTTATTCCAAAACAAATTAATGGACAACCGATAGTTCTCCTTGATCAATTGGTTGATGTTTTTGATCGACGCCTTCAGTGTTCTAATCTCCGGGTCGCGTGGGTTTGTCAGTCGTCTGTACAAGAGTTTAAGTCTTATCAGAAGTCCGCTTTTTTGTCTGTGTAGTGCGGCAATGGTCGCGTTTCTGTACGTAGACGTTATGTCATGTTCCTTGTACTTCGTTACCGTCCTGTTCATTGTTCGGTGAATCGTTTCGTTCATTTGTTGTAAGTATTCGTCGATTTCGTTGTTTGTTAGGTTTCTGTTGTTTGATGGTGAAATGGCCCTCGAACGTAGTTCTCTGGATAAGGCGTTGGTGAAGCGAGGCCAGCGCATCTTACCGTAGTTGTAAGCATGCACAGGCACATACTCTTCCAACGCCACAAGCTCGTTCCGAAGCTGTATTACGGCGGCGAGTCCGCAGTGATCACTGTCGTACTCGATCGTCCGTAAACAGTTTCGCGGGTGTTGACCTACTCTGTTTTTAACTGTCAGTCTTGTGTCTCGCAGTAAGAGATCCAGGAAAGCACCGCTTCTCGGAAACGATGGCCTATCTGTGGCGAGAATGTCGATCCTATATTCAACATTGTAGTGGACCATCCAATTGTAAACATGGTTACTCCGAGGATTTTGTAATTGGTTTCCCCGATCTTCGTGTTTGGCATTTAAATCTCCGGCCAAAAGATAACAGTTCTCCACTCAGTTCAGTCTTAGAGATTCGAAAATTTTTCCGAGCTCTGTTGTAAAAAGTGTAGGCTGAGGTGCTTCCGGTTCGTAGGTCGCTTCCCTTGTTGGAGGGGAATGCATATGACGCAGGCTTCCAGCAGCCGGAATCGGCGCACTTCACCACTACATATGACCTTTTCGTATCGGGTTTTTCAACAGGGACGCTACAAAAGTTGAGCGACAGGGACAGCAAACGACGCCATATTTCTTGCCGTTCTTTTGACATTTCTCTTCAGTAAGGTTTGCCATTTCATGATGGAAAGATATACGATCCAACAACGAGTCGAAATTATTAAAATCTACAACCGAAATTCGGAGTCAGTGGCCTCAACGTTAAGAGCGCTACGTCCAATTTATGTTCGTCATAATCGTCCTAGCAGATCAAAAATTGAGCGTCTAGTGGAAAAGTTTGAATCCACAGGCACAGTACAAAATGTTCCCGTGCCAGTGAGATAAAGAAGTGCCGGAGTGTCGAGAATATTGCTGCCGCTGAGGCTTCAGTTGAAGAAAGCCCAAATGTGTCTCTCACACGTCGTTCTCAAGCGTTGGGCATCTCTATGACGTCGTTGTGGCGAATTTTGCGAATAGATCTTGGCCTACATCCTTACAAGATTAAATTGACGCAAGAACTGAAGCCGCTTGACCACCTGAAGCGTCGTATGTTCGTGAATTGGGCTGAGCAACAACTTGAAAATGATTCGGATTTTCATCGAAAAATCATCTTCAGCGATGAGGCTCATTTCTGGCTGAATGGCTTCGTCAATAAAACAAATTAATGCGGTAAAACAGGCAGAAATCCACAAGTACTCCATGAGTCATCATTGCATCCCGAAAAAATTACGGTTTGGTGTGGTTTATGGGCCGGCGGCGTCATTGGGCCGTACTTCTTCCGTGACGATCAAGACCGGCACGTTACTGTGAATGGGAATCGCTGCCGTTCAATGATAACCGAATATTTTTGGCCCCAATTGGATGATATGGACTTGGGGGACATATGGTTACAACAGGACGGCGCCACAAGCCACACAGCGAATGCCACAATCAATTTACTGGAAACCTAGTTTGGAGAACGTGTTATCTCACCAAATGGTCCAGTCGCTTGGCCGCCTCGGTCGTGCGATTTGACCGTTAGACTATTTCCTGTGGGACTTCGTCAAGTCTATGGTCTATGCCAACAAGCCAGCGATCAATGATAACCGAATATTTTTGGCCCCAATTGGATGATATGGACTTGGAGGACATGTGGTTCCAACAGGACGGCGCCACAAGCCACACAGCGAATGCCACAATCAATTTACTGGAAACCTAGTTTGGAGAACGTGTTATCTCAAGAAATGGTCCAGTCGCTTGCCCGCCTCGGTCGTGCGATTTGACGCCGTTAGGCAGTATCGACCGATTTATGCTTGGAAACCGTCGGAAATTTGGTTCAGCGTCTGGACTTCTGCAAGCGTGCCCGTGGTGGCCATGCAAAAGAAATCGAGTTCCATACAAAATGGCATCAAACGTACTTTCACAGGAATGCAGAATTTCATTGATATCCAAAACCGCTTTTGTTTTATTTAAAAAAAAAACTTTTGTAGCGCTCTTATTGAAAAACCCTTTACAAAAATAGCGACCCCCCCTCCGCTGGTCAGAGAGTATTGAAGAATGAAAAGAGACAAAAAATACAAGAAATACCGCGAGACTTGCTGTGTCCTAAACGGCGTATGAATTCAGGCTCCCTGGTCTTTGGGGGACTGGTCGGAAACTGATGGGTCGCAAAGAGGTCACAAAGCCACGGGGATGTTCAACTTTTAAAAGACCTCATAAAGCCAAAAAAGCCTTTCTTCTAATCCCAACATGAAAATATTCTCAGCCCCGAACGTGACATAAATATGTTTTTTTTTTAATTTCCCCTCAACAGGACTCTGACAACACCTTGTATCCCTGGTTTGTATGATTTATACCATCTTACGATCACCACTACTCAATAGGCCTTAAGAAGAAATATAAAATATTGAAAGCTTAGTTAAGTCAAGCTAAGCTAAGCTAAGCTATAATCCAGGGTTTGTTATCTACGGTACTGATCCAATGGCTTTTACAAAGCTTGTAATAGAAGTCTCTATTCCATTTGAGCGCAAAAATCTTCGAAAAATCATCGATCCGATATGTGCTGATAAACGATGTACGCCCGAAGTCTACAAGCTGATGAATGGTATGTTGGTTGATCTACAAAGCTGACTCTTACCTGTAGTTGCACTCAAAATTAAAGGAAAGTTAATCCCCTTGCACGCAAAATATATTTTCCAAAGAATTCTATTCCCCTCCGAGAAGGACATTCAGCTAATCGACACGCACGTTATACACACCCATAATCAAACCCACAGATACACAAACCCAATCATATCTTTCATATCGCGAACCGAATTACCTTTTATATCACTTGTCCGGGTGAACAACTCGAACCAAATTAAAAACAACATTAGTTCCATGTCACAATCATTAAGAGTCGTCCCAAAAAAAAAGAAGGGAACCCCACCTGCCACCGATAATTTAAATTTAAAAGGAAAACGGAAAAATTAAGCATTTAATCTTATACCAGCCCCCGATATCGATTGCCGGGTAATTAATCAATTGCTGATTCCCAATTGACGAAAGGTGCAAACGCTTCCAACTGTCCATTTCTCAAAGTGCCAAATGCCATTACTGACCACTTCACACTCTCTGCGGTTTCCATTGGGCTGCGTCGTCATCGTCGTCGGCCCAAAACCGAATATGAAGGCTTAATGTAAGGAAATCCGAAAAAAGTGAAATACAACACAAACAGATACTTTCTTGATGGATGTGCCTGTCTTAATCGAAATTAACCTTACGATGTCCGATGGCGGCGCGGGGGAACGATTTCGAGGAAACGTCGTTAAACATGATTCACGAATGTGCTTTAGATAGAAATATCAGGGAATTGGCGGAACTTTGGATGTATCCGATTGTGGAGGTTTTAGTTTTTTTTTTTGTTTGGTGGGGTTTGATATGATTAAATGGGACGTGTACAGATTTGAATGGTCTCAATCATGTGAAAAACAAAAATGACTACAGGCTCCAAAATGGGGACCAGTTTACGTGGATAGACAAAGCTATAGGAATCCCCACGGGCATCTCCAAGTTAGTCGCACCTATCGCTCCGAGCATATCTCCGATTGAAGGCCTTGTCCTTTTTGTTCGTAGCTGAGGACAGTTTTGAATGAGTTGATGTGACATATTTCCAAAGTCCACGGTATCTCAAAGACGGACCTCATCTGTTCTAAGAATGTTGGCATCGACAAAAAACCAGCATATGCTAATCACTTCAATGCCACTATGATCCAAGATGAGTCTGTGCCTTTGCGAACATGCCTTCTTCAGCCAAAACGGTCCAGAACTAAATGCCTCCACCTGTTTCCTTTGAAAAGGGTATTGGTCAAGCCTTTAACAAGACCCTCTAGCACGTCCTCTTGATAGACCTTTGCCCCAGTTTTCACGCCTTTTTCACAGAAATGGAGGGATGTGACACCCCCCACCAAACCATCACGGACGCTGGATGATGGCCTCGTTGAACCCTAGGAAAATTTTTTTTCGCTTCCTTAGATGAAGTGGCATAAATCTTATCATTTTGCTTATTGAAAACTTCTTCAACGGTAAAAATTTTTTCATCCGTAAACAAAATGTTTTCATGGCCATTGGCCGCGTGCCACTGCAGAAGTCTCTTGCATCTTTCCAGCCTAATTTTTTTCAGTTGGGGAGTTAAGAGATGACCAGTGGACCGACGATATGCTTTCATATTGAGATCGTCCCGAATCAACCTTGACATCGATCTGGTTGATATCTCTAACTCCTTGGACATTATTTTCTGTTTTCTAAGGGGATTTCTCCGAATTCGCTCACGCACTGCCTTCACTACCGCACTTGTACGGACGACGCGTGGGCGACCACTTCTTGGCCTGTCATCGACTCTGGACATTTCGGAGAAACGATCAAAAGCCCGATAAACGAAATTTCTCGATATGCCGAGTGGTTTTAGCAACTCGAAAATTTGGCCAGCACTCTTTCCGCACTTATGCAACGCAATTATCGCGATTCGATTTCCTTTAACGCCCCCATCCATGTTAGCAGATCTCAAGCTGAAACCAAACTGGCTAGTTTTCTTTACTACACAATGCATGGGTTCCGAAAAAAAAGTTAACGGTTCTATTCCCGCAAGAAGTTGTTTGCAATAAGCGATGGAAATTGTGTAACAGAACTTATGGCAGGACTAGGTATATCACTAAAGGCCCACACAGACCTATGCGAGTTTGAAGCCTCATACGAGCGCCAATATCCCTATAGTCTGTTCATGGGGAAGCTTTTTCAAAATCAGTTGCGCCATTCTAAATTAAATAAACCCCACAAAAAAAATGTTTAACCGCCGCAGAACTCCTATTGCATCCGACGTAAGTCCAAACGTCTTACTCAGCGCAGATCTGACTGTTCACTGTGGCTGTGGCTGTGGCTGTGGCTGTGGCTGTGGCTGTGGCTGTGGCTGTGGCTGTGGCTGTGGCTGTGGCTGTGGCTGTGGCTGTGGCTGTGGCTGTGGCTGTGGCTGTGGCTGTGGCTGTGGCTGTGGCTGTGGCTGTGGCTGTGGCTGTGGCTGTGGCTGTGGCTGTGGCTGTGGCTGTGGCTGTGGCTGTGGCTGTGGCTGTGGCTGTGGCTGTGGCTGTGGCTGTGGCTGTGGCTGTGGCTGTGGCTGTGGCTGTGGCTGTGGCTGTGGCTGCTGCCATATAACAGAGAATCCCACCCATCCGCAATTGTATCGGACCTGAACAACATGACAAGACTGTCTTGAATCTTCAAGTCCTAATATGTCTTAGCTTTACCACGATTCTTCTGCATCGTTGGTCAGACGCTGATTACAACATCAAATGCTAGATAGCGCCGTTGCCTATCAGTCAGTAGCTATGCCCGCAATACCGATGTCGGTACCCCTTCCATGACATTAGGCGTGTCCTGATCTGTTCAATTTTCTTCCTCTAGTTTCGTTGGTTCTTGCTTGCCCAGGGATGTTGCATGGACATTTTGCGTATATTTCAACTCAAAGAATTTCTGTAGATGAAAATATAAATGCCAGCTTACATGCATACTAATCTACACACCTTTGCTTATATTCTTGTGATAGTCCTTGCCAAATCCTCAATTTCAGCACCTTACCTTGCTAAATGCTATTCCAGTTGATGGACGTCATTTACTTATGTTTTCCCCCGCTGAATATGAAACCCACACATCCACTCGACTATTGACTTGATATGCCCAACTCCACTAAACGCCACCGACCAACCTTATCTGGGTGAAAAGCCTCCACGTAATCAATATCTTAACTGATATAACTTCCAGTAATCTAATATGGTCTTGAGAAATTCCAATGACTCCTACGAACCTGCGTTCGTTTACGCATGTCTACCGCACTTGCACCGCGTCACACCGTGTACACAGTCAATCTTTGAAGACAAATGACATTCTCCACCAGAGGGACACGCATTGATGATCACCGGCGGCCATGTCCACGTTCACATCGATGTCAGTGGTATCGATTTGCAAAACTAAAATTTGCACCATCATGCATCTCACCGGAGGCTCTAATTAAACCCTTTAACTGGCTTGCTACCTACTAGCGTGTCTGGGCAATTGACGTGGCCTGGCCGCATATTTGTGGCCAATTCGAGCGGAAATTTCCTACTAACAGACTCCATTACATACAAATGGAGTCCACTAAATGATTGCACTGCGATCACATGCAGGCTTCCAGATACTAGGGTGTATCTTGACGTGTAATTCGATAATTACTGAAACAACAGAAGTGCTGGGGCTTATGTTGGCGCATTTGGACGATTCTTTTTTGTCTCTGCATGTCTGTGAGGGAGAAAATCCACTCCGACGCAGAGCCGGTGTGTGGTGACATGCTCCGATTGTTGCAATCGTTTCCTTGCTTTCAGATTGGTGAAGGTATTTGTTGCTGGGGCTTTACAGAGACTGGACTTGAGCTATCAATTAGAGGTTATGTTTGAAAGTATTTATTAATGTTGTGAGACTACATGGGGAACATATTTAAGTCAAAGACGTTGGAGCTGTTTGATTTCTCATGGATGGGTGGGCTATTTCAAAAAATATTTTGTAAAACATATTTACTAAGTCTTTACCAAGGCAAGGACTAACCTACGATGGTGCACATATTGTATGACGGCCTTAAATCGTCGGTGACCCATGGTCGACAAGACGAAGGTTTGTAATGACATTTATGTCAATTAACAACACCCTGATTATTGACATTGGCAGAATGCCCCTTTTATGGGAGGTGGACTCCCGTGGGATTATAAGAACGGAAATACCTGCATCACTTTAAAATAACCCAATATGACGTTACATCCAACTCCGATAACGGATATGTAGGATGCATTAGGTTCATGATACTGATTGTCGATATGCTAGGAAGAAGAAGGTTTAACTTAGGTTAGGTTGGTTGGTTGATGAGGTAGTCAAGGTACGTCTTCTTCATCACTTACTTATATAATTAAGTGGCGCTACAGTCCTGATTAAACCTGGGCCTCAACTACCATGCCTCTCCAATTAGCCCGGTCCTTAGCTAACTGCCTTCAGTTGCGCACTCTAAGTTGGTTGAGGTCGGTTTTCACTTGTCTTGTGCGCTCCACTTAAGGCGAGGTCTTCCTCTACTGCGTCTGACGTCTGGCTGGGAATCGAAGACTCTACGAGCCGGAGTATTCATTTTACATGTCCTAGCCGTCTTAAACGTCCAATGCGGAATATATTTTTTGGACCAGTACAGCTCGTATTCTTGGTTGAATCTTCGTCTCCATAGCCCGTCAACCCAAATGGGACCGCAGATTTTTCGAAGAATCGTCCTCTCGAATCGACCAAGGATTTCTTCATAGATAAAGTCCCGTACTACTTCGAAGTTATATCTGTCAATTGTGACGTTCTGTCCAATCCGTCTTGCCCTTATTTTCGGCTAAACCAATTTTTTCCGCTTCCTTCTCAATACTAGCAAACGTGGCTAGTAGTGGCACCGATTTTTGAAAAATTGTGCCTCTGGTGTTGGCTTTGGAGTTTTGCGCAATCCCATTAAGAATCAAATGGCAGAGGTCACATACAGCGGATCGCCTTGCCTAAATAATTTTTTTTTTATCGAATGCGTCGGTGAGGTCGTTTCCGACGCTGATGGAGCAGCGAGAATTCTCCATCGTCATCCTACACAAACGGACGAGTTTGAACGGTATACCAAAAGTAAACATGGCTCTGCGTAGTTCGTCTCAATAAATGCTGTCGTATGCGGCTTTGAAATCGATGATTAGGTGGTATGTATCGATTCGGACTTCTTAAGTTTTTCCAGGATCTGCCGAAGTGTGAAAATTTGATCGATTGTGGACTTTCCTGGTCTAAAACCTCATTGGAGGGCCGATCAGGTTGTTGGTACACGGTTTCAGACGTTCACATATTACGGCAGATAGGATCTTGAAGGCGATGTTGAGGAGACTTACGCCTCTGTAGTTGGCGCAGTTCAGAAGGTCCCCTTTTTTATGGATCGGGTAAACGATGATGAGGTTCCTTTCATCCGACCAGATTTGGCTTATGAGTTGGTGGATGTTACTTACCAAGTCATCCCCGCCGGCTTAATAAAACTCAGCGGGAAGGCCATCATATCCAACAGCCTTATTAAGCTTGAGTTCAGATATTGCTATCTTCACATCACTCAGGTCGGGTGGTTGGCAGCTTTCGCTGTCGTTGCCAATATTGAGGTTCGTTCTGCCTGACAGCGGAATGTTGTTCGTCATCGCCGTTTAACAGTCTGCAGAAGTGGTTCTTCCATATCCTCAGCATCGACTGTGTCTCAACTACGATATTTCCTTGTTCATCTCGACAGGATTCTGTTCGAACCTTGTATCCTTGGCTTTGACGTTTTACACTTTGGTAAAACTTGCGAACATCGTTCCTGGAGTGGCACCTCTCTATATCCTCCATCGCGCGCTTTTCTTACTCTTTTTTCTTCTTTCAGAATCCGGTGTTCTTCCCTTCGTCTCTGCCTATAGAGCTCAATGGCAGCTCCCGTCTTCACCTTGGTGCGGATTGTTACAATGCGTTCGCTAATGTCTTTGAAACATTTGACTTCTTGCCTAAGTCTGGCACTTATAACAAATCCACATCCGATTATTCGCTTGTGCTGCTCACTATAACACGGTCCATAGTAGATATCACAGTTTTTCATCCTCTTTTTGCACGGTCCATCCCATCGTATTTCCTGGATGGCAGTAAAGTCTGCTTTGTAGCAGTTTAGGGCTCCAGTTTGTTGTTCGCTTGTACTTCTCCTGTTTAATTTTCCCACATTCCAGGTGCAGATACGAACAATAAAATCAGTCCGTTGCTTCGTAACCGTTGGTTTTTTTTCATGATTGGGTAGTTAATCCAAAGCACAACCACCAACCTTGCCAGTTCCAATTTATTAGATACCAGTTGGACACGGGCTATTAGTATCCACTACGGGATTGAGCGCTGCCGTCGGCCTTTCGGTTCACCCGCCACCATCTCTGTTCAAGGGACCTGACTTACCCTTAAAATTCCTAGATAACCTGTTGTCCGAATATGTCGAAGCAGCTTGTCTAGGTTCGCCTGGGTCAGCAGGCCGGCTATTCATTCTGTGCCATCCTGGCCTGGCTGTTTACAGTTTTTCTGTTTTCCGTATCCTTTTATCCGAGATCTTGCTAAGGTTTTCGAAGAATGGTTGGTCTAATGCAAGCAATCTGGCTCTTGCTAGTCGGATCTTTGCAGATAAAATTTAGAGGGTTTCTCTCTCATTTGTGTTACCGCAACTGCGGCATTTAGGGGTTGTATGGGATTCCTAGTTTGGCCGCATGGTCTCAAATTGGCCAGTGCCCCGTGAATATCATCGTAATTCTTACAATATCTGGGCGGATTCTATCAATGATTATATAGTCATACAGATGACGCACCGCATAAAAGAAAAATTGTTGTATGGCGGGTCGTACTGGCACAGCCCGCCATATGTTTGGATCTCGTTTCTCATGTGTGCACGTGCATACCGCACGCTCGTTCCATGAAGCGGGTGAGCTAAAAGTTTTTGTTGGTTGTTCTCAATGTGTCATCTGTATGACTTTATAATCTTTGGTTCTATTATGCGGGTCATTTGTTCCTTTTTTGTAGTAGGAAGGCCATATCTTGGTCGATATGACGCAATTTGGTTATCTTCTCCATTTGTAGTTGGCCTTCTTCAGGCAGTATGAGCGTATTTGCCACACCTACCGGGATATGGACCCTTGCCGCAAGTGAACCATGTAGAGTGGTGCCTTGCCTGGCCAGCTCGTCTGCCCACGCGTTTCCTTCAATGTCACTGTGCCCTGGGACCCAGATAAATGTGACCCTGAAACGTTTGCCAAGGCGGGCAAGTTCGTTCTGGAATTCCTGTACCAGCTTGAAGGATATTATAGCCGAGTTGATGGCCTTACTATCCGCTGACTGACTGACTGTCAATGAGGATAGGAGCGTTTTGCCTAATTTGCGTAAAAGCCTCTCTGATAGCCAGTAGTTCCGCCTGGAATACACTGGCAAAATCCGGTAGGCGGTATGATACTGTTATTTTTGATGATTCCGCGTAGACTCCGGACCCCACAGCACAATTCATCTTAGATCCGTCGGTGTAGACGACCGTGTCGAAATCTCTGACTTCTTCTTTTATCCTCCAATGAGCTCTGGTAGGAAATCCTTTCTTGAAGCATAGAATAAGTGTTATGTAGCCTGTTGGAAACGTGGCCACACTATTTGGTAACGAGTCCAGGATATTACTGTGGCGTTATGGCCTTTCAGTTCAGATCTGACTCCTTGAGTCTTACTGAGCTGCATAAACCAGTATCTTTGATGTGTGGGTCGAGAGGCAAGAGATGCACAGTTATGGCATCCATTGGCGCCGACCTCAGTGCTCCCGATGTGCCTATACTAGCTGTTCTTTTCAGACTTTTAAGCTTTGGGAGGTTGTAGCCTTTACCCATTGCGGGCCACCATATTAGTGAACCATATGTGACAATTGGACGAAGCTTTGCTGTGTACATCGACAAGGTCGTCTTTGGTTGCAGATAATAGTACCAACTGTTAAAGCGACTAAACCAAACGAGACGGTTCAATGGCGGGATTGTTAGTGGACGTATCACTGATGTGTACATCCACAAGGTCATCTTTGGTCGAAGTCCCCACTTCTTTCCAAAGGTTTTGCTGCAAGCATAGAAGGCAACACACGCCTTCCTTTTCAGTTTTGTTTTGGCTCAAGTATGATACCCAAATACTCTGGAGCTCTGGAAGATAGTGTGAGTGGTTGGCCATTACGACGGGGTAGCGTGAAGTCGGGTATTTTGGTTTTGGTGGTGAATAGCACCGATTCCGTTTTGCTTGGGTTTACGCCGAGGGCAACTTGCAACCCAGGTGCTAACCTTGTCTAGAGCAGCCCCCATGATTTCAATTTAACACGGGTGGGAATTTTCCTGACCACGTCATCCGCATACGCTACAACTTTGACCCGTTCCTCGTCTATTTTAACGAGAGTTTCGTTCATAACCATAAGCTAGTGTAGAGGAGACATGACGTCGCCCTGTGGCGTTCTCCTATGGATAAATTTGGTTGATTGCCTGGTTAAGTTTTGTTCCGAGCATAAAGTCTATCCATTGGCTAATAGAGATTCAAGAATTGCTCCAGTGAGGACGTAATTGAAAGCTCCCTCTGTATCTAAGATGGAGGATAGACTGGTGTTCCTTATAGTGTAAGGATTTTTCGGTCGTCCGCACTATCTCGAAAGCTGTTTCCGTTGATCCGCCCATGAGGTAGGCGTGCTGTGATTTGGATAGCGAAGATTCTTCTAGAAAACTTCGCATATGGAGTTCTAGAACGCGCTCCAGGGTTTTTAGTACAAAGGAGGTCAGACTGATTGGTCTGAAGTCCTTCGTGGTCTCGTAACCGGGTTTGCCTAAATTCGGTATAAATACCATTGGAGCGCGTCTGCACAAGTAAGGTACGTGGTTTAGTATTAAACAGCGCTTCTAAAAATTGTCGACAACCATAGCACTGTTAGGTCTTGCGTTCTCTGTAGCATAACTGGCAGTATGCCGTCAAATCCTGGAGACTTAAACGGAGAGAAGCTGTTAATATATTTTCCTCGAAAGTTATTGAATTGATGTTACTGTATGGTGCCGTTTGTACTTTCCGAGATCTCCCGAGTTCGGTACAAGAGTTCGAAAGGACACAAAACATCGACGAATTGGACAGAACATCACCAGTGACAGATATTACTTTGAGGTAGCACTGGATCTCTACCTCTAACTCTGACAACAACTCGCCAGAAATTTACTAAAAAATTACTCAAGGCCTCAAACGAAATTCTTAGGAGACCTACAAAGGATACCCAGGAGATCCCGGTCCGGTGAAAGTAAATCCTACTCTAAGTTCAAGAACTCTAATCCGATTGTCTCAGTCTCATTATCTAAACCCTTCTGGAGCTGTCAATGATTGGTGAGTTAGTAAGTCTATTGCCTTTTACGACAGAGTAGTCCAAAACTTGATTCCCTGAAGCTACTTCTGATACCTATACGTGGCTTAAAGGAAGAAAAAGGTTCTGTAATTGGAAAAAAGAGCCTTTCGAAATGATTATTGCAAACATTGATTTAAGAAAATAGGCTTGATAAACCGTGAATGTTTTTGGATTTTATGTTACCCAACTGCACAAGGGGTTTCTATTACTTTCGGGTGAAAATGTGAAAATGTTGAAACATTCGCATATAATGTCAGCTTTTCAAATCGGACACTGTCAGGAACTCTCACATTTTCGTATGTGACTGCATTTTCAAGACACTTAAAAACCAATTTACAGCCTCAACATGCGGCTAAAATTCGGTTTACTTCTCCCATACATTCGAAAACAAATCCATCGAATGTTCGAAACGACCCCCAACCCCCCAAAAAAAAAAGACCAGAGCAGTAAATCCAACCCCAAAAAGTAATTTATATTTAAATGACACCGCCTGAGCAGTACCTGGAGTGGGTGGGTGTAGAAACCCTGTTAAGGAACTAACAGTCACCGCTATCGGAAGAGACCTTCCGTCAGCCCGATGAAGTGGTCTATCGTAAGTGGTGTCGTCGTCAATGATGACGGTGCTAGTGTGCTGACTCCTGATCGGAAGCATATCCACCCTGACAGGCAATGAAGTGACAATCGTTCTTCATTGAGGTGAAAATTTGGGGAATTTAGTGCGCTTATAGTCGTCGCCGGTCGGCTCATACGAGCTGGTGGGCTTCCCTCGCCCTATCAAACCGAAGGATAATGTGGTTGGGCGGTGTGTTGGTGGTGCGATGCGATGGTGGTTGGTTTGCGGTCAGTTGAATCGAGTTAATCCGAGTATGCGTTTGTGGGGTAGTGATAGTATAGTTCGACGGGATATACCTATATACAGAGGGTTACGCTGTTATCCTGACAAGCGTGCACACACAAGGACTTAATACTCCCCCGGGGTGGTGGTGTCGGCTGATGGTGCTACTTTGATTGACTTACTAACTGGATGGGGAGGCATTCTCTGATTTGGAAGCTTTTCTATGGTTGCTGGCGACATGATTGAGGTTTTCAAGGACTACTGCTGCAGCCCTCGTGCCAAATTACTGCTAGGGGAGTGTTTTCCATTTAAATGGAACTTCCACCTTGTTTGCATACCGAAGTGTTAGGCATAATAATTTAAACATGAAATCGTATTTACTCCCAAACCTCTCGCTTGCTCGCACTCATCCTGACGGGAAACACAACCCACAACAGTGAACACCGAACAGTCAACCCGTAGTACTGGGAAATGCCTGTTTGGATTTTGATTTCGTAATTTATGATGATATACTGATGTCCTGATGTCCTGACGTCGGAAATATGTCGGATGTCATTTGTTCTCACAGAGACTAGAGGCGGCGGCGGTGTCAGCCATGTATGATTTGCGAGCTGTGAATTGCGTTTTTTTTTTTTTTTAATTTAAATATAAATCGGTTTCATGTGCGAGGACATTCCAAAGGACTTTTTGGTAATTACTACGACGGAATGCGAATAAATTCATATTCGCTTGTTCGAGTTTTGCAAGCATGATGTTCGAACTGAAGCGCGGATTTTTGTTGTCCAGTGCGGTATTGCTTTATGCGGCACATGAAGCTAACGCTTCTGTTCAAGGATATAAGGGGTAACTGTCCAAGAGGTATTTTTTTTTTCAAAATGGGCTTTTTGACAGATGGCGCGTGAGTCGTGTCAAGATGCCATGTGTATTTTTATTCAGTAATCATTGACATTTTTCCATGGGTAGACTTACACCCGAATATCATCAACGTTTCAGTGAATGGGCTTTCGAGAGACTTGCTGAAGATCCACTGTTTTCGAGCAAAATTTTGTTCAGCGATAAGGCCCATTTCGGTCCTTATGGGTACATCAATGCACAAAAGTGCCGTTTTCGAGCAACATTTTGTTCAGCGATGAGGCCCATTTCGGTCCTTATGGGTACATCAATGCACAAAAGTGCCGTATAAGGTTCGAAGAACAAACGGAAGAGGTTCAAGAGCTGCAGTTACATTAACTCAAAACAACCGTGGTGGTGTGGTTTATGGGCCGATGGAATCATCGGTCCGTATTTCTTCAAAAACGAGGCTGATGCTAATGTTACTGTAAATGGGGCTCGTTATCGCGCCATGATAAAAGAATATTTTTTGCCTTGAATTGGAGCCCGTGATCTCGATAACATTTGGTTCTAAAAGAACTGCTCCCGTGAAACAATGGGCATCTTCATAGACCATTTCGGTGAACACTTAATTTGACGTTTCGGACTAGTAAATTATCCAGCAAGATCCTGCATATCACACCATTAGACTTTTTCCTGTGGGGATAGCTGCGTCAAGTCTAAGACAAACACCTTAGACTTAGGATAAGTCAACAACGATTAAAGCATTGAATGCCAACATTACCCGTGTTATTCGAGATGTACCGACGTATATGCTTGAACCCGTCATCGAAAATTGGGACGTTTGCATGGATGAGCTACGGCGCAGCTGCGGTCAACAATTGAAAGGATTATCTTCAGTGAATGTCAAGAATTGATCTTCAGATTTAAAATAATAACTCACGAAATTTTTGAAATTTTTGTGCTATTTCGCATTTAAAAAAAACCTCTTGATTGATCAGCCTTTGAAGCCACCTTTTCAGCTTTCGTAGATAACAACTTTCAGTTTAGGTGGAAAGAACTGCATAAAGCACCAAGGAAAAGACGAATTAAATGCAGGATGGGACAAAGGTCATAATCCTATCCGGAATATTTTACGGTTTTTTTGGCAAATGGAGCCTGCTGTCATTTTAATTTTGACATTTGTAAGGTAAACTGGAACCAGGACAATACATGCCAATAAACCTTGATGCGTGCGAATCTTCCCAATTGGAGCAGAAATCAAAATCAGTAAACTCACACTCCGACCGATTCGTTGCGAACCATGAAGTGTCGATTTCCAAGGCTTAAGCGCATGAGCTAAAGGAGAATGAGGAACTCTGGGGTATCGTATATCTAAATGACAACGAAATATGCGTTCGTTTAAGCCGAAGCTTGCGAGTAGTTGGTTTGAAATCGGTTCAGCCACAGAATCGTGAATCAACCGTGCATGAACCTAGGTGATATGTTTCTGAAGGTATGAATGGGTTTGACATAAAGTTAGACCGAATAATTGGAAAGCGTTGAAAGATGTCTTTGGAGCCCTTGTTCATGATGCGAAGTTGCTAGAGGCATAAGGCCATGGTAAACTTCGTCAGTGTGTTGATACCGTTAAGGAGCAGCTCATTGGTAAAATGTATTCCGATGGTTATAAACGGATGTTTGGGAAACGTTGAAAATAGGAAGTTCTTGGCTGAAACTCACATGCCCCGATTTATCAACCTCAAACCAGCAGCAGACGAAGGCATTCTTAGCTGTCGTTGACACGGTATAGGAATCTCTTCATGCGTTTCAGGAGATGAATCTTCCAGTTGACAATTGGGATGTATTTCCACTAAAAAGGCTTGGTGTATGGCATCGTAGTCGGATTCCTATTTTGGAAGATCTTCTAATTTTTTTTGGAGAAACGAGGCAGTTAGCAAATTGGAATGCCATCCCGGATGGAACCATCATCTTCATGACAACATCAACACGTAATTCAGCCTGGCAAGTCTCATTTGGCTACCATAGTAGAAGGAAAGTGTACGCAATTTCTAGGTCTTCATCGAATGGCACGTTGCCAAAGCTTATTAAACTTGAAACCGGATAAGTACTTTGAATCCCTTAAACGGAGAGTTTTGTGCTTTAATTGTCTAAACCAAGGATATAATTCTAGGCAGCGTTCTTCAGCTGGTTGTCGAAAGTCCGTAAGCAAGCAACATTACATAATATGTCGGGAGCAACATGCAGTTGCTTACAATATACGGACGTTCAACCTGTTTCTGGCTCTAGTCAGCGGCTGTGACTTACTGGACCAATCGAAACGTTAATCAGTTTGCCAGACTCACACAGCCGTAACAATTTAAGTGTGCATGTGTACTTCTTGCACGATGGCGGGACCTCCTGTTTTATTCTGAATCCGAACGGGAAGGTTGAGATGAGCTTTTCTTGACAAATGGTGCTAATCGGATGGTTTGACAGATCATCACGAGAGGAGGGCCAGTGAAAAATCATTTTTGCTACGGCTGGGAGTCAAACCCAGACCATATGCGCGGCAGTTCATCGCAATAACCATACCGCCATTGAGTCCTACTTGTCTCGTCTCAATTCAAACGAAACGAGACGAGAAGGGCTTAGTCGCTTTAGTAGTTCGTACTATTATCTGCAACCAAAGACGACCTTGTGGATGTACACAGCAGTGGTACGTCCAAATGTCACATATGGCTCACTAGTATGGTGGCCCGCAATGATTAAAGGCTAAAACCTCACAAAGCTTAAAAGTCTGCAAAGAACAGCCAGTATAGGTACAACGGGAGCACTGAGGTCGGCGCCAACGGTTGTCCTTGCTGTGCTATTGCATCTCTCGCCTCTCGACCTTCACATCAAAGAAACCGCATATGCAGCTCAGTAAGACCCAAGTAGTCCGGGTGCTGGACTGTAAGGCCGTAAGGCCACAGTAATATCCTGGAACAACAGAGGAATAAGTCTCCTCAACATCGCCTAAAAAATTCTATCTGCCGTAATATGTGAACGCCTGAAACCGTTTACCAATAACCTGATCGGCCCTTATCAGTGTGGTTTTAGGCCGGTGAATAGGTGGTGGGTATCGATTTGGACTTCTTGGGTTTTTTTCCAGGATCTGCCAAAGTGTGAAGATTTCATCGGTTGTGGACTTTCAACCGATGAAATCTTCACACTTTGGCAGATCCTGGAAAAAACCCAAGAAGTCCAAATCGATACCCACCACCTATTCATCGATTTCAAAGCCGCATACGACAGCATTTATAGAGACGAACTATACAGAGCCATGTCTAGTATTGGTGCACCGCCCAAACTCGTCCGTTTGTGTAGGATGACGATGGAGAATTCTCGCTGCTCCATCAGGGTCGGAAACGACCTCACCGACACATTCGATACCAAAAAAAGGATTTAGGCAAGGCGATGTGCTGTCATGTGACTTCTTCAATCTGATTCTTGAGAGGATTGTGCAAAACTTACGAGCCAACACAAGAGGCACAATTTTCCAAAATTCTGTGCAATTACTAGCATACGCCGACGAAATTGACATCATTGGTAGGAGCCAATCTGATGTCATAGCCAGGTTTGCTAGTATGGAGAAGGAAGCGGCAAAAATGGGTTTAGCAGCAAATGATGCCAACCGCTGTTTCTACGGGCTAAGAAGGCAATTCAGTAGTAAAGCCCTCACTCGAACTACTAAGGAGATCTTATATAAGACCCGATCATCCCAGTCCTGCTCGATGGCGCTGAAGCATGGACCGTCTCAAAAGCGGATGAAGAAATCCTTGGTCGATTTGAGAGGAAAATTCTTCGAAAAATCTTCGGTCCCGTTTGCGTTGACGGGCTATGGAGACGAAGATTCAACCAAGAACTATACGAGCTGTACAGCGACATGCGGCTGGTCAAAAAAACTCCGCATTGGACGTTTATGATGGCTAGGACATGTAGAACGAATGGACACCAATATTCCGGCTCGCAGAGTATTCGATTCCCAGCCAGACGACGGACGCATTAGAGGAAGACCTCGCCTTATGTGGCGCGCACAAGTAGAAACCGACCTCAACCAGCTTGAAGTGCGCAACTGGAGGCAGTTAGCTAAGGACTGGGCTAATTGGAGAGGCAAATTGGTTGCGGCGCAGGTTCATTCCGAACTGTAGCGCCACTTAAGTAAGTATCTTGACAGGATTATTTTTCTTCCCTTAAACTTTGCCTATAAATCCCAATGACGGCGCTCGAGTTTCTTGGTGATGGGACTGAGGATCCAAGCCCATCAATTGCGCCCGATCTTATGCCTTTTGACATCGTTGCCATTTTTCTCGACGCTAAGCAATAGCTGCATTAATCTAAGGAAGAAGTGATACGCAAAAATCTGTGCGTTCTGGAAGGTCACTTCTGATTCAGTGTTTTGACATTGATTTGCATATTTCTGTGGCAACAAAGTGTTGGTGAGAGTTGATGTTAGCAAAGAGTATAGAACTTCATAGAGTGGGCATCTCATATGTGGGGTACTGATATTGATACCTCAGTGTTCACATTTCTACCCCAGCATCAAACAACAAACATGGCCGACGCATACGATCGACGAGATTTCCTTATCCCCCGCGTCTGAAACTCCTAAAAAATTTTAGCTGTGATGCTTACTCATTGGAATGTTTGGATATTCAGAATGCAGGAAACAACACCTTTCTTCTGGTGCAATGAGCTCATTTTGATCGATCGTTTATTTTCGTTTCGCAAACCAAAATATGTTCTTACGGATGTGAAATAAACCGTGTGTGGTCTATGGTGGATGTCCTTTCTCTCCACTTTAGCGCTAAAATCTTCCAAAACGATTTTAGCATCCTAATTTGGTAGACCCCTCAAAAGTTTTCTTCAGCATTTTAATCAAACAATCCTATGAAATGTATTCTTCAAACAATTTTTAGGAATGTATAGCTTGACTGCAACCACTTCTTAAATCCTCAGCGCAAATATAAGAAACGCATTACGCACCCATTCACCCATGACAACAGAATCTCTCAAAGGCCACTCAACTCTGTTGTCGCCTTTCATGCTTTTTAAGAGGAAACACATTATCAGCTATTGAGTAATCCCATCAACCCAGTTAATAATGACAAAAAAAATCCTCAAGCCTTACCTCATATTTGTACCCTTTTGCGCCAAACACAAGAAACAAAAAAAAAAAAGAAAAGATTTGCAAAGACGATCAACATCGTCACGATCACTTATTCGGATCGAATTACCATATCTCAGGTTGCTGCAGGGTGGTCCTGTCACATCACATCATAGGAACGATGACGAGGACGACGACGTCAACAACGACCAACCACTACGAAGTGACCCTAAGTCGATTAGTTACAAAACACGTCGGAGATTTAGCAACTCTCCCCCCGAGGAGATACTCAAAAACGCAGCGTGTACCTACGCAGGCGCAGTGCCGCGCATACCACCATTGAAGTTCCAATTTAAACGGATATCCCCCAGCAGCTTAAACGTTTCACAAGTGTGTGACGATCTTCCATACACTGGGCGATCGGAAATTCAGCTGAGAAGCATGAAATCACGTTCCCAATTCGATTGCGGTATTTAAAGCAAATTGGATTCACTTATGAGATGTTTGGTTTCGTCGCAAGGAATTCGCAGATCGAGAGCCCGGTTTCCAACGAAAGCCGTCTAGACAGTGGACCATCCTTTGCAAGTGATATCTTCAAGCCATCAGAATCGTTTCATTCAATCACTCAATCACGTTTAGGGGGCGAAAATGACTTTACACCGACTGACTGGATACGGAATGCATAGAGTGTGTCTTTGGATCTATGGCTGGAGGAAGTCAACTGTAAAATGGCGTTTTGGGATCGTCCATAAATAGGTGTTTATCGAGTTTGAATTGATTTGCGGGCCATTTGGAAAGAAATGGAAACGAGGAGACATGTTTCTATTTGGATCGATGATGGAATCGTTTGTTTATGTTTGAAGGAATGTGCTGGAAGGACTTTTTTTTATTCTCATTCGCCTTTTTACATTTGAAGTTTTTTTTTTACACCAATGCTTCACAAGGGAAATTGCTCTACCAAGTGTTGTCCACTGGATGCTGCAAGGTAACTTATCACGGCCATAAGCTTCGAGTTCATGAGATGGAGTACCTGAGTTTTATTCTCAGGAATAAGGATCGAATGAAAATCTATCGCTCTAAGGACATCGCTTAAAAACGTGGTCATTCATAGGTTAGAAGTTCAACGTAAGACTAAGAATAATCAACACACGCGAACATGACTGGGCAGCTTTTGAATACTCTCACCAGACCAATATTTGATTGGTCTAGAAAAATGCGATGGAATGGACCCGAACTATGAATTTTTTTTTTATGGGAAGTCTACTATGATGGAAAGTTTGATTTATTTAAATGCGAATTCGCTGTCAGAGGAAGATATAGGATTTTAGTACTCAGATTTCACTAAGTTAGATCGTGGGCGACTGCGATCCGCCGAACTCATTATATAAGCCCACACAATCATAATGTAGAGGATGACCTTCAAGACAAGCACTTTACGAGGAATGTCTCCAGTATGTCGAACTGTTTTGTGTGGTGTTAATTCCAAAATCGGTGACTTCGGTAACTTCGCGCGTAGTTCTACCCAAATATCGTAACGCATTGTACATGCACACACATTTCCGGAAGCTTAGAAACAATCTTACAGAGGTAATAACTTCGGTTATGCTTAAATTCACAAGCGAATCCGAAGTTATGACGTCTGTAAGATTGCATGTCTTAATCACGCGAATTAATTGTAAATATCCGCATCAAGGCCAAATTCGCCACCATAAGCCCCAACGGAGGAAAAGAGTGATACAGCTAAGGATCGCTTCTATGAGCTCCTTGAAAAAACCTATTAGCGACTATCGAAGTACGATATTAAAACCGCGCTGGGAGATTTTAATGCAAAGGTAGGAAGAGAAGACATCTTAAGCAGTATTTTCGGAACACATAGCATACACGACAACACGTCTGGTAACGGACTTAGGCCAATTGATTTCGCTACGTAGCGAAATGCCACTATAGCCAGCACACTGCTCCCACATTTCAATATCCATAAGGGGACAGGCGGTCTCTAGATCAACGAGCGGTCAACTAAATTGATCAAATTGCGATAGACCAGAGGCACCCATCCAGTATTTTGGATTTTCGAACTTTCTGTGGAGTTAACATCGACTCGGACCACTACCTTGTTGCAGCCAAGGTAAGAATCTAAAAAGTCAAAAGACTGCAATCGCAAGAAACTGTCAAGACCTTCGCGCAACGCGTATCCCTTTACCTCTTGATTAACACCATACCACCAGCATTGAATGTCGAAGAACAATGGCAACGATGCCAACAAGCCATTAGATCAGCCGCAACTGAAGTGATAGGTTTCTCGTGCTAACCAGCAAGAAACCCCTGGTTTGATGAGGAATGCCTACAAGGCTAAGCTGCAGATGAGGATGAGAGCTGCCATTGAGCTCTATATGCAGAGAAGAAGGGAAGAACACCGGCTTTTCAGAAAGAAGAAAAAAGAGCGAGCGATCGAGGATATAGAGAGGTGCCACTCCAGGAACGATGTTCGCAAGTGTCTCAATCGTCAAGGTCAAGGATTCAAGGCTCATACTCCAGGAATCTGTCGAGATCAACAAGGAAATATCGTAGTTGAGACACAGGCATTGCTTAGAATATGGAAGAACCATTTCTACAGACCGGTAAACGGCGATGATGTTCCGCTGTCAGGCTGAACGAACCTCAATATTGGCAACGACATTGAAAACTGCCAACCACCCGACCTGAGTGATGTGAGGATAGCAGTATCTGAACTCCAGCTTAATAAGGCTGCCTGAAGTGACTGCCTTCCCGCCGAGCTTAATAAAGCCGGCAGAGATGACTGGGTCAGTAACATCCACCAAGTCATAAGCCAAATCTGGTCGGAAGAAAGTATGCCTGAAGAATGAGAATGGAACCTCAGCATCGGTTACCTGATCCATAAAAATCATAAAAATAGAGACCCTCTAAGCTGCGCCAAGTACAGAGGCATAAGTCTCCTCAACATCGCCTGCAAGGTCCTATCTGCCGAAATGTGTGAACGCCTGAAACCGTTTACCAACTACCTGATCGGCCCTTATCAGTGTAGTTTTAGGCCGGAAAAGTCCAAAACAGCTCAAATATTCGCACTTCGGCAGACCCTGGAAAAAACCCAAGAAGTCCAAATCGATACCCACCACCTAGTCATCGATTGCAAAGCCGCATATGACAGGATTTATAGAGACGAACTATACAGAGCCATATCTAGTCTTCTCTGTCCGTTTGTTTAGGATGACGATGGAGAATTCTCTCTGCTCCAGCCAGACATTGGACGCAGTAGTGGAAGACCTCACCTTAAGTGGGGCGCGCAAGTAGAAAGCAACCTCAACCAACTTGGAGTGCGCAGCTGGAGGCAGTTAGCTAAGGAGCGGGCTAATTGGAGAGGCATGTTGGTTGAGGCCCAGGTTCATTCCAGACTTTAGCGCCACTTAAGTAAGTAAGTCAGTCTTAAACAGGCTTCAACCCAAACAATCGAATGCCAAAATGCTCAACCTAAGCGTACAAGTACCAGGCAAAGCTAACTCTGAAGATGAGAAACCTGGTTATTTGTGCGCCTGACTTTTTGGAGAAGTGCTGGGAATACTCCATCTGCACCAGGGGCTTTTAAAGGCGCAAAATAGTTGACGTCTCATTTTATTTTATTTTTCATGAAAAATTTCCTTTGACCTTTCCCACTCCATTCGTGTTGGTCTTTTGGCTCTGCTGTCAAGTGAGCGCTCACGTGAATGTGGTTTGGGAAGTGGGTTTCGGCTAAGGGCTGAGGCGTCTGTATGCTGTTTTACGTATAGGTTCCATCAATGTTTTGCACTAACCCGATTTGATGAGTATGCTGTAACCTGGGTAACCTGGATATTACACCCAGATCGACAAAAGATTTAACTACAATGTGCACCTAGACTTGGTTGGAAGAACACCAGCAGTAGACCAATCATCGTTTGCAAGCATTTTCCAATTCAGACCAAAAGAAGTTGGCAGTCATCGGCCTAGAGTGCTCGCCGCTGGCTGTGATGGATTCGCCAACGTCGTTCTCAAAGAAATATGGATCGATGATGTCGCCAGCGCGAATTCCATACCAAACAAAGAATTTTTCGGGATGCATTTTGCATTCTTGGATCTCATGAGAAATGGTATCGTCCCAAGTTCAGCTTTTTTTTGTTGACGTACCCATTTTTACAGAAATGGGCCTCATCACTGAAGATGATTTTTCGTTGAAAATAAGGGACAGTTTCCAACTGCTCGAGGGCCCATTCAACCACGTCGTTGTCAATGGATTTTAATTTTCAGCACCTGGCTCAGTTAAAATTTGTAAGGATACAATCATAAGCCATGATGCAATATTAGCCAATTTGTGGTCTGCGAAAGGCCAAGCTCTTGTGAGTGAAGCGAGATCGACTGCCTCGGATTCTCCTGCACACTCTCACACACAGCTGCGATGTTACGTCAGATCTTGCTTGCAACGATTATGGAGGCCGAAAAATTGGCGAAGTGCGTGGAATGTTTTCCGAAGTGAACATCCATTTCGATATTTATTTGCATGTGTTGTCAAACGCTATGTACGCCCATGGAAAAACAGACCAATTTGACAGATGAAGCTTCAACAAGGTGGCCGATATCTACTTTCTAAGTTCGGAAGTACCCACTGGAAACCTTTTTTTATGATGCCATATCCCCTTACTAGAACTGCGAATATCCTCACAAATGTTGCCGGAGGAAGACTCGGACGATTTGTCAGATCATCAAGAGAGGAGGGGCAGTGAAAAATCATTAAGAGGTTGCTTCGGCTGGGAATCGAACCCAGACGGCAGTTCATCGCGCCACTGAGCTCTGAGGAAGACCTATCTCATAATTAAGGGTTACTTATTGAAATAATCTTTATGTTGAAGATAATACTAGGTACGATATAATACTGAAGTCGATCTTTCGAAGATCATTCACTTAAGTTCTTCCTTTTGCATAAGATCTGGTTAATGCGTTATCTATCCATATCTAGGATGAGAATACACAACTAAAACCTCATCATTCCACAGAACAACAGCGGCGAACATCAATAGACTTGTACCCCACCTTTAGTCAGCAAGACATGCGGAACTGTACGCAAATAGCTAAGGGCGAAGCTGCCCGCCGAGTCTTGTTCTTCAAATGCCTTGATCCACTTCCGACTAAGAATGCCATACAAGCTGAGTAAAGTCATTCAATTATCTCCATTTAGCGGACCGTCTGAAGTGTTTTTCATAAAATTGCTCACTAATTTGTTTTGCACCCCATCCCAGTAGATGGCATACCGAGAGTATCTATATCAAACGAATCAATCCGCCGGTGACTCGTTATATCCCTTCTCCTGCCAATTAAAAAGTTCTGTTCGTTTTTTTTCGTAGACAATACGAATTGTTGTAACATTCCCATGTTTGCTTTGCAAAATGCATTTAGGCCGCCGCGCACCTGCAATGCGATGCGCCAGCCAACGCATTAGCATTCCTCGGCTGTATCTACCAGAACAAAAGCCAATTAAACCATTTTGTTGGGATTTCCCCATTCGGTGCAAATGGCTAAATTAACCATTCATAGGTTTAATTATGCACATGCAATGCACCTCTGAAAAGCTTTGAGGTTGCAGCTAAATCGAGATCATAAGCAATTTCTGTTGCTAAATAATTGCAGTACAACATAACCTAACTGTTGTTGTGTTGTGATAGCAAAAAAAAAAAAAAAAATAAGAAGGCGATTAGTGTCTTACGACAGGCGTGAGAAGCTATCCTCTCCGCTTAGTAAGCCTCAAACCAGTTGCAATGTTTTTATTTTCAAAATTTGTTTGTCAGCTTTCACTTAAATTTTCGCAAGCCTGCAATTATTTTTTAAGTACCCATTCCGCCCTAGCCGAACATGCAAACATCAGAAAAAACACTTTAAGACGAGGACACAATTGCTCGGTAACCCTATACCGTGTGGCACGTCTCCAGTCTATACGACAATATGCAGCTCGAAGCCACTGCACTATATACCAACGCAGGGTGAGTTGAACTTTTCGGCTGGAGAATAAATTCTGTTGACCGCAAAAACGGTCTCGAGTTACTTTTTTGAAAAAAAAAAAACAAACCCTTACCGGGGAGGGAGGATGGCCACTGTTCGATAGCAATTTGCCACAACGATTAGGGGAATAGTGCGACTGGAAAATTCGTTTCGATGTCGTTGGCTGTGCCGTACATGGGCTTCCGTGATGTCAAGTGGAAAATTTCTAGTTATTGGATCATCATCATTCCCACTAATTACTTTTGTGACCATGCAGGCCACCACGACTACCGGCGGAGGCGGTTTGTATCCACAATTTACCGCTGATATGGACATTTGCTGGGCAGTGTGGTGAAAACATAAAACCATCAAACCATCGAAAGCATGAGGAGCTCTAAGACATAGCTGGGCACCAGGGAGTTTCCTAGGATGTTAGGGTGGTTAACTTCTATGGATTCGAGGCGTTCTTAATAGTTTTCCATAGAAAAACCATAGGGAAACACTTCGATGGCGGTTAGCTTATTCTAAGTGAAAGGCAGATACCAAGTGTGAGGGATCACTGCTGTGCGTCTTTCGATTTGTGGTTAAGTTCGTTTGGCGAAGTTTGTTTTCCATTCGATTTTTGTTATTTTTTTCGATTTGGAGACATCACTGGCTATCTATACTTCTCATCTTGACGATAAGGAAATGATTAACCAAATTTGTTGTTGTAATCTTACAGCTTATGTGACGCCACGAGCGGTATAAGGAGTCAATATTACGCAGGCGCAACATCTTGTTCGTAGGTGTGAAATTCGTTTGACAACCACTTAAGCTCATGTTAAGTGAGGATGATTTCATTTTAACCCGATTGCCTTTACCACTCTTAGGCCCGGTTCTTCAGTGCAAGAACATCCTAGTTTCGGGATTAAACTCGAGCTAACTCGAGAAAGTAGTTTTTCAGTCAATTTAAATCCAGAGTAAGCTTCGAGCTAACCCAGCAAGATTGGTGAGTTAACCCTGGGATTAAATGATCGCATGTTTTTGACAGGTGATAATGAACATCCTAGTTTCGGGATTAAACTCGAGTTAACTCGAGAAAGTAGTTTTTCAGTCAATTTAAATCCAGAGTAAGCTTCGAGTTAACCCAGCAAGATTGGTGAGTTAACCCTGGGATTAAATGATCGCATGTTTTTGACAGGTGATAATGAACATCCTAGTTTCGGGATTAAACTCGAGTTAACTCGAGATAGTAGTTTTTCAGTCAATTTAAATCCAGAGTAAGCTTCGAGTTAACCCAGCAAGATTGGTGAGTTAACCCTGAGATTAAATGACCGCATGTTTTTGACAGATGATAATGAACATCCTAGTTTCGGGATTATACTCGAGCTAACTCGAGAAAGTAGTTTTTCAGTCAATTTAAATCCAGAGTAAGCTTCGAGCTAACCCAGCAAGATTGGTGAGTTAACCCTGGGATTAAATGATCGCATGTTTTTGACAGATGATAATGAACATCCTAGTTTCGGGATTAAACTCGAGTTAACTCGAGAAAGTAGTTTTTCAGTCAATTTAAATCCAGAGTAAGCTTCGAGTTAACCCAGCAAGATTGGTGAGTTAATGTTGGGATTAAATGATCGAATGTTTTTGACAGATGATAAGGAACATCCTTGTTTCGGAATTAAACTCGAGTTAACTCGAGAAAGTAGTTTTTCAGTCAATTTAAATCCAGAGTAAGCTTCGAGTTAACCCAGCAAGATTGGTGAGTTAATGTTGGGATTAAATGATCGCATGTTTTTGACAGATGATGATGAACATCCTAGTTTCGGGATTAAACTCGAGCTAACTCGAGAAAGTAGTTTTTCAGTCAATTTAAATCCAGAGTAAGCTTCGAGTTAACCCAGCAAGATTGGTGAGTTACCCTGGGATTAAATGATCGCATGTTTTTGACAGGTGATAATGAACATCCTAGTTTCGGGATTAAACTCGAGCTAACTCGAGAAAGTAGTTTTTCAGTCAATTTAAATCCAGAGTAAGCTTCGAGTTAACCCAGCAAGATTGGTGAGTTAACCCTGGGATTAAATGATCGCATGTTTTTGACAGATGATGATGAACATCCTAGTTTCGGGATTAAACTCGAGCTAACTCGAGAAAGTAGTTTTTCAGTCAATTTAAATCCAGAGTAAGCTTCGAGTTAACCCAGCAAGATTGGTGAGTTACCCTGGGATTAAATGATCGCATGTTTTTGACAGGTGATAATGAACATCCTAGTTTCGGGATTAAACTCGAGCTAACTCGAGAAAGTAGTTTTTCAGTCAATTTAAATCCAGAGTAAGCTTCGAGTTAACCCAGCAAGATTGGTGAGTTAATGTTGGGATTAAATGATCGCATGTTTTTGACAGATGATGATGAACATCCTAGTTTCGGGATTAAACTCGAGTTAACTCGAGAAAGTAGTTTTTCAGTCAATTTAAATCCAGAGTAAGCTTCGAGTTAACCCAGCAAGATTGGTGAGTTAACCCTGGGATTAAATGATCGCATGTTTTTGACAGATGATAATACCAAACAGACAATTATTTTCAATTACATTTGTGCGGACATTTTATCAATTTTTTTAAAAAACAAAATACGATCACGATATTTTAATTCAGATCCCAGCGACTCGAAGCTAAATATATATTGGGATTGACTGCTTTAAAAAGAAAAGGGACCTGTAAGATCGCGACAAAAACATTTTCATTCGAATTAAAAAGAAACCAAACAGCTGATAATTGTGCCGTTGCAGATTGTATACTTACTTACTTACTTCAGTGGCGCTACAGTCCGGAATGAACCTTAACCTCAACCAACACGCCTCTACAACTAACGCGGCCCTTTGCTAACTGCCTCCAGTTGCACACTCCCAGATGATTGAGGTCGGTTTCTACTTGTGCGCGTCACTTAAGGCGAGGTCTTCCTCTACTGCGTCCGACGTCTGGCTGGGAATCGAAGACTATGCGAACCGGATTTTTGGTGTCCATTCGTTCTGCAGGTCCTAGCCATCTTGAATGTCATATGAGGAGTTTTTTTTTACCAACAGCATGTCGAGGTACATTTCGTATAGTTCTTGGCTGAATCTTCGTCTCTATAGCCCATCGAGGCAAACCGGACCGAAGATTCGTCGAATAATTTTCCTCTCGAATCGACTAAGGTTTTCTGTATCCGCTTTGTATATGGTCCATGCTTCAGCGCAGCAGAGCAAAGCTGGGATGATCAGGGAGTGAATTGCCTTCTTAGCCCTAAGAAACAGCTAAGCCAATTTCTGCCGCTTCCCTTTGTATACTAGCAAACGTGGTTATGACATCACATTGAGTCCGACCAATGATGTCAATATCGTCGGCTTATGCTAGTAGTTGCACCGATTTTTGAAAGATTGTGCCTCTGGTGTCTGCTCGGTAGTTTGGCACAATCCTCTCAGGGATCAAATTCACATGACAGCGCATCGCCTTGCCTAAATCCTATTCTGGTAGCGTATGTGAGGTTGTCTCCGACCTTTATGGAACAGCGAGAATACTCCATCGTCTTCCTACACAAACGGACGAACTCTTTATAATGATAACGGCCGATCAGATTGTTTGCTAACGGTTGCAGACGTTCACATATTACCGCAGATAGGATCTTGTGGGCGATGTTAAGGAGGCTTATGCCTCTGTAGTTGGCGCAGTTCAGAGGGTCTCCTTTTTTGTGGATCGGTCAAATGATGCTAAGGTTCCATTCTTCAGGCATACTTTCATCCGACCAGACTTGCCTTTTGAGTTGGTGGATGTTGCTTACCAAGTCATCTCCGCCGGCTTTAGAATGATCAGTGAGAAGTCCGCCATTTTCGGCAGCCTTGTTAAGCTTGAGTTCAGATGTTGCTATCCTTACCTCTCTCAGGTCGGGTGGTTGGTAGTTTTAGCTGTCATTGCCAATACTAAGGTTCGTTCTACCTGACAGCGGAAAGTTGTTCTTCATCGCCGTTTAACGGTCTGCAGAAGTGGTTCTTAGATAACCTCAGCATCGACTGTTTCTCAATTACGATATTTCCTTGTTTATCTCGACAGGATTCTCTTCGAGCCTTGCAGCCTTGGCTTTGACGTTTTACACTTTGGTAAAACGTGCAGACATTGTTTTTGGAGTGGCAAATCTCTATATCCTCGATTGTCCGCTTTTCTAGCTCTTATTCTTCTTTCTGAAAAGCCGGTGTTATTTCTTTCATCTTTGCATATAGAGCTTAATGGCAGCTCTCGTCTTCACCTGCAGCTTAGCCTTGTAGGCCTCGTTCTTGGCCGCGAGCATCTCTCAGCATTCCTCATCAAACCAGGGGTTTCAAGTTGGTGATCGCGAGAAACTAGCACACTAGCACTAGCACATCAGTTACGGTTGATCTAATGCCTTGTTGGCGTCGTTGCCATTTTTTTTTCGAAAATTTATGCTGGTGGTATGGTGTTAATCGAGAGGTTAAGGGATACGCGTTGTGCGAAGGTCTTGGCGGTCTCTTGCGATTGTAGTCTTTCGACTTTTTTCACAGTATTTCTGGCTTGATGTGCTATGGTGGATATCCGCATTCTTACCTTGGCTGCAACAAGGTAGTGGTCCGAGTCGATGTAAGCTCCTCGGAATGTTCGGACATCCAAAATACTGGATGCGTGGCGCTTGTCTATCGCTATGTGATCAATTTGATTGACCGTTCGTTGATCTGGAGACCGCCATGCCTCCTTATGGATATCGAGGTGAGGAAACCGTTTGCTGGCTATAGTGGCATTTCGTTCCGTAGCGAAGTCAATTAGCCTAAGTCCGTTACCAGACGTGTTGTCGTGTAGGCTATGGTTTCCGACAATACTGCTAAAGATGTCTTCTCTTCCTGCCTTTGCGTTAAAATCTCCCAGCATGATTTTAATATCGTACTTCGGTAGTCACTCAAAGGTTTTGTCAAGGAGCTCATAGAAGCAATCTTTAGCTAAATTTGGTTTTTGTCCTCCGTCGGAGTGTGAGCATATACCTATTGGGCTTATATTGGAAAATTTGGTCATGATGCAAATTGTTACAATGCGTTCCATAATGTCTTGGAAACATAAGATTTCTTGCCTAGCTCTGGCACCTATAAAAAATCCGCATCCGAAAAGTCGCTGTTTCTGCTCACTTTAACACGGTCCGTAGTAGATGTCACCGTTTTTCTTCATCTATTTGCCCGGCCCATCCCATCATATTTCCTGGATGGCATTAATGTCTGCTTTGTAGCAGCTTAGGGCTCACGCTAGTTGTTCGCTTGCACCTCTCCTGTTTAATGTTCTCACATTCCAGGTGCAGATACGAACGTCGTTGTCCTTAGCCGTGTCGTCAACAATAAAATCAGTTCATTCCGAGGCTTTTGGTTGCTTCGTAACCGTTAGATTTTTCCATGATTAGGTAGTTAACCCAAAGCACAACCCCCAACCTGGAGGGCCAGTTCCAATTTATTAGATACCCCTAGGACACGGGGCCATCAGTATCCACTATGCGATTGAGCGCTGCCGTTGGCCTTTCGGTTCATCCGCCACCAGCTCTGTTCAAGGGGCCTGACTAACACTTGAATTTCTTAGACAACCTGTTGTCCGAATATGTCGAAGCAGCTTGTCTAGGTTCGCCTGGGACAGCAGGCCGGGTATTCATTCCGTGCCTTTCTGACCTGGCTGTTGATAGTGCTTCTGTTTTTCGTCGTGTTGTCAACACTCGTGCTTATCGTTTAGCAAGTCAAATCCGGTTGATGAGATCAGAACCCGATGGTTACCACTTGGAGGTGAAAAATAAACACTTGATGTGTAGTCAGAGTTATAACCACCGGGCATTGCCAAGTTAAAGCCAATCAGAGTCTACCCTCGTTCTACAACACCAAACCATCATACTCGGCTAACAATTCCAAAATTCCCAGAAAATTTTCACTTCTCGGTGGACCAATATTTCCTTGTCCCCTCGAAAGGCTAATCCACGTTCAGCAATGAATTTGATAGCACTAGCGATAATTTTGAATATGCTTTGCCAATTTTGAGGTTTTTGTGGCTCTGGCTTGCACTTGATCGATGCGTCCTGTGACTTTTCCCCGTTGCTCCAAGCTCATTACTCACTTATTTAAGTGGCGCTTCAGTCTGGAATCAATCTGGGCCTCAACAAACATGCCTCTCCAATTAGCCCGGTCCTTAGCTAACTTCCTCCAGCTGCGCACTACAAGTTGGTTGAGAGCGGTATATTTCTTGGTTGAATCTTCGTCTCTATAGCCGCTCAACGCAAATGGCAGTGAGGGCTTGACTACTTAATTGCATTCTTAGCCCAAAGAAACAGTGGTTTGCAAGATTAATTCTTCGTTTAATTTCTGATGAGAGTGAAGAGCGGAGCCGATATAGGCAAAGTCCCGTGCTACTTCAAAGTTATATCTGTCAACATTGAAATTCCGTCAATTTCGTCGGATTTTGTGTGTATTGACAGCATTCAGGGTTAATCCCACTTTTTCCGCTTCCTTCTCTTTACTAGCAAACGTGGCTATGACATCACGTTGAGTCCTACCAATGATGTCAATATCGTCGGCTTATGCTAGTAGTTGCACCGATTTTTGAAAGATTGTGCCTCTGGTGTCTGCTCGGGAGTTGTTTTTACAACCGTCTCAAGGATCAAATTAAAGAATTCACGAGAAAATGCGTCGCCTTGCCTAAATCCTTTTTTGGTATCAAATGTTTCGGTGAGGTCGTTTCCGACCCTGATGAATCATCATCGTCATTCTGTACAGAAAGACGAGTTTGGCCGGTATACCAAAACTAGACATGGCTCTGTATAGTTCGTCCCAATAAATGCTATCGTATGCGGCATTGAAATCGAAGAATGGGTTTTGGACTTCTTGGGGTTTTTCCAGGATCTGAAGTGTGAAGTTTTGTTCAGTTGTGGACATTCCAGGCCTTAAGCCACACTGGTAAGGGCTGATTAGGTTGTTGGTAAAAGCGTCCACATATTACGTTAGATAGGATCTTGTAGGCGATATTTAGGAGAATTATGCCTCTGTATTTGGCACAGATCAGAGGGTCCCCTCATTACTGATTCCAAATGAGCCTTTGAAATTTCATGTTCATATGGACGATCAGATGCATGGTTCACTGAAGCCTTCTCCACTGGGTTTGATGCTTTGATTGGACTTACGCTTAACGCATAACAATATGTTTTACCCGTAGTTGGAGAAAAGTTGCATGTGATACAGACCCGAAAATAAATTTTAATTTTTTTTTTTTTTGAATTTATGCCCCATGATTGTATTCGTGTTAAATAAATTAAAAATTTGGGCGATTTTTTAAAATTTCTGGCTTGAGAGATTTTACACCTATCCCACCAAAAGCCCTATCTTGAGTGATGTTTTGTGTTCCAAAATTTTTGATAGGCCGAAGGTGTAGACCTTCGGCCCGATCTACTACTCAAAAAATGCCCTTTACCACCATTTATGCATGTCAATCCAGACATTACTGCCCTCAACTTGCAGCGATTGATGGCACACCTTATTTTTTTTTCTGTAATTACTTTCAATTCAGCATCTCTGTGCGCTGGAATGGGCATCTTCAGATCTAGGTAATTTATTCGCTTTGGGGATGAAAACGCTGTCCCAGTTACAGCGCACTAATCGAAAAACTTTACATTTTCTTCCCAGCTAGCAATTAGCCTCCTTTGTCTCTGGCCTCATGACTGCTTTCACAACTCGGAAGCCAGTTATGAGAAAAATTATATTGATGCACATAATATCATAGTTAGTGCACTTAATTAGCATAAACCAGAATGCCAAGGCGCTTAGATGCGCTCTCCGCAATGAGGAAATGTATCTGGTACGGTCGGGCGGGCGGATCGGTCGGGCGGTTACCCCCCCACTTAAGGTACGGCGGGGGATCCGTCGCTGATTATTGTTTTCCTTATATGAATTGTGAACGGTAAAATCGTGGAAAAGTGCATGATTAAATTCGTGATCTGTCGACATGACTCGCGACTGCACAGTGTGAATGAAGAATATTTCTAGAAAGGAATTTGTAACGATTGTAAAAGACTCGTGGGAAATTGGGTCGTCCAATGGAGTTATTAGCTTGGTTGCGATTTAATTTCATTAATTGGGGTTGCCGTGTGAAGGAGGTCTTTGCGAAAAGTAATTAAGCCTCTGATCAAATGGAGTCTTTATGCTGTTATACATTTTTAATGTCATGAAGGCGATGTGGAACGGCTGTTACTTTGTAGCCTGGTTGTTGTTTTGTATTCATTCCCACGTCGCAAATTGACAGTAAAAAAAATTTAGCCCAAAAAATTCAATTTTCCTTCGAGATGAATAATTAAAATTGTATCAGCCCTCCTGATGTGACAGGATACAAGAGGCTGAGTCGATTATGACATTTATAGCGTTTAAAGATTAATAATTGCTCTGGCTGGCATCAGTTCTATGATGCCACGTAAGTAATGGCTGTCAGATGAGTGGGCACTTTTCCATCATCATCCCTCTTGGCTGTCAAAGCTGTCAAAGCCATTTGATATTAATGGATTTTTCATAGAAAACTGCGTGTAAATGGAGTTGTTGATATATTTTCACTGCTATGGCACGTCACAAGGACAATGGTGTTGGTGATGGGAACTACACGTGGGCTTGAGTCAATTAAACAGGAATAGGAGTAGGTTGGCCCGTTTTTTTTTTGACAATACAAATTCAGGTTGCAAAAAATGATTTGATGAACTATGAAATAATGTTGCAACTGAAAAGTAGCCTACTATGCGGATGTAATTCCGTTGTGCAAGGAACCACCAGAGGTATTAAGAGTTTTGTGCTGCAGCTGTTGAGTACGTTAATTAATTTTGAATATATGTGCAGAAATCAATGTCCAACGCGACATGGACAAAAATCTTCAGCTGTTGGGACGAGTATTGTGAACCATGATAACGCTCCTTTGGGAAATCAATTCAGTGACATGCAACCCAATTTTCACATTAAATAGCAATCGCTAGAGTGGTTATTATAAAAATTAATCTTAAAGCATTCGTTCTATGTTAAGGTTAGGCCATGTCCAACTATTTCCCAGCTATTTCCCTCCCAGCAATATTTCCAGTATGAAGTCTTATGAAAAACCTTTGGCGCACTTTTAGGAAGCTATTTACTTCTAATGGGTGATCCATTTCGAGGTTCCCTACTTTTTTAAAGAAAAAAACGCAGAAAATTCAAATTTAATGGACGATGTTTTTTATCATTTGAAAGAACATTCTTTGGCATTTATTTTTTGAAGATTATGTCTATCAAATGTTGGCCGTTGCTACGTCGCAGATGGTCCATCCGTTGAGTCCAATTTTTGATCACTCGTTCGATCATTTCGACTGGTAACTTGCGAATGACACGCGTGATGCTTTCCTCCAAGGCCTGAATCGAAGCGGGTTTGTCGGCATAAGCTTTTGACTTTACATATCCCCACAGGAAAAAGTCTAACGGTGTGATATCACACGATCTTGGTGGCCAATCGACCGGCCCGAAACGTGAAATTATGTGCTCACCGAAATGTTCTCTCAATAAGTCCATTGATTGATGCGATGTGTGGGAAGTGGCGCCGTCTTGCTGAAACCAAATGTCGCCGAGATCACGAGCTTCAATTTCAGGCATCAAATAGTCGGTTATCATGGCACGATAATGGTCGCCATTGACGGTTACGTTCGCACCGGCATAATTTTTTAAGAAATATGGACCGATGATTCCACTGGCCCACAAACCACACCAAACCGTTGTTTTTTCTGGATAAAGTGGCAGTTCTTCAATCTCTTAAGGTTGCTCTTCGTCCCAAATGCGGCGATTTTGTTTGTTTACATACCCATTGAGCCAGAAATGGGCCTCATCGGTAAACAAAATTTGCCTCGAAAACGTCGGATCTTCTTGGAACTTTTCAAGAGCCCATAGAGCGAAGCGATGTCGCTTGGGAAGGTCGAGCGGCTTCAGTTGTTGCACAAGCTGTATTTTGTACGCTTTCAATTTAAGATCTTGACGTAAAAGTCGTTCCATACGTCAGTCCGAGTTCCTGCGAACGGCGCCGAATCGACTCTCTAAGGTCTTCGTGTACACTCTCAGCTACGGCCTCTATATTTTCTTCACAGCGTGCTGGACGTGGTCTATTCGGTCGAATATTTTCCAATAATGAATGCTGGGTCTCAAAATGGGTGATGGTGTTGCGAATAGTACGCTCAGTAGGCCGATTATGTTGACCATAAGTTGAGCGAAGTGCACGAAACACATTCCTCACAGAACGTGAATTTTCGTAGCAAAGTTGAACAATTTGTAAACGTTGTTCACGCGTAAGTCTTTCCATTATGAAATGCCAAACAATACTAAACAAAAATAACATGACACGACTCACACGTGATCTGTCAAAAAAGGCTATTGGAAAAAGTATCTCTAGTTGGATCACCCGTTAGCAATCGCTAGAGCAGTTAATATAAAAATTAATCTTAAGGCATTCGTGCTATGTTAAGGTTATGCCATGAACAACTAATAATTTCGCTTCGATAAAGCACTATCGAAGCTATTTCCCTACCAGCAATATTTCCAGTATGAAGTCTTATGAAAAAACCTTTGGCGCACTTTTAGGAAGTTGTTAGCTGGGCAGAGTTGCCAGTCTTCCGTCGGATGGGTTTTTCGGGTGACTGATAAAACAGAGGAACTCTCTTCAGATATCCAAATAAATAAAATAACACTCACGGACCAAAATTAGTTATGGGTAAGAGCCTCAAGCAAAAAAACCTACAGAGAAGCCAGCTGCAGAAATCCCAAAACGGACACATCGGTGGCGTCTAAGAAGCAAAAATCCCACATGATCTACAAAAAAAAAAAAATTTTTGGCGTTAGTATTTTTGAGCTTTCTCGCAACCATCATGTGGGCGTATGTACTTCTAGCACGATGGCGGGACCTCCTGTTTTATGCCGACTCCGAACGGAGAGTTTGACATAAGCTCCTCCTAACAGTTGATACTAATCGGATGATTTGTCAGATCATCACGAGAGGAGGGCCAGTGTAAAATCATTTAGGTGTTGCTGCGGCTGGGAATCGAACATGCCATACAGGAATTTCAAGAGTTGGTCAGGTTCTCTGAAGAGAGATGGTGGCGGATAAGCCGAAAGCCCAACGGCAGCACTCAACCCCGTAGTGGACACTAATACCCCCGTGTTAAGGAGTATCTGACATTGACATCACTGTACTTCGCACATGAATGCAACGAACTACAAATACATAACAGCACTGGCGACTGAGGCCATCGGCTGGGACAGATCAAGACATTTATACAACAGAGAGACGGATAGATACTTAGAAGGAAAGTCATATAACATAAACCTACGTGGCACAGAGGAGGAGACATCGATTTATATTGTCTCATGTTATCGCACAGGTGACCTCAGATAAGCTGGCAATTTTCGTAGAAAACAAATGCTGTCGAATCTGGGGCTTGAACACGCAGCGCTTGGCTTAGCAATCAACTACGCATTCCTCTGAGCCATGGCCACATGCAAGGAGTATCTAATAAAATTAGGTTGGCCATCCAGGTTGTGAGTTACGGGTAACTCAATCACGTTAATCCTCAAAAAGTTCAGATAACACTGAAAATGTACATGCTAAACGGACAACGACATTCGTATCTGGAATGTGCGAACATTAAATAAATGGGGTGCAGCCGAAGCAACCAGCGGAAGCCCATCATGCTACAGAGCAGACATTACCCAACTAACAATTTTTCTTCTTTAAAGCCTTAATTTTAAATTTCAAGAAACAAAGTCTTCTATTAAGCTTATCATGTACTTGCGCTAATAAGTTCAGCATGTATAGTAACTCTTTAAGGTAAATGCACAGGCTTTATAGAAGATGAATTGGTATACCTACTTACTTAAGAGACGCTACAGTCCGGAATGAACCTGGACCGCAACAAACATGCCTCTCAAATTACCCAGTTCCTTAGCTAACTGCCTCCAGTTGCGCACTTCAAGTTGGTTGAGGTCGGTTTTCTCTTGTGCGCGCCAATCAAGGCGAGGTCTTCCTATTCTGCGTCCGACGTCTGGCTGGGAATCGAAGACTCTGCGAGCCGGAGTATTGGTGTCCATTCGTTCCACATGTCCAGCGCATCGCCTTGCCTAAATCCCTTTTTTGGTATCGAATGTGTCAGTGAGGTCGTTGCCGACCCTGATGGAGCAGCGAGAATTCTCCATCGTCATCCTACACAAACGGACGAGTTTGGCCGGCATTCCAAAACTAGACATGGCTCTGTATAGTTCGTCTCTTTAAAAGCTGTCGTATGCGGCTTTGAGATCGATGAACAGATGGTGGGTATCGATGTGGACTTCTTGGGTTTTTTTTTCCAGAATCTGCCGATGTGTGAAAACTTGATCGTTTGGCGCTTAACTGGCCTAAAACCCACTAATAAGGGCCGATCAGGTTGTTGGTATATGGTTCCAGGCGTTCACAAATTACGGTATATAGGATGTCGTAGGCGATGCTGAGGAGACTTATGCCTCTGTAGTTGGCGCAGCTCAGAGGGTCTCCGTTTTTGTGGATCGGGAAAACGATGCTGAGTTTCCATTCTCAAGGCATACAATCATTCGAACAGATTTGGCTTATGAGTTGGTGGATGTTACTTACCAAGTCATCTCTGCCGGCTTTACAAAGCTCAGCTTAAATTCCGTCACTTCAGGCAGCCTTGTTAATCTTGAGCTTAGAAATTGCTATCCTCACCTCTCGCAGGTCTGGTGGTTGGCAGTTTTCGCTGTTGTGGGCAATATTGAATGTTCCGTTCTGCCTGCTGTTTAACATTCTGCAGAACTAGTTCTTACATATCCTCAGCATCCACCGTGTCTCAACTACGATATTTCCTTGTTTATCTCGACAGGATTCTGTTCGAGCCCTGTATCCTTGGCTTTGACGTTGTACACTTTGATATACTTGCGAACATCGTTCCTGTAGTGGCCCCTCTCTATATCCTCATTCGCATGGTTTTCTTGCTGTCTTTTCTTCCTTCTGAAAAGCCGGTGTTCCTCCCTTCTTCTCTGTCTATAGAGGGCAGCTCTCGTAATCACCGGCAGCTTAGTCTTGTTGGCCTCTTTATTGGCTGCGTGCATCTGTCGGCATTCCTTATCAAACCACGGGTTTCTCGCTGGTGGGCACGAGAAACCTACCTCATCAGTTGCGGCTGATCTAATGGCTCGTTGGCATCGTTGCCGTTGTTCTTCGAGAGGTTAAGGGATATGCATTGCGCGAACTCCTTGGTGGTTGGTCTCTTTCGCTTGCAGTCTTTCGATTTTTTTCACTGTATTTCTGGATTGTTGTGGCGTTGGGGATATCCGCGTTATTACCTTGTCTGCAAAAAGGTAGCAGTCCGAGTCAATGTTATCTGCGCGGAATTTTCAGACATCCAAAATACTGGATGTGTGCCTTTTGACGATCGCAATGTGATCAATTTGGTAGACCGTTCGTTGATCTGGAGACCGCCAAGCCCCCCTTTTGGATATCGAGATGGGAAACCGTGTGCTGGCTATAGTGGTATTTCATTCCAACGACAATTAGCCAAAGATGTCTTTTCCCAATCTTCTCAATCATATTTTTCCTCCGTCGGGGCATGAGCGCATATAAGGCTTATGTTGGCGAATCTCGCCTTGATGCGGATTTTTACAACCGTTTTGCTGTCTGGATATCTTCTTACCATAAACTTGTGGATTTGTTTTCTGACTCGCCTAAGTAACTAGAGGTAATTAGAGGTTGCAGGTGGCCATGGCTCAGAGGAATTCGTAGTTGACTGCGAAGCCAAACGTTGCGGGTTCAAGCCCCAACTTCGGTAGCATTTGTTTTCTACGAAAATTGCCAGCCACGTAGGTGTATGTTTCCTTCTATGTATATATCCGTCTCTCTCTGTTGTATAAATGTCTTGATCTGTCCCAGCCGATGGCCTCAGTCGCCAGTGCTGTTACGTGTCTGTAGTTCGTTGCATTCATGTGCGAAGTACTGTGATGTCCAATGTCCAAATTAGAGGTTAGGATCGAATTCCCAGAAACATATTAAGGCTTGAAAGATTCCAGTATTCCCTCTGATAAAATTCTACTAATAAATGATTTAACACCGGCTATTCGGATGTGTTTTTGTTATAAGTGCTAGACTTCGGCAAGAAGTCTTACGCATTAAATGCATTAGCGAACGCATTGTAACAATCCGCATCAAGGCCGAGTTCGCCAAAACAAGCCTCTAATAGCCTCTAATGCACTCAAGCTCGGACGGAAGAACAATACGATAGTCGGGGTCAGCCAGCATGTGGTAAACAAAATATTATAACTGCACCCAAGTATCTATCTAGAACTTGAGCGTGTCCTGTTGAATTAATTTTTCAGATGTTAAGCTGACTGATTTTCAGAGCATTTTTATTTTTTATTTATTTATTTATTAGAACATTAATGTACAATTTAAAATTGTTACAAAATACAGTGCGGTTCACATGGTTAGCCGCACCATTTTTCTCTCAATTAATTGCAGTTTTTCTGTTTGTTTTTTTTCATGAACTACCAAAGAATGCATTTATTGGAAAGGTTATTAAATTCTCTTCGAAAAAATACTAAATTCTAGATTAGTGAGAGACACTTATTGGTTGTTTTGATCTCTTTCTTCCCACTAGTGCAAAAAAAAGCTCAAATAAATCGGTTCACTTGGTTAGACGCACGAATTTATACAGTTATTTCTTAATGCTGGGTAATGCAAATTAAATTTTGTTAATGAGTAAACGTTATTAAAGTTTTTCCGAGTGTTTAAAGTGAATATGGGTAAAAAAAAAATGTTGACGGTGGCGGAAAAGGCAAAAATTGAGGCCTACCACTCAGAAGGTTTTTCTACGCGGAAAATTGCAAGCCAAATAGGAAGAAGTGATAAAGCAGTTCGAAATTTTTTATCAAACCCTCCCACCTATGGAAAAAATAACAAAGGAAGGACAAAAACAGCCTTAACACCGCACGAGAAGCGAAAGATAATAAGAATTGCCTCAAATTCAGCACACTCCACGATGAAAATCAGACAATTAGCGGGGGTAAGTGCCAGCAAATCAACGGTTCGTCGAGCTATTTTAGGTGCTCCACACTTGAAATTCAAAAAGTTACAAAAAAACACCACTAAACGCTGCAAGAAAGGAACTTCGGTGGGAATTCGCGCGTCTTCATATGGCATGGGATACTCAGGTTGGGAGTGTTTCAAATTGGAGAACTGTTGTGTTTTCTGATGAGAAAGAGTTCAACCTAGATGGTCCTGATGGGTATAATTTTTATTTTCATGATATCCGCAAAGACGAATGCTTTTTGAATCGCAACCATTCCAAGAAAGGAGGAGTAATGGTATGGGGGGCCATTTCATTCTATGGTGCCTTTGAGTTGGTTTTTGTGTGTCACAAAATGACAGGAATGTCTTATAAAGGTCTTTTGCAAACAGCTTTTCCAGCCATAAGAGAGCTTTTTGGACCAATCCAGTGGATCTTACAACAAGATAATGCTCCGATCCACAACGCGCACGTTGTAAAAGCATTTCTCGCTAGTGAAAATGTGGAATTGTTGCCGTGGAAACCATACTCACCTGATCTAAACATTATTGAAAACCTTTGGGGGTGGCTGACCTGTCAAATTTATGAAGGAGGCAAGCAGTATGAAAGCTGTGAGGAGCTTATTGCAGCAATTAAAGAAGCCTGGTCTGGGATTTCATTAGACTATTTAAAAATATTGTATGAATCGCTTAAAAGTAGAATTTTTGATGTCATTTCAAGTCGCGGAGGTTGTAAAAAGTATTGAAATTGTGCAAAATAATTAAAATAATAATAAAAAAGCAAAAAAAAAATGATGGCAATCGATCAACTTCTTCTTTTTCAAACTATTAACAGGTGCGTCTAACTAAGTGAACCAATTTTTTTTGAGTTTTTTTTGCACTAGTGGGAAGAAAGAGATCAAAACAACCGTTAAGTGTCTCTCACTTATCTTGAATTTAGTACTTTTTTCGAAGAGAATTTAATAACCTTTCCAATGAATGCATTGTTTGGTAGTTCATGAAAAAAACAAACAGAAAAACTGCAATTTATTGAGAGAAAAATGGTGCGGCTAACCATGTGAACCGCACTGTATATTTGTTAAGAGCAAACTAGCAGCAAAGGCTTTCGGCTCTTGGTATTAGTGATAGCTATATCTTAATTTTTAGTTGTTCTAAAATATCTTTTATCTTAACAGCTTTTATTTGGTTCTCTGAGTAGGTCCAATAGATTTTGATTTGAACTATAGTTGTTTAGGTGCGAGTGATGTGATAATAGGAAACATGGATTAAGTAGATGCGTTACCGTTATCGGCGCGAAACAATTGGGGCAGGCTGGGGGTGATTCCTGTTTAAGCAGGTGCTAATGGGTATATGCAGTGTGACCAAGGCGCAGTCGGATAAACCTCTTTACGTCACTTTTGGGGATATCTGTTGGGAAATTTGGCTGGACTCTGGTTGGGTTGACTGTTTTATAGTGGTGTGCATAATGTTCCCATTCAAGTAGCTGTTTGTTCTGGCTTTCCTGATGTACATATGTGTCTCTTTAGGTCTAAACGTGAGAAGGTGTAGTATGTGAAGGTGGGAGCCTGAAGCACGGAGTTTGCGGCAACATCTGCGAACTCGTTGCCTTTTATTCCAACGTGACCTGGTGTCCACATTAGTCTTTAGTCTCGATTTATTTAAGATGTCTCTTATTATGGTTATGACATGTGTGTCATTATGAGGATTAACGATGCCTTGCAGTACAGATAGACTATCAGAGCAGATGACCCATTTGCCGGGTATTTGAGAAGTTTTCTTTGCTGCTTCTATTATAGCCAGTGCTTCAGTGGTGTAAATGGATGCAATATTTGGAAGGACTCCTTGCATGATTGTAGAGCCATCTTGATTTACAACTGCAAAGGCTGTGTTTGTATCTGTTTTCGAGCCATCTGTGTATATAAAGCTCCAGCCTTTACGTTTTAGGTCCGTTGAGATTTCGAGGAATCGTGATTGATATATACCATTACTAGTTGTGTCCTTGCGAAACTCTTGTAATTGGAGAACCACTGAATCTTTATGGATTGCCCATGGTGGTTGTGTCGGTGTGTATTTGGCTATTTTATTGCAAGATAGATTTAGCTTATTACCAGATTCCAGGATGATATGTATTGTGGAAGGAATCCTTCTGACACGTGTGTGGGCAATAGCTTTATTAGCATCCTTATCTATTATCGATCCTGTTTGGAAGTAAAGCTTGACATAGAGTTTTGCGATGATTTCGAGGTAGCGCTCTTCTAATGACGGAAGTCCGGCCTCAGCGAGTAAATTTTTGATCTGTGTGGTTGGGAAAGCGCCTAGGCTTCTCCTTGCTGCTTGGTGATATGTAGGTGCAATTATATTTTTGGTTGTTTTAGGGCAGGAACCGTAGATGGCCAATGCGTAATCCAATTTACCTAAGACGAACAACTTTGAGATATTACAGAGTGAATTAACATGAACATTACTTTTCTTTGATGATAGATACCTCTGTGGCCACAAGCCATAACCGCTTAAGTCAATTTTCCATACTTTTCAGGAGAGCAGTTTGAAATTAACGAACTTTTTCAAACCCCCCCTACAACTTAGGGACTGCTTATTTTGATTTTTTTTTTTGCGGAAATGAAGAAAATATATTTCTTTTTTGCTACATAGAAGCAAATATTTTGTTATTTCTTTGTAAAGGAGGATTATAGTGAAAAAGACACACTTAAGTTCTTTTGCCTTATTCTACTTTATAATCTAAGAACAAGTTAAGTGAAGTTATGTTGTTTTTCCGTGATTAAAAATGTAATTTTTTAAATCATATATAAACTTAGGTCGTTATTTCGTGAGTAAATTGTTTTCAGGCGATTGCCTTTGTTAAGTTAAGTCATTTTTCCTTACGAAAAATGGTGATCTTAAGTAACTTAAGCTATTTTTGTATACGATTTGCAAGTGCATTTTTAATAAAAGATAGACATACATTTAATTCAAATTTATTTATTTGTTGAAAACATACATTCAAATATATGTATATTTGTTTTAAAAGTTTGTATACACTTAATACAGCTTACAGGTTTTCTTCTTTTTCAAATTCGGTCAAATCCGGATGAAAATTTGGCTCGTCAATGTTTGATGGAAGACTATCATAAAATGAATGAAACTCAGGACTTATAAATTGTTTCAAATCCATGAGATCCCTTTTCTTTTCTTGTGAAATTCGTGGTAAGTCAGTTATCATTTTAATTTCGCGTTCACCAGAAGCAGTACCTCTTTTTCCTATCTTGACAATTTTAAAAGGTTCGTCCTTATCCAATGTCGTCTTGTAAGACACTTGACTAAAACTGTTTGTATATCGAAGCCATCTTACTGAATTCCAAGTGAATTTGTTCCCGTCTTCATCAAGACGTTTCCACGAAAAATATTTTTTTGAAAACTGAGAGAAATTATAGAAATCTTCATTTTTTATTTCCACAGTTTCTATTTTAGAACTAACGGTATTCACAAATTGATACCAATCTCTCGGTGTTTCTATTTGAACATTTGTTTTTTTTTTTCTTCCGTTCAATCAACGCATGATCGCAATCACACTCCATTTCTTTACTTCATTTTCAACAACAAGGTCTATCTTATTTAATAAAAATGTGGATGCTTGTCTGGCCAGGGCTAGGGGGGCTTATGCTCTGACAAGAAGATTGTTTCATAGCAGTCAACTTGATTCAAGGGTGAAAGTCATTTGCTACATGGCCCTCATAAGGCCGATCATCGCTTACGGTTGTCCCGTGTGGTTCAATGTATCACCATCCTACATGGAAAGGATACGGCTGTTTGAGAGACGTTGTCTCCGATCCTGCTTAGGATTGTACCGAACGCCGGACTCCGAGTACATAAAATATTATCGCAACGAGGTTCTATACAATGGGGCTCAGTTGAATAGAATTGACAATTTCCTAATTAAGGTGACTCGAAGGCACGCTGCAAGGGCGATGGCTAGCGACAACAGCCTGATCTTTGGGGCTTATTATCCCAATGATTTATACATGGAGAGCACGCTCATATCGGGCTTTATTCCACCAGAGGCATTCATTTACATCGATTCGTTAGGGTTAGCACAAGACAGGAACGGTATCCCGGTTTTATACCACCGCTATCGTGACGCGCGGGACAAACGGCTAATCCGCGACGGGTACGTCGACAATGCTCCGGAGCTCCTCCGCTTTAGCACGGCGGTATCGGATCGCGATAGGATCGATGCTGCAAAACAGCGCACTGAATTCTGGTGGCTGTATGAGGAAGGTGATTCTGCACTTCCTCAGGACTTTGCGGACTTTTAGTCCAACTCCATAGGTAAGATTTTAAATTAGGAACAAGGTCTGGGGTGGGGCTTGTGCACCATATTGGCGTACAATATGGTTGAACGCAGACTGCCGTGGGACCGAAAGACGCAATCAGGATGGCGACCCCTCGGGGCATGCGCAACGAGGGCTCGCCACCCCGATTATAATTAAGTTAGGTTTAAGTAGTTAAGTAGTCTTAAGTTAGGCTTAAGTAGTCTTAAGTTAGGCTTAAGTAGTCTTAAGTTAGGCTTAAGTAGTTTAAGTAGTCTTAAGTTATATATAATCTAGATCAAGCTTTTATATAAAACAAAAAAAAAGTCACTAAACAAAGTTTTAAATTTTTTCTTTGTAAATTCAAATTAAATATAAAACCAAAAAACCGACAAATATAAGCCTAAAGGCAAAATAAAACAGCTAAATATAAGCTTACAGCGCCCACTAAGGGCCGATAAGTTAGATTAAGTAAACCAGTTATTGATAAGTTAGATTTAAGCATTTTTGTCTAGTAGTAAGTTAATATTTTAAGTAAATAAAAAATGAGTTTCAAAGTTAAAAAAAGGTCTATCTTATTAGTAGGAGTATGTTTTCCTCTTAAGTTCTTAAACGGAATCAATGGACAGCCAATTTTTTTTTGAACGACAGTTTTTAAGAAACTTTCGGTCTCATCAAAACATTGTGCAAAATGCTTCTTGCATACGTTACACTTTTTGCCATCAACTTCTAGAGTATATTTCAAGGTGTTCTCGCGCTTTCGTTTTCGGTTTACTGCGTTCAATACTGTATCAGATTTCTTATCCTCAATACTTATCATTGAACCAATATATAAAATCCTTTGGTCATAACTTCCTAGGGACCAGTAATGATTAAATAGTAGCTCAATTTTTTCCTGTTCTATTTTCTCCTTGCATTTGTTTCTGCAAGAATCAAACGGTTTGAAAGATCTTGCTTTTACATTTTTTCCGTTAAGCGTTTGATATTTTTGACCTGTATTTCGAAGCCTATATCGCTGTTTTTTTTTATTCTTGCATTCAGGTGAAAGTAAGGCTTCTTCTAATTTCGCTCCCAGCGCAACCATTTCATCATTATTTTCGGAAGAAGTATAGTAGTTTGACTTACTCGGTAGGTTAAAATCAGGATCTTGTATCGAATCATCTGAATCCATCCACTCGGGTTTATCAAATTCCTCATCTTCATTCCCAGTGTTTTCATGTGATTCACCTATGTAGACCAAAAATAATGTATAATGTAATGCATAATTGTATATCATAGAAATATGATTAGCTAATTTACCATAATAATGAATTTTAGGTATATATTAATAGCATATACAATACATACGTCCTACTTTTTTACAGTAAATTGATATCGAATTTAGTTCCCGAGTTAGCTTACAACTATTTATATTATTATATACCTATTATTATATATATTATATTTCCTAAAACTCATTCAAAATTAGATTTTTCTGACATTTCCCGTACTTTTTCATATATTTTTTTAATTTCGTTTTGTGAAGAATTCGAATATACTAAAACACGTTAAAAACAAAATTATATTTCTTAACAGGATTTACTTTTCAATGAGTTTTAATGAATTTATAACTTTGTGAACGTATTGGGCGTAGGTATAATTATTAAACTAAATAATGAAACACAATTTTTTGTCTTAGTAAATAGTTTTGTACGTACCAAGATTAGGTCCATTACTTAATGAAAAATTTGTCTCTTTTTGGACAGTTCTTTCAACAGTCGGCAAGAGATCATTTAAAAATCCGTCGTTGCATGACCATTCTTCAATCGTGTTGTTTAATGGTGCAACATCCGTAGCTTCCGGTTTGTTAGAACTTCCTACGTCATAATACAAATTAAGAATTAAACACACATTTCTTAGTAACCGATTCACAATTATTATCTTACCAACAATAATATTTTCGGTTTGAAACCTTCCGTTTTCGAAACCACGAACACTTTCTAGAAAAAAATTATAGAAGGTAACATTACTTTGAGGGAAGCCACTTTAATAAATAAAAAGAAAGTGTGCTTTGAAAGCAATATTAACTCCATGTAAGTAGCTTCTTTTCAAGGTAAAAAAGTTGCTCAAACAAAACACTGATTAAATTAATAAAACAGACATAGTATATCAAAGTATTCTCGATATCAGTGTTGATTTAAAACTTACGTAAATTTTGATTTGACTAATTAGTTAAGTTATATGGTTTTCTAAGGGTTTCAATGTATATGTTCATGTTATTCATATCTTCTTAAATTTCTACAATAGTATGATGTTTTAAAACAAGACCACAGTTAATGACATTAGTTAATAAATTATAAACACGTCACTGTTTTTTACTTTAATTATTTCTTCTCATTAATATTCCCGAGTGCCAAAACGGTTTCACACTTTGCTTCAAGTGCACAAGGGATGCATTTTCTAGGGAAAAAATGTCTTTCCGTTATGTAATTATTCCCATCTATTATTTGCAGGCCGAGTTTATGAATGTTTTACACTGTCATATTATCGAGATATCGAGAATCGAGAATACATTGAATCGTACTCGTATTTCATAGATAAATTAAGAACAAAATTGAATAAAATATTTACCTTTGGCCTTAGCACGTTTTGTGAGCACCCTAGCCACCTCGATCATTTTAAGTGCTCTGTTAGACATTATTTTGTACTTTATTTTATCACTTTTGAAAATTATACTTTAGCTTTAACACAATTTATCACTTTTGAAATGTTTACACCTTCACTTTAACACTATTGTTATGCGACTGTTTGCGACGACCTATCTTAACTTATGACTGATTTATTTTCTATATGCACATAAACTTCATTTGGAAAAAGAGACTATGACTACTTAGATTTATTTTTTTTCAAATTCAAATATGGAATAACAGCTTAACTGAATTTATAATTTTCATACAAATATATTCTCGTGTGGAAAAACAACTTAAGTCGAGTTAAGTAAATCAGCAAGCAGAACTGTCGTTTGCCATAACAACCTATGTCAAGTCAAGAAAATAAAATTGTTTTTTGAATTGGAGGAAGAAAAGCTTTACTCAAGATATGATAGATTAAAAAATACGGTTTTCAATAATGAAAATGGCAATAAATGTCTTATCTGGACATAAGATTTTATTGCATATTGAAATTTATTTCAAATAAAAAAAAAAAAAATGGTTTAACTGAATGACAATAAATTAATTCTTGGAGGGTAAACAACGTAACTTGAGTTAAGATACTTACGTTGTAATTAAATATATTTTTTATGTGTTAAGTTGTTTTTTCAAAACATTTTTGCGAAAAAATTATTTACGCTTTTATGTTTTTTGCTTATATTTTCCGTTTTAAAAAAGATACAAAAACAAAAAAATTGAGTGAACGTACATTTGAATATTCTGAACAAGATTATAATGAAAACTCAATTCCGTCATAACTCGACTTAAGCGGTTATGGTTTGCAGCCACAGACTTAATGATATTGAGCCTTGCTGCTAAAGATTTCTTAAGGTTTGTACAGTGAGGTTTCCAATTATATCTATTATTTATTAATAATCCTAGAACATTTAGGTTAGCTACTGTTTCTACTTTAGTATTATTAATCACTAATTCTATGTTTGTGCATTTTTTTTTTCCTGCAAATGTGAATTAATTTACATTTTTCCAAAGATAGTTTGGATCCAGAGGTATAGGACCATACATGAATTTCGTTAATCAAGCGAGAAAATATAGTTTTTGTTTTATCTAGGTCATTGTATTTACATAATATATATGCATCATCTGCATAGATACAGTGATCTAGATCTTTGTATTTAGAGATAATCTCACTTAGTTGGTTAAAAGCTATTAAAAAACATGTGACCGATAGAGGAGATCCTTGCGGAATACCATTATCGAGTGGTACTAGTTTTGAAAACATATTTCGAATTTTTATGAAGCATTTTCTGTTGGTAAGGAATGCTTTGAAATATCCAAAAACATTTGGGCCGACTCCCCATTCTCTTAATTTATTAAGGATAAGATGAATGCCAACACGGTCGAAAGCTTTTTCAAAATCTAAGGCCAGCATTGTTATATGGTTACGGGCTGTGAGGGCGTTTGTGACAACATAGTCAATGTGAAGTAGGGCATCTATACACCCTCTTCTAGAGCTATCCATGCTATCCAACGATATTATGTTCGCCAACCTCGGATGTTTTTATATATTTCAATGCACTTATCGTGTCTCCACATGCTGTGCTCGATGGTTATAAGAAAAATTCAATAGCCCTGACCCCTATTGCACTTATCACTACCACTACACATTATCACTAATCACTCACGAAGTAATCATTTTCATATCTGCTTGCCACTTACACTTAGTAAATGTTGCATGACAACATGCTAAATTTGTCTTACGAAAGCCGTATATATCGATAAAATTATCTTCCAGTTTGGAGCCGAATTTTTTTTGCAAATCGTTTTTTTTTTCTGCGATCATATACTCAGTAAAAAAAAAAAAAAACATCACCAATCCGTTTCCATTTCACTGTGAGCACGATTAAGGAAGAACTTCGCGCCAAAACATTCTTACCGCCACTAGACTGTGAAATCGTAACTCTTCCCAGATCAGTGTCCATCTTCACCGAAAGGCTTCCTCCTTTTTTTTTGCCAGCACCATTCTCATTGTTGGTTTATCTCGTCACCACGACTACGTATACACAGTTCCTCATGTCATTGATGAATTTTTGTCGCACGTATTGAATTGACGCACAAAAAGTGTAAGGATGTCATAACACAGCATTCCTTGGACATTGAGGTTTAAACGTTAAATGTGTATAAAGCGCAAAGCCATTGTCAGTCGTGTGTCACAGGAGAGGATAAGGGTATGCATGTGTTCATTGGATCGCTGCCTTTTTTTTTTTTTTTTTGTTGTTGGTTCAGTTTGGAGTCAATGCGGTGTGCATATGCACCAGCAAACAAGTTCTCCGATCATTGACGCTCCGACTTTTGCTACACTTCGGATCGAATGTCACCGCTTCGAGGTGGTCCTGCCAGCTCAAGTTAGGCGACGATCTTGCACCGATTGGTAACAAAATAGTCTTTGTGGCTTTTCGACAAATTCGCAATCTAAAAAGTGGAAAATTCACAATAAATTGTTAATTTGATGGGAATTTTTAATTAAATGAACGTTGACTGAGATTTATCAATATAAATCTAGCAGTTTGTGAGTTGAGTTGTAAAAAAAGTTGACAGAAGGGTTTGGAAATTTATATTCGTTTGTGTTGTTTTTTTATTTGCATGACAACCCAATGGGAAGTATCGTTGAATTAGGATTCAGAGGTCCTTTCATATTCTTCTTCAAGAACCTAAGTGCGCATTTGCAACCATCTCTGGTTTTCTGCTGTGAGATTATAGAAAAATGAGAGTGTTCTCTCAGTCAGAGTTTATTACCGAAGTCTTGCTGGCGTGTGAGAAAGTACCCTTCATAGTAGACTCCGGCTAGTCCGAGGACCCATTAGCTCCAGTGATTCACCCCGTTTTAGGAAAAAAACAAAATTTACCTAAAGATTGCGCCTATGAGCTCCTTGATGAAACCTATGAGCTAACGAAGTATGATGTTAAGATCCTTCTGGGAGATCTTGACGAGAAGGTAGGAGGAGAAGACATCTTTGGCAGTATTGCGGAAAACACAGCCTACACGACAACACGTCTGGCAACGAATTTCGGTTAATTGACTTCGCTGCGGAATGATATGCCACTATAGCCAGCACACGGTTTCCTCACCTCGATATCCATGGCGGTCTCCAGATCAACAAGCGGTCAATCAAAATGATCATATTGCGATAGACAAGAGGCACGCATCCAGTGTATTGGATGTCGAACATTCCGAGAGGCTGACATACACTCGGACCACTTCCATGTTGCAGCCAAAGTAAGAATGGAGATATCCACCACGACACAACAATCCAGAAATACTGTAAAAAAATTGAATGTCGAAAGCCTTCAATCACAAGAGACCGCCAAGACCTTCGCGCAACGCGTATCCCTTAAACTCGCGAAGAACAATGGCAACAATGCCAATAAGCCATTCGATCAGCCGCATCTGATGAGGTAGGTTCCTTGCGCCCACCGGCAAGAAACCCCTGGTTTGATGAGAAATACCGACAGATACTAGCAGCCAAGAACGAGGTCTACAAGGCTTAGCTGCAGGTGAAGACGAGAGCTACCTCCTATTGGCAAAGAAGAAGGGAGGAACACCGGCTTTTCAGAAAGAAGAAAAAAGAGCGAGAACACCACTCGATCGAGGATATAGAGAGTTGCCACTCCAGGAACTTGTTCGCAAGTATTACAAAAGCTGAAGATATGGTAGAACCATTGTCTAGATTGTTAAAAGACGTGGACAAACAAGATTACGCTGGCAGTCAATATTCCATTCAATATTGGCGACATCACCCAAAAGTACCAATTACCCGACCTAAGTGAAGTGAGGATAGCAATAAATAAGCTCAAGCTTAACCAGGGTGCAGGAAATGAAGGCCTTCTCGCTTGGTAAGTAAAATCCACCAACTTATAAGCCAAATCTGGTCGGAAGAAAGTATACCTGAAGAATGGAATCTCAGCATCATTTGTCCGATACACAAAAAAGGAGAACCTCTGAACTGCGCCAACTACAGAGGCATAAGTCTCCTCAACATCATATCCGTCTTAATATGTGAAACCCTGAAATCGTTTACCAATAACCTGATCGGCACTTGTCAGTGTGGTTTCAGGCCAGGAAAGTACACAACCGATCAAATTTTCACACTACGCCAGATACTGGGATAAGCCCTGGAATTCATGGGTCTTCAGAGGCCAAGAAAGTACACAACCGATCAAATTTTCACACTACGCCAGATACTGGGATAAACCCTGGACTTCATGGGTCTTCATAGTCCAGGAAAGTACACAACCGATCAAATTTTCACACTTCGGCAGATACTGGGATAAACCCTGGACTTCATGGGTCTTCATAGGCCAGGAAAGTACACAACCGATCAAATTTTCACACTACGCCAGATACAGGGATAAACCCTGGACTTCATGGGTCTTCAGAGGCCAGGAAATTACACAACCGATCAAATTTTCACACTTCGGCAGATACTGGTATAAACCCTGGAATTCATGGGTCTTCATAGGCCAGGAAAGTACACAACCGATCAAATTTTCACACTTCGGCAGATACTGGAATAAGCCCTGGACTTCATGGGTCTTCGTAGGCCAGGAAAGTTCACAACCGATCAAATTTTCACACTACGCCAGATACTGGGATAAACCCTGGACTTCATGGGTCTTCATAGGCCAGGAAAGTACACAACCGATCAAATTTTCACACTTCGGCAGATACTGGGATAAACCCTGGACTTCATGGGTCTTCATAGGCCAGGAAAGAACACAACCGATCAAATTTTTACACTTCGGCAGATACTGGGATAAACCCTGGACTTCATGGGTCTTCATAGGCCAGGAAAGAACACAACCGATCAAATTTTCACACTTCGACAGATACTGGGAAAAACCATGGACTTCATGGGTCTTCATAGGCCAGGAAAGTACACAACCGATCAAATTTTCACACTTCGGCAGATACTGGGATAAACCCTGGACTTCATGGGTCTTCATAGGCCAGGAAAGTACACAACCGATCAAATTTTCACACTTCGGCAGATACTGGAATAAGCAATGGACTTCATGGGTCTTCATAGGCCAGGAAAGTACACAACCGATCAAATTTTTACACTTCGGCAGATTCTGGGATAAACCCTGGACTTCATGGGTCTTCATAGGCCAGGAAAGAACACAACCGATCAAATTTTCACACTTCGACAGATACTGGGATAAACCATGGACTTCATGGGTCTTCATACGCCAGGAAAGTACACAACCGATCAAATTTTCACACTTCGGCAGATACTGGGATAAACCCTGGACTTCATCGGTCTTCATAGGCCAGGAAAGTACATAACCGATCAAATTTTCACACTTCGGCAGATACTTGGATAAACCCATGAAGTCCAGGGCTTAAAACCACACTGATAATCGATACCCACCACCTATTCATTGATATCAAAGTCGCATACGACAGCATTTATAGAGACGAACTATACAGAGCCATGTCTAGTTTTGGTTTACCGCCCAAACTCTTCCCTTAGTGTAGGATGACGATGGAGAATTCTCGCTACTCCATCAGGGTCGGAAACGACCTCACCGACACATTCGATAGCAAAAAATGATTTAGGCAAGGCGATGCGCTGTCATGTGACTTCTTCAATCTGGTTCTTGACAAGATTGTGCCAAACTCACGAGCCAACACCAAAGGCACGATTTTCGAAACATCGGTAGAACTGCTAGTATACGCCGATAATATTGACATCATTGGTAGGACTCAACGTGATGTCATAGCCACGTTTGCTAACATAAGGAAGGAAGCGGCAAATTTGGTTCAGCAGTTAATGAGGACAAGACCAAGTATATGCTGTCAATACGATTGGAGACACAACATCGATGAATCGGACAGATCTTTACCGGATTTGTCTACATCGGCGCCGTTATTAACTCGGACAACAACATCTCGTCAGAAATTAAACGAAGTATTACTCTTGCCAACCGCTGTTTCTTCCGGGTTAAGAAGGCAACTAAGTAGTAAAGCCTTCACTCGAGCTACTACGGAAATCGTATGAAAGACCCTGATCATCCCAGTCCTGCTCTATGGCGCTGAAGCATGGACCGTCTCAAAAGCGGATGAAGAAATATTTGGTCGATTTGAGAGGAAAATTCTTCGAAAAATCTTCGGTCCTGTTTGCGTTGACGGGCTATGGAGACGAAGATTCAACCAAGATCTATACGAGCTGTACAGCGACATTCCCTGGTCAAAAAAAAAAATTCCGCATTGGACTTGTAAAATGGCTAGGACATGTAGAACGAATTGACACCAATACTCCGGCTTGCTTAGTCTTCGATTCTTAGCCAGACGTAGGATGCAGTAGAGAAGGTCTCCGCCTTTGTTGGCGCGCACAAGTAGAACCCGACCTCAACCAACTTGGAGTGCGCAACAGGAGGCAGTTAGATAAGGACCGGGCTAATTAAAGAGGCATGTTGGTTGAGGCCCAGATTCATTCCGGACTCTAGTAGTAAGTAAGTATTAAATGTTCGTAATTGATGTTTTATCGAAGATCTATTCAGTCCCCTTGGGAATGATGTCCAAACTTATACCCAAACTCAATACCATTCATCTGCTTCAGTTAAGGCTAGGATTTTCACCTGGCCTGAGATATACAAATCACTACAGGTAACTCCATAGCTGATTGCAACATACATCGAGTTGTACATGAACCAAATCCACTTCCCGTGGAAAGTCCACTGATACTAACACCGCTGACCGCTTTAGTGACCTTAACAAGCGGTAAAGCGGTACATTTATCAATCTCCTCGTACGCTCTATTAATTAAAAACCAATTCGATTGTCCATACAAAAACTGTCAACCTGATAAATCCCCCGAAAAAAAAAAAAAAAACTTATGAAACACGAATACCCTTCAGAGGTTATAATACGTGAATGTGTGAGTACGTTGACACATACCTTTCGCCTATAAAGTCTACCAAGATGAAAGTAATCAATCAATCGCCAGGGCCGTCGAAATCTTAAACCATGACAAATGGCCAATTCAAGAAATGTTTCAATTTCACAGCCTCACTTCCCTGACGTACACATTGCCCGTCCGACGCGACGGCCATCGTCGTCGTCGTCGTCGTCGTCGTTGTCGGGTGACGAGGACTCGCGTTGTATTCCCGGATAGCAGCAGCACAATGTACAGCCAAAGATCGAATGTGGGGAATGTATGATATAAACAGTGCCGACTGACCATCAATCATATCGAGCGTCCAATGCGCGTTGTTCCAATATACAAGTCAATTAAGGCAAAGGATCGAAATATCTTCCAAATGCCGATAGTGGACAGGACACCACCACGAAGTGGTTGGTCGGCAGGCGGTTGGTTGTGTATACCCGCCATGCCATAGAAGGGGCCATGACGACAATGAACGATGATAATTGAATTGCGGGGCCTACACACTACAAAATGTCAATTGGGATGTCATTTGTCATTTGTTTTATATCGTCGATTGTGGTAATGCGATAATGGCTGCACTTGGTTCTTATGGAAACTGTGCATGCAATGCACGTCCGTCGTGCATATGCTGGCATACCGCCCACACCAGACGCGAATACTTGACCGGCAGCATTTGACAATTTTTCTAGGTTTTAATGGTTTATGGCCTAAGAGGGGACGCTTTATGGTTATTTATAGGACCTTAGAGGTGTTTTATTATAGGTTTGCCGTACTGCTTGGACAGAGCTGAGGTTATGCCAATTTTTGTTGCTTTGGAATAAAAGACACCTACGTGGTATTTGAAAGAGCTCTTCGTTGGGCCTTTATATGTCAAATTATAGCATCGTCAATATTTTTCAGTTTTGTCTATAGATCACGATAGGAAAAACCTACAGAAAGCAATTAGTTCGATGTGAAAAAAAATTATTGGTGGCGCAACAGGGTCGTTAGTACCCAGGCCTAGCTTTCTCACAACCATTCATGTATGCGTGTGTACTTCCAAATCTCCAGCAGTATTATCGGAGAGAAATATTATAAAGTAGTACTGCAGCCAAAAACGGCGAGAATTTTGAAAAAAAAAATTAGGAGTACAAGAAATTTTAGGCCGTCTGTGAATTGCGTTAAAATGGGGTTCAAATTTTATCCACTGGCTAATTTTTGACATTCCTGCAGGGATAACCTAAATATTTGCTTTTTTGTTGTGTTTATTGATTAAATGAGATTTGTGTTGATGGTTAAGGATATCCATCCTGCTTTGTTCACTACTTACTTAAGTGGCGCTACAGTCAGGAATTAACCTGGGCCTCAACCAACATTCCTCTCCAATTAGCCCGGTCCTTAGCTAACTGCCTCCAGTTGCGCACTCCAAGTTGGTTGAGGTCGGTTTCTACTTGTGCGTGCCACTTAAGGCGAGGTCTTCCTCTACTGCGTCCGACGTCTGGCTGGGAATCGAAGACTGCGAGCTGGAGTGTTGGTGTCCATTCGTTCAACATTCATTCTGAAACGTCCTATGCGGAGTTTTTTGACCGGGGTTATGTCGCTGTACAACTCGTATAGCTCTTGGTTGAATCTTCGTCTCCATAGCCGGTCAACGCAAATTTTTCGAAGAATTTTTCTTTCGAATCGACCAAGGATTTCTTCATCCGATTTTGATACGGTCCATGCTTCAGCGCCGTAGATAAGGACTGGGATGATCAGGGTCTTATATACGATCTCCTTAGTAGTTGAAGTGAGGGCTTTACTACTGAATTTCCTTCTTAGCCCGAAGAAACGGCGGTTGGCAAGAGTAATTCTTCGTTAAATTTCTGACGAGATGTTGCTGTCAGAGTTAATAGCGGATCCGAGGTAGACAAAGTCACGTACTACCTCAAAGTTATATCTGTCAATGGTGACGATCTGCCCAATTCGTTGATGTTGTGTGTCCTTTCGTGTTGACAGCATATACTTCGTCTTGCCTTCATTTGCTGCTAAACCCATTTTTGCCGCTTCCTTCTTTATGTTAGCAAACGTGGCTATGATATCACGTTGGATCCGACCAATGATATCAACATCGTCGGCGTATGCTAGTAGTTGTACAGATTTTTGGAAAATAGTGCCTCTGGTGTTGGCTCGTGAGTTTTGCATAATCCTCTCAAGAATCAGATTTAAGAAGTCGCATGACAGCGCATCGCCTCGCCTAAATCCTTTTTTGGTATCGATGTGTCAGTGAGGTCGTTTCCGAACCTGATGGAGCAGCGAGAATTTTCCATCGTCATCCTACACAAACGGACAAGTTTGTCCGGCATACCAAAACTAGACATGGCTCTGTATAGTTCGTCTCTATAAATGCTGTCGTATGCGGCTTCGAAATCGATTAATAGGTGGTGGGTATCGATTTGGACTTCTTGCGTTTTTTCCAGGATCTGCCGAAGTGTGAAGATTTGATCGGTTGTGGACTTTCCTGGCCTAAAACCACACTGATAAGGGCCAATCGTGTTGATGGTAAACGGTTTCAGGCGTTCACATATTACGGCAGATATGATCTTGTAGGCGATATTGGGGAGACTTATGCCTCTTTAGTTGGCGCAGTTCAGAGGGTCTCCTTTCTTGTGGATCGGGCAAACGATGCCGAGGTTCCATTCTTCAGGCATACTTTTTTCCGACCAGATTTGGCTTAAGAAATGGTGGATGTTACTTACCAAGTCATCTCCGCCGGCTTTATAAAGTTTAGCAGAAAGGCCGTCATTTCCGGCAGCCCTATAAAGTTTGAGTTTAGATATTGCTATCCTCACCTCTCTCAGGTCGGGTGGTTGGTTGTTTTCGCTGTCATTACCAAATGCCTGACAGCGGATTGTTGTTCCTCATTCGTCATTGGTGGAAGTGGTTCTTCCTCAGCATCGAAAGTGTCTTAACTACGATATTTCCTTGTTCATCTCGACAGGATTCTGTTCGCGCCTTATATCCTTGGCTTTGACGTTTTACACTTTGGTAAAACTTGCGAACATTATTTCTGGAGTATCCTCGATCTCGCGCTTTGCATGCTCTTTTTCTTCATTCTGGAAAGCCTGTATTCTTCATCTTCTTTGCCTATAGAGCTCAATGCCAGCTCTCTTCTTCAATTGCAGCTTAGCGTTGGAGGCATCGTTCTCGGCTACGAGCATCTGTCAGCATTCCTCATCAAACCAGGGATTTCTTGCTGGTCGGCGGGATAAACCTAGCACATCAGTTGAGGCTGATCTAATGGCTTGTTGGCTCCGTCGCCATTATCCTTCGACATTTAATGGTGGTGACATGGTGCTAATCGAGAGGTTAAGGGATACGCGTTGCGTGAAGGTTTTGGCGGTCTCTTGCGATTGCAGTCTTTCGACATAAAATTTTCTCACAGTATTTCTGGATTGTTGTGGCATGTTGGTTGCAACAAGTTAGTGGTCCGAGTCGATGTTAGCTCCTCGGAGTGTTCGATCATCCAAAATACTGGATGTTGCCTATCGCAATGTGATAAGTTTGGTTGACCGTTCGTTGATCTGGAGACCGCCATGTCTCCTTGCATAAGTCCTTTGCACACGTGTTATCGTGTTAGCTAGTTTTTCCGACAATACTGCCGTAGGTGGCTTCTCTTTCTACCTTTGCGCTAAAATCTTCAAGCACGATTTTTACATAGTACTTCGGTAGTCGCTCATAGGTTTTGTCAAGGAACTAATAGAAGCAATTTTTAGCTTTGTCATCTTTTTCCTCCGTTGAGGAGTGAGCTCATATAAGTCTTATGTTGGCGAATTTGGCCTTGCTGCGGATTGTTACAAGGCATTCGCTAATGCCTTGGAAAAATTTGACTTCTTGCCTAATAACACGGTTCGTGTTATATGTCAGAGTTTTTCATCTTCTCTTTGCCCGGCCCATCCCATCATATTTCATGGACATCTGGCAGTGATGTCTGGTTTTTAGCAGCAAAGGGCTTCAACTAGTTGTTCGATTACACCTCTCCTGTTTAATATTCTTACACTCCAGGTGCAGATACAAACGTCGTTTTAATCTTTTTGTGTAGCAGGGTCATCAGCAATAAAATCAGTCCCTTCCGAGGCTATTTTATTGCCTTATTGCCAATCGTGTCTTCGAGACGATTGCTACAAAAGTTCTCTTCTTTATGCAAAAAAAAAAAAATTACACACACAAACGGAGGAAGAAGCTAGACTTGAGGCCTTGTGTAAGCCGAAAATGTCAGAAAATTTAATTTTTGTTTTCATATGGGACAGTCATCTCCAGCGGTATAAAAACAAGGTTACCCTGACAAGGGTTATGTAAACCGACCAACGAGATCCTGCGACTGGTCTATATGAGTATGAAAAGTTAAAAAAAAACGGTCTGATACAGCTCGGACAAGCTTCAACATCGTCAGAGCTTTTGCTCTTATTTTTTGCAAATATGTGTTATATCGACGGTTGAATTATATTGTGGGCTTCAAATTCCAAAAACACCCCTAATTACTACCTCTGACAAAATATATACCAAAAATTGTAGTCAGAACCCATTCGAGCGGCAGCCATAGATTTTAGTAAAAATACTTCTTTGGCCTCAGGGAACACCAATTTGTAAAAAAAAATTTTGATAAAAACTTTGAATTTCCCCGCCATAACAATACTTCCCGAGACACGCAGATAAAAGTCACAAAATCCCAAGAAACTAGAATCGCAGTTTTTTTTTTAAAAAAAATTCGCAAATTGATGAAATAATTTCCAACTTGAATCCAACCTCAGACCCAATTAACACAATTCTTCTCTTCGATTAATCACTTAACTCATCGCCACATTGCGAAATCCAAGTCAAGCGTAACTATCGATGTTTACAACAAATTAGCTGCCTCCTTAGATGCAAGATCAAACGCTCGACTCCATAGATACGCGCATGGATGCGAATTGTAAACCAACATGAAACCGAATCGATAGAATTCAGCAACAACGCGAAACCGCAACGTAACATCGGTCTAAATTAGTAATTGTTGCTCGTACTTATCGATTTTGTTCACATTTGCAATCCAATCTGCTTTTAATGGTTTTGAAAGCCACCATCAGCAGTTGCGTCATTTGCTAATGTACTCGCGCACAGTTCGCGCACCATCGAAACCGAATCCACATGCGGCAGTTGCATGAAGACCCCCTTCCTCCATTCAACAACCAATAGCACGAAAGAAGAAGAAATGTATCGCCAACTCAATCGACAGAGATGGACCTTTTTAATTGAGTTATTCGATCTGGAAAAAAAAATTGTATAGACCGCACAAACAAACCGAACGGATTCGATAGACACCCGCTCCAGCCAGCTGAGAGAGCTCATCGGGGCCGACGACAATGTATCAAATAATTTGTTCTTACATAACCATACAAACCAAGATAAATTGGTATTTAACGCGAAAATCGAAGCCCCATGTGCAACCGGAGTCAACATCCCGCCCCAAGTGTTTTGCACACGTCATTTAATCCGCAGGCAACAATAAAAATCTAGCTGGCAACCGCTTGAGGCTGTACCGCCGGGCTGCTGCAGCTCCCTCAGCTAGGGCTTCGGTGGTTTGGCCAAATGTGTGGATACAAAAATTAGCAAATGTTAGAGTTAATGGAACGAACTGGGTGTAAGTGGATTGGTTTACCCTGTACACGGAACCCCAGTCCCTGTAGCTGGATGAAGCTATGACTGTGGCACTAGATCGAAGCTGAGCGCACAAACCGCGTTAATGATTGTTTGCATTGCAGCGTGATGACCACAGATAGAGCTGGGATGTGGTAAAAGGTTTCAGATGATTTTTGCAACAAATTAACGAGAGATGGAGAGGGATGATCTTTGGGCAGCAATTGCTGTGCGACAACTTTGTAATGGAATTGCAATCCAAGATGATCGAGATACAATATACGGGTGTGAGTAAAGCAATTGTGCAGCAGCTTGTTGTTGGTTTGAATGACTTGATCAGAAATTATTCGCATTAGGAAGGTGTCGGTTAGATTCCCAACCTTGGTAGCACTAATAAATGGCCTCATCTGGCTTAAATGCGAGAAATCCTCTCAGTGTCGTTTTTTCTGAAAAGCTTCATGCAGCTCAGCTCTTCTGATTCAATGTAAAGCTGGTGTGGAAATCAGTGGGTCATCGTGCGTAATTGCCCGTCATCCACTGGTCATCCAGGTTGTTTTTCAGATGATCTCGAGATACAATATACGGGTGTGAGTAAAGCAATTGTGCAGCAGCTTGCTGTTGGTTTGAATGACTTGATCAGAAATTATTCGCATTAAGAAGGTGTCGGTTAGATTCCCAACCTTGGTAGCACTAATAAATGGCCTCATCTGGCTTTAATGTGAGAAATCCTCTCAGTGTCGTTTTATTCTGAAAAGCTTCATGCAGCTCAGCTCTTCTGATTCAATGTAAAGCTGGTATGGAAATCAGTGGGTCATCGTGCGTAATTGCCCGTCATCCACTGGTCATCCAGGTTGTTCTTCAGATGATCGAGATACAATATACGGGTGTGAGTAAAGCAATTGTGCAGCAGCTTGCTGTTGGTTTGAATGACTTGCTCAGAAATTTTTCGCATTACGAAGGTGTCGGTTAGATTCCCAACCTTGGTAGCACTAATAAATGGCCTCATCTGGCTTTAATGTGAGAAATCCTCTCAGTGTAGTTTTTTCTGAAAAGCTTCATGCAGCTCAGCTCTTCTGATGTAATTTAAAGCTGGTATGGAAATCAGTGGGTCATCGTGCGTAATTGCCCGTCATCCACTGGTCATCCAGGTTGTTCTTCAGATGATCGAGATACAATATACGGGTGTGAGTAAAGCAATTGTGCAGCAGCTTGCTGTTGGTTTGAATGACTTGATCAGAAATTATTCGCATTAAGAAGGTGTCGGTTAGATTCCCAACCTTGGTAGCACTAATAAATGGCTTCATCTGGCCTTAATGTGAGAAATCCTCTCAGTGTCGTTTTTTCTGAAAAGCTTCATGCAGCTCAGCTCATCTGATTCAATGTAAAGCTGGTATGGAAATCAGTGGGTCATCGTGCGTAATTGCCCGTCATCCACTGGTCATCCAGGTTGTTCTTCAGATGATCGAGATACAATATACGGGTGTGAGTAAAGCAATTGTGCAGCAGCTTGCTGTTGGTTTGAATGACTTGATCAGAAATTATTCGCATTAAGAAGGTGTCGGTTAGATTCCCAACCTTGGTAGCACTAATAAATGGCCTCATCTGGCTTTAATGTGAGAAATCCTCTCAGTGTCGTTTTATTCTGAAAAGCTTCATGCAGCTCAGCTCTTCTGATTCAATGTAAAGCTGGTATGGAAATCAGTGGGTCATCGTGCGTAATTGCCCGTCATCCACTGGTCATCCAGGTTGTTCTTCAGATGATCGAGATACAATATGCGGGTGTTAGTAAAGCAATTGTGCAGCAGCTTGCTGTTGGTTTGAATGACTTGATCAGAAATTATTCGCATTAAGAAGGTGTCGGTTAGATTCCCAACCTTGGTAGCACTAATAAATGGCCTCATCTGGCTTTAATGTGAGAAATCCTCTCAGTGTAGTTTTTTCTGAAAAGCTTCACGCAGCTCAGCTCTTCTGATTTAATGTAAAGCTGGTATGGAAATCAGTGGGTCATCGTGCGTAATTTCCCGTCATCCACTGGTCATCCAGGTTGTTTTTCAGATGATCGAGAACAATATGCGGGTGTGAGTAAAGCAATTGTGCAGCAGCTTGCTGTTGGTTTGAATGACTTGATCAGAAATTATTCGCATTAAGAAAGTGTCGGTTAGATTCCCAACCTTGGTAGCACTAATAAATGGCCTCATCTGGCTTTAATGTGAGAAATCCTCTCAGTGTAGTTTTTTCTGAAAAGCTTCATGCAGCTCAGCTCTTCTGATTCAATGTAAAGCTGGTATGGAAATCAGTGGGTCATCGTGTGTAATTGCCCGTCATCCACTGGTCATCCAGGTTGTTTTTCAGATGATCGAGATACAATATACGGGTGTGAGTAAAGCAATTGTGCAGCAGCTTGCTGTTGGTTTGAATGGCTTGATCACAAATTATTCGCATTAGGAAGGTGTCGGTTAGATTCTCAACCTTGGTAGCACTAATAAATGGCCTCATCTGGCTTTGATGTGAGAAATCCTCTCAGTGTCATCCACTGGTCATCCACTGGTCATCCAGGTTGTTTTTCAGATGATCGAGATACAATAAACGGGTGTGAGTAAAGCAATTGTGCAGCAGCTTGCTGTTGGTTTGAATGACTTGATCAGAAATTATTCGCATTAAGAAGGTGTCGGTTAGATTCCCAACCTTGGTAGCACTAATAAATGGCCTCATCTGGCTTTAATGTGCGAAATCCTCTCAGTGTATTTTTTTTCTGAATCGCTTCATGCAGCTCAGCTCTTCTGATTCAATGTAAAGCTGGTATGGAAATCAGTGGGTCATCGTGTGTAATTGCCCGTCATCCACTGGTCATCCAGGTTGTTCTTCAGATGATCGAGATACAATATACGGGTGTGAGTAAAGCAATTGTGCAGCAGCTTGCTGTTGGTTTGAATGACTTGATCAGAAATTATTCGCATTAAGAAGGTGTCGGTTAGATTCCCAACCTTGGTAGCACTAATAAATGGCCTCATCTGGCCTTAATGTGAGAAATCCTCTCAGTGTAGTTTTTTCTGAAAAGCTTCATGCAGCTCAGCTCTTCTGATTCAATGTAAAGCTGGTATGGAAATCAGTGGGTCATCGTGTGTAATTGCCCGTCATCCACTGGTCATCCACTGGTCATCCACTGGTCATCCAGGTTATTTTTCAGATGATCGAGATACAATATTCGGGTGTGAGTAAAGCAATTGTGCAGCAGCTTGCTGTTGGTTTGAATGACTTGATCAGAAATTTTTCGCATTAAGAAGGTGTCGGTTAGATTCCCAACCTTGGTAGCACTAATAAATGGCCTCATCTGGCTTTAATGTGAGAAATCCTCTCAGTGTAGTTTTTTCTGAAAAGCTTCATGCAGCTCAGCTCTTCTGATGTAATTTAAAGCTGGTATGGAAATCAGTGGGTCATCGTGCGTAATTGCCCGTCATCCACTGGTCATCCAGGTTGTTCTTCAGATGATCGAGATACAATATACGGGTGTGAGTAAAGCAATTGTGCAGCAGCTTGCTGTTGGTTTGAATGACTTGATCAGAAATTATTCGCATTAAGAAGGTGTCGGTTAGATTCCCAACCTTGGTAGCACTAATAAATGGCTTCATCTGGCCTTAATGTGAGAAATCCTCTCAGTGTCGTTTTTTCTGAAAAGCTTCATGCAGCTCAGCTCATCTGATTCAATGTAAAGCTGGTATGGAAATCAGTGGGTCATCGTGTGTAATTGTCCGTCATCCACTGGTCATCCAGGTTGTTTTTCAGATGATCGAGACACAATATACGGGTGTGAGTAAAGCAATTGTGCAGCAGCTTGCTGTTGGTTTGAATGACTTGATCAGAAATTATTCGCATTAAGAAGGAGTCGGTTAGATTCCCAACCTTGGTAGCACTAATAAATGGCCTCATCTGGCTTTAATGTGAGAAATCCTCTCAGTGTAGTTTTTTCTGAAAAGCTTCATGCAGCTCAGCTCTTCTGATTCAATGTAAAGCTGGTATGGAAATCAGTGGGTCATCGTGTGTAATTGCCCGTCATCCACTGGTCATCCACTGGTCATCCACTGGTCATCCAGGTTATTTTTCAGATGATCGAGATACAATATTCGGGTGTGAGTAAAGCAATTGTGCAGCAGCTTGCTGTTGGTTTGAATGACTTGCTCAGAAATTTTTCGCATTACGAAGGTGTCGGTTAGATTCCCAACCTTGGTAGCACTAATAAATGGCCTCATCTGGCTTTAATGTGAGAAATCCTCTCAGTGTAGTTTTTTCTGAAAAGCTTCATGCAGCTCAGCTCTTCTGATGTAATTTAAAGCTGGTATGGAAATCAGTGGGTCATCGTGCGTAATTGCCCGTCATCCACTGGTCATCCAGGTTGTTCTTCAGATGATCGAGATACAATATACGGGTGTGAGTAAAGCAATTGTGCAGCAGCTTGCTGTTGGTTTGAATGACTTGATCAGAAATTATTCGCATTAAGAAGGTGTCGGTTAGATTCCCAACCTTGGTAGCACTAATAAATGGCTTCATCTGGCCTTAATGTGAGAAATCCTCTCAGTGTCGTTTTTTCTGAAAAGCTTCATGCAGCTCAGCTCATCTGATTCAATGTAAAGCTGGTATGGAAATCAGTGGGTCATCGTGCGTAATTGCCCGTCATCCACTGGTCATCCTGGTTGTTCTTCAGATGATCGAGATACAATATACGGGTGTGAGTAAAGCAATTGTGCAGCAGCTTGCTGTTGGTTTGAATGACTTGATCAGAAATTATTCGCATTAAGAAGGTGTCGGTTAGATTCCCAACCTTGGTAGCACTAATAAATGGCCTCATCTGGCTTTAATGTGAGAAATCCTCTCAGTGTAGTTTTTTCTGAAAAGCTTCATGCAGCTCAGCTCTTCTGATTTAATGTAAAGCTGGTATGGAAATCAGTGGGTCATCGTGCGTAATTTCCCGTCATCCACTGGTCATCCAGGTTGTTTTTCAGATGATCGAGAACAATATGCGGGTGTGAGTAAAGCAATTGTGCAGCAGCTTGCTGTTGGTTTGAATGACTTGATCAGAAATTATTCGCACTAAGAATGTGTCGGTTAGATTCCCAACCTTGGTAGCACTAATAAATGGCCTCATCTGGCCTTAATGTGAGAAATCCTCTCAGTGTCGTTTTTTCTGAAAAGCTTCATGCAGCTCAGCTCTTCTGATTCAATGTAAAGCTGGTATGGAAATCAGTGGGTCATCGTGCGTAATTGCCCGTCATCCACTGGTCATCCAGGTTGTTTTTCAGATGATCGAGACACAATATACGGGTGTGAGTAAAGCAATTGTGCAGCAGCTTGTTGTTGGTTTGAATGACTTGATCAGAAATTTTTCGCATTAAGAAGGTGTCGGTTAGATTCCCAACCTTGGTAGCACTAATAAATGGCCTCATCTGGCCTTAATGTGAGAAATCCTCTCAGTGTCGTTTTTTCTGAAAAGCTTCATGCAGCTCAGCTCTTCTGATTCAATGTAAAGCTGGTATGGAAATCAGTGGGTCATCGTGCGTAATTGCCCGTCATCCACTGGTCATCCAGGTTGTTTTTCAGATGATCGAGACACAATATACGGGTGTGAGTAAAGCAATTGTGCAGCAGCTTGTTGTTGGTTTGAATGACTTGATCAGAAATTTTTCGCATTAAGAAGGTGTCGGTTAGATTCCCAACCTTGGTAGCACTAATAAATGGCCTCATCTGGCTTTAATGTGAGAAATCCTCTCAGTGTAGTTTTTTCTGAAAAGCTTCATGCAGCTCAGCTCTTCTGATGTAATTTAAAGCTGGTATGGAAATCAGTGGGTCATCGTGCGTAATTGCCCGTCATCCACTGGTCATCCAGGTTGTTTTTCAGATGATCGAGACACAATATACGGGTGTGAGTAAAGCAATTGTGCAGCAGCTTGTTGTTGGTTTGAATGACTTGATCAGAAATTTTTCGCATTAAGAAGGTGTCGGTTAGATTCCCAACCTTGGTAGCACTAATAAATGGCCTCATCTGGCCTTAATGTGAGAAATCCCCTCAGTGTCGTTTTTTCTGAAAAGCTTCATGCAGCTCAGCTCTTCTGATTCAATGTAAAGCTGGTATGGAAATCAGTGGGTCATCGTGCGTAATTGCCCGTCATCCACTGGTCATCCAGGTTGTTTTTCAGATGATCGAGATACAATATACGGGTGTGAGTAAAGCAATTGTGCAGCAGCTTGTTGTTGGTTTGAATGACTTGATCAGAAATTATTCGCATTAAGAAGGTGTCGGTTAGATTCCCAACCTTGGTAGCACTAATAAATGGCCTCACCTGGCCTTAATGTGAGAAATCCTCTCAGTGTCGTTTTTTCTGAAAAGCTTCATGCAGCTCAGCTCATCTGATTCAATGTAAAGCTGGTATGGAAATCAGTGGGTCATCGTGCGTAATTTCCCGTCATCCACTGGTCATCCAGGTTGTTTTTCAGATGATCGAGAACAATATGCGGGTGTGAGTAAAGCAATTGTGCAGCAGCTTGCTGTTGGTTTGAATGACTTGATCAGAAATTATTCGCATTAAGAAGGTGTCGGTTAGATTCCCAACCTTGGTAGCACTAATAAATGGCCTCATCTGGCCTTAATGTGAGAAATCCTCTCAGTGTAGTTTTTTCTGAAAAGCTTCATGCAGCTCAGCTCTTCTGATTTAATGTAAAGCTGGTATGGAAATCAGTGGGTCATCGTGCGTAAGTTCCCGTCATCCACTGGTCATCCAGGTTGTTTTTCAGATGATCGAGAACAATATGCGGGTGTGAGTAAAGCAATTGTGCAGCAGCTTGCTGTTGGTTTGAATGACTTGATCAGAAATTATTCGCATTAAGAAAGTGTCGGTTAGATTCCCAACCTTGGTAGCACTAATAAATGGCCTCATCTGGCTTTAATGTGAGAAATCCTCTCAGTGTAGTTTTTTCTGAAAAGCTTCATGCAGCTCAGCTCTTCTGATTCAATGTAAAGTTGGTATGGAAATCAGTGGGTCATCAGGTGTAATTGCCCGTCATCCACTGGTCATCCAGGTTGTTTTTCAGATGATCGAGATACAATATACGGGTGTGAGTAAAGCAATTGTGCAGCAGCTTGCTGTTGGTTTGAATGGCTTGATCACAAATTATTCGCATTAGGAAGGTGTCGGTTAGATTCTCAACCTTGGCAGCACTAATAAATGGCCTCATCTGGCTTTAATGTGAGAAATCCTCTCAGTGTCGTTTTTTTCTGAAAAGCTTCTTGCAGCTCAGCTCTTCTGATTCAATGTAAAGCTGGTATGGAAATCAGTTGGTCATCGTGCGTAATTGCCCGTCATCCACTGGTCATCCAGGTTGTTTTTCAGATGACCGGTAGGTGGCAGGCTGGATATGAATTTAAATAGCCGTGTAATCTTCTGTCATTGCTTCTGGGACCGCATGACTGAAATTTTCGTACATCCGGTCCTTGTCCCACTGATTATACTGCACGATTTTTTGCAGCCTCCTTTATGCATAGGATGACACATTTGTGTTTGCGTAAGTGCATACCCTTATACCCCACAACTGAGTCTTTCTCTTAACAAAAAATTGGTATTTCGGGTTCAAATGCCCAACTACCTAAGAATTGTACTTCCTTAGGACTGCACTTCATCTAAACGAACGCTTCTACTGAACGAAGAAGTCCTTCTTATTTTCTTACTATGAAAAAGTATTTGGAATCAATAGCCGTTGCAGGACCTCTAGCTTTTATAGGCCCTTGGTTATGTTTTTGTCACAAGAAATAGGACCTCTAGTTTAACGGCAAATTGAAGAAGCTTCTCATGGCATAAGTTTCCTCTTGTACGGGTGTTTTTTTTATTGTTATTATCGCCAGACTTTCACAAAAGGTGACATAGTGAAACTTTCGCTGTTGTTCCATTCAGTATCTGAACAAGAGCCCCGCGCTTAGTAGGCAAACGCACTGACCGCCATATACCAATGGACCCACGCAGGATTTAAAGAAAAAATTATTTCGTCAGTCTTTCGGTGGAATCGAGTGAGTACAAACGAGACCTTCGATGATCCTTGATCACAACTTTCAGAATTTCTTTTGTATCGAGAGCTGTATGTGATGCATAGTGCTGTTGGAACACCGCTTACTTTTGCTTACTTTTAAGGGGCTTCCCGCGAAATAAGGCAACCTTTCACTCTCTTCGATCCTGATGACTGATGACTGTAAGCAAAGTCGATCAGTCGAAACGCCATGACAAACGTGCTCGCACCGGGAGGTACGATATTCATTATCCACTCAAACTTTTAGCCTTTGATTCAAAGATTCTCTTGTTTGGAGCATTATTGCTCGTTCGCTTGATGTGGTCGAGCCAATGTAGTACTGTGTACTGTGTACAAACAGTGGTACGGCTCCTAATTATTTCGTCTAAAATGACCATATGGGTTGAGATATCGTAACGAAGAATTATCGGTCATTGATTTTTCGAATACAAAAAGGCCGTCCACTTACAATTATTTTGTGATTCAAGACGACTGGCTATAACCAAAGACCATGGTTCCAGCCGGTTGACGGAACGCCAAATACCTCCAAGACGAGTTCATCCGAATTTCCCTTGCAAAAATTTTTACGCCAAAAGACTGCAACCGCAAGAGACCAACAAAGGTCTTTGCAGATCGCGTATTCATTAACTTCTCGATTAACACCATACTACCAGAATCTGTTGTCGAACAATGGCAATGATGACAACAAGCCAATAGATCAGCCGAAACTGATAGGTTTTTTGAGCCAAGCATCGAAAAGCACTTGGTTTGATGAAGATTTCCAAGAGAAGTTCGCAGCCAAGAATTATTTCTACAAGGTCAAGCTGCGACAAGAACAAAATGGCAAAAACAAAGCTGCCAATGAGTCCTATAGGCAAACCGGCTTTTCAGAAGAAGGAAAAAGTGAAAAAGTGGTACGGGATCGAAGACATAGCAGGTGAAACTACAGGTAATATGTTCGTCAGTTGTGTCTTAGTGTAAAAGTCAAAGCCAGGGATACAAAACGTGAACAGAACCCGGTCGATGTTGTCGATAAGACCAACCACTTCTGCGGTCTGTTAAACGGCGATAACGACTAATCTCCAGATGTCGGAAACAACCCCTCACTAATGACGACGGCAGCGAAAACTATCAACTACCCGACCTCAGGGAAGTGAGGTAAGCTATATCCGACCAGAAATGCCAACATTCCTGCTGATCGTTGTTAAGACAGCGGAGATGGTTTGGTAAATAGCATTCAGCAAATAATAAGCTAAACTTGGTTGATAAAAATATGTCTGAATGGACATCCGTTCCTTATCCGTTTGTCGGATCAATAAAAAAGGAAACCCTATGGACTGCGCCCACAACAGAGACATAGTTATCCTCCACATCGCTTACAATATCCTATCTGCCGTAATATGTGCATATGGGATCTACCCTTATTCAATGTAGCTTAAGGCTAGGGGAGTCCACAACTGATCCAATCTTCACAAATCGGCAGATCCTGGAAAAGAATCCAAGAATTTCAAATTGATGGGAACCACCTATCCATCGATTTCAAAGCCGCATAAGATATCGATTATACAGAGTCATGTCTAGTTTTGGTATACCGCCCAAACTCGTCCGGTTCCATGATAGTCGGAAACGACATCACCGACACATTCGTTACCAAAAACGATTTAGGCAAAGCATTGCGCTTCCATCCTATTCCAGCAAAGGTGACTATGAAATCACGTTGAGTCCAACCAAAGCTGTCAATATCGTCGGCGTTTGCTAATAAATAGTTGCACCGATTTTTGAAAGAATCAAACTGAAGAATTCGCATGACAGCGCATCGCCTTGCCTGAATCCTTTTTTAGTATCGAATGTGTGGGTGAGCAGCTATGATAGAGCTGCGAGCATTCTCCATCGTCATCCTACACAAACGGACGAGCTTGAACGTTATAGCTTGACATGGCTCCTTATTGTTCGTCTCTATAAAAGCTGTCGTATGCGGCTTTGAAATCGATGAACAGATGGTGGGTATCGATTTGGACTTCTTGGGTTTTTTTTCAGGATCTGCTGTGTGTGTGAAAATTTGATCGTTTGTCGATTTTCCTGGCTTAAAAGCACACTGATAAGGGCCGATCAGGTTGTTGGTATATGGCTTTAGGCGTTCACAAATTGCGGCAGAAAGGATCTTAAGGCGATGTCTAGGTGACTTTTGCCTCTGTAGTTGGCGCAGTTCAGATAGTTCCCTTTATTAAGGATCAGCCAAACGATGCTGAGGTTCCATTCCTGAGGCATACTTTCTTCCGACCAGATTTGGCTTATGAGTTGGTTTATGTTACTTACCAAGTCCTCAGCATCCAATGTGTCCCAACTACAATATTTCCTTCTTCATCTCAACTGGATTCTATTAGAGCTGTGTATCCTTCGCTTTGACATTTTACACCTTGGTAAAACTTGCGAACATCGTTCCTGGATTGGCCCTCCTCTATATCATCGGTCGCAAGCTTTTCTTGCTCTTTTTCCTTCTCTCTGAAAAGTCGGTGTTTTTCCCTTCTTCTCAGCTCTCGTCTTCACCTGAAGCTTAGCCTTAAAGACCTCGTTATTGGCTGTGAGAATCTGTCATCATTCCTCATCAAACACTGGATTTCTTCTTGGTGGGGGCGAGAAACCTAGCACATCAGTTGCGGCTGATCCTACACTTTGGTAAAACTTGCGAACATCGTTCCTGGAGTGGCCCCTCTCTTTATCATCGATCGCAAGCTTTTCTTGCTCTTTTTTCTTCTTTCTGAAAAGTCGGTGTTTTTCCCTTCTTCTCTGCCTATAGAGCTCAAAAGCAGCTCTCGTCTTCACCTGCAGCTGAGCCTTGTAGGCCTAGTTCCATGTCCCCTTATGGATATCGAGGTGAGGAAACCGTGTGCTGGCTATAGTGGCATTTCGTTCCGTAGCGAAGTCAATTAGCCTAAGTCCGTTACCAGACGTGTTGTCGTGTAGGCTATGGTTTCCGCCAATACTGCTAAAGATGTCTTCTCTTCCTACCTTTGCGTTAAAATCTCCCAGCACGATTTTAACATCGTACTTCGGTAGTCGCTCATAGGTTTTGTCAAGAAACTCATAGAAGCAGTCCCTAGCTATATCATATTTTTCCTCCGTTGGAGCGCGAGAGCATATAAGGCTAATGTTGGCGAATTTGGCCTTGATGCGGATCGTTACAATGCGTTCGCTAATGTCTTGGAAGCATAAGACTCCTTGCCTAAGTCTGGCACTTATAACAAATCCGCATCCGAATAGTCTCTATTTTTGCTCACTATAACACGGTCCGTAGTAGATGTCACAGTTTTTCATCCTCTTTTTGCCCGGCCCATCTCATCGTATTTCCTGGATGGCAGTAATGTCTGCTTTGTAGCAGTTTAGGGCTTCCGCTAGTTCGTTCGCTTGCACCTCTCCTGTTTAATGTTCTCACATTCCAGGTGCAGATACGAACGTCGTTGTCCTTTTTTCGTTTAGCCGTGTCGTCAACAATAAAACAGTCCTTTCCGAGGCTTTTGGTTGCTTCGTAACCGTTAGATTTTTCCATGATTGGGTAGTTAACCCAAAGCACAACCCCCAACCTGGAGGGCCAGTTCCAATTTATTAGATACCCCTAGGACACGGTGCCATCAGTACCCACTATGGGATTGAGCGCTGCCGTTGGTCTTTCGGTTCATCCGCCACCAGCTCTGTTAAAGGGGCCTGACTAACCCTTAAAATTCCTAGACAACCTGTTGTCCGAATATGTCGAAGCAGCTTGTCTAGGTTCGCCTGGGACAGCAGGCCGGGTATTCATTCCGTGCCATTCTGACCTGGCTCTTGATAGTGCTTCTGTTTTTCGTCGTGTTATCAACACTCGCACTGTTTAGCAAGTCAAATCCGGTTTGATGAGATCAGAACCCGATGGTTACCACTTGGAGGTTAAAAATAAGCACTTGATGTGTAGTCAGAGTTACAACCACTGGTCGTAGACCAATCATAGTCCACCCTCGTTCTACAACACCCAACCATCTCTTGTTAACTTCCATAAATCTAAGCGATTACAGCTTTGGAAGACAATACATCAGGTTTTATTCATGGAATACCTGCCCATGAATGAGTGTTCGAAAATAAGCCCAGAAAACCAAGAGTGGACCATTTAAGAGCCAGCCGTGGGCAGCATTTGAAGGCAACTATTTTTAAACATTAAATGGCATGAACTAAATGAATATTTTCCTCACATATATTGGTTGTATTTTGTGTTTAATTGAAAAACAAATCATAAAGCTCTCATCGGATCGCCCTTCAGTTTTTTTTTCGAACAAATTGCAATTCAAATGCCTAAATTCAGTTAAAATGAACACATGCTGTTCAAAGTTCACAGACAAATTTATTATTTTTATTGTTTTTTTGTTTTTTTTAATTAGCTGTTGCAATTTGTTTTTATTTCCCCCGTATTTTACTCGAGAAGAATCCCCTTTCTCCTTCCACAAAATTTACACTTAACTCGTCGTGTACTATCAACACTCTTATAAGAGTTTTATTGCCTGACAAAACGAGGCATACTTTCTTGATTATGGGGAATACTATCCTCATAATCAAAGTTGACAAATCTACGATATTCCATCAGAAGAGCTCTGTCAAAACTAGAGATACAAGGTGCGCCATGAATATGTTTAACGTAACGTTGTAAATCTCAAGCATAATTAAGACACCGTAAGGCTGTATCATCTGCAGTCCCTGTAAACTTACAACCGAAAATGTTTTCCACACCCATCCGCGCTAGCTTTGTACCAAAGATCAGATATCGATCCAATAAAATCGAATTTTATGGTCGCGATTTAATTCAATTGGTCATCAACATGGAGTCGTAAAGTTTCGTTTTTAAAATGCAAATTATGACCCATTAAGGCGATAAACAAAATGGAAAGAGAATCTTTAAACTCCAGATACACACACGCACACAATTGAGTTGTTTTGTGTTATTTGGTCCATCGTTGGACGGGGATTGAAAGATGTGCTCAAATTGATTATCGAGTTCACATTGAAATCGAAATTTCTCCTACAGCTGAGCTGGCTTGATAAAGGATTTATTCAGTCCGTCGTATTGTTAACCTGCGAAGAGCACTTCTTGACGGATACTTGACTTCCATGGTAGCTAATTGTATTGAGGAGCTAGAAATTGACGTCCCAAATAGGGAGAGTCATTAATTCTTATTCGGTGGTCATTAATCTATCAGCAGTGGGTAGCTGTGAGATGTTTTTTTTTTTTTTTTTTTTTGTGGGCAATGAATAGAAATCAGAGGCGATAGAAATTGATACGCAATTACCGATGAATTTGAAAATTTTTGAAAATTCAAAATTAATTAGTCTCAGTACTTTGGGGCACTTTTGTTACTTTCAAGTGATTCAATCGATAGCTGACCGGTTGAATCTGTTACGCATTAAGGCCGTTTAAGTAGTCGAGACCACCCGAAGAGGAGTCATTTTGGTGGGAAAATATCAGCAAAAAATTATTTATAGCACATTTAAACCTATTTAACCATAAATTCTGGTGGGGTTATAAAGGGTGATCCATTTCGAGGTTCCCTACTTTTTAAAAAAAAAAAAAAACACAGAAAATTCAAATTTCATGGAGAATGTTTATTATCATTTGAAAGAACATTCTTTGGCATTTATTTTTTGAAGATTATGTCTATCAAATGTTGGCCGTTGCTACGTCGCAGATGGTCCATCCGTTGAGTCCAATTTTCGATCACTCGTTCGAGCATTTCGACTGGTAACTGGCGAATGACAGGCGTTATGTTTTCCTCCAAGGCCTGAATCGAAGCGGGTTTGTCGGCATAAGCTTTTGACTTTACATATCCCCACAGGAAAAAGTCTAACGGTGTGATATCACATGATCTTGGTGGCCAATCGACCGGCCCAAAACGTGAAATTATGTGCTCACCGAAATGTTCTCTCAATAAGTCCACTGACTGATGCGATGTGTGGGAAGTGGCGCCGTCTTGCTGAAACCAAATGTCGCCGAGATCAGGAGCTTCAATTTCAGGCATCAAATAGTCGGCTATCATGGCACGATAACGGTCGCCATTGACGGTTACGTTCGCACCGGCATAATTTTTAAAGAAATATGGACCGATGATTCCACCGGGCCACAAACCACACCAAACCGTTGTTTTTTCTGGATGAAGTGGCAGTTCTTCAATCTCTTCAGGTTGCTCTTCGTCCCAACTGCAGCAATTTTGTTTGTTTACATACCCATTGAGCCAGAACGTTGAGGCAAAAAATTCTACAATGTCCCAGAGGTAGTAAAAACTTTTGGTCATTTGTTAAAAGCATAAAAAATTCGGCATCAGCATCAATTCCGACGCTCATTCACAATGACATTCCAGCTGTCAGCTCTTTAGACAAAGCCAATCTGCTTGCTGCGCATTTCGCTGCCCATTCTACATTTGGCCTGATTGTCTTCAGTCTCCTCCTGTACTTGAGAACGTAGATCATTCTATGGGACAAATTCACTTTCGTACTCGTACAGTTGCAAGAGTTTTATCTGATCTTGACATACATAAATCCGCTGGTCCAGATGGTATATCCCCCATCATTCTGAAGAGGTGTTCTTCTACGCTAGCAAAACCACTGCGTAAGCTTTTCTATCTATTCTACTCATCAGGACTCTTTCCGAGTAGATAAAAAACAGCATTTGTCCAGCCTGTACCAAAAAAAGCCGAATCTTCTTCTCTCTCCAACTACCGACCAATTGCACGTACGTCCCTTCTTTCCAAGGTCATGGAAACGCTGATAAATCGTCAGCTTATGAAATATCTCGAAACACGAAAACTTCTCAATGACCGGCAGTATGGTTTTCGCAGCAACAGGTCTACTGGTGATTTGATGACATATCTCACCGAAAAGTGGAACCAATCAATCCACCATGGTGGCGAAAGCAAGATTGTTGCGCTTGATATTTCAAAGGCATTTGACAGGGTTTGGCATCAAGCCCTTTTGTCGAAAATGTGTGCATTTGGAATCGACGAAAAACTTCTTCTATCGATTAGACATTATCTTTCGAAACGTTCAATTCAAGTTGTTTTGGATGGTTTCAAATCTGTAACTCACCAAATAAATGCTGGTGTCCCTCAAGGCTCTGTTTTGTCTCCGACTCTCTTTCTCATTTTTATAAATGATCTCCTGTCTGCAACTTCCAATCCAATTTCATTCCTTCGCTGATGACAGTACCCTCAGCTTCTCATATTCGTTTACAGGTCCTCGTCCCTCACCTTCGAACGTGGACTCTAAACGCCAAAATATGTTAAGCTCATTGAATTCCGACCTTGACAGCATCATCAAATGGGGTAAATCTAATAGAGTGGAATTCAATGCTTCCAAAACACAATGCTGTCTTCTGTCATTAAAGCGTAACCAAAATCTAGAGCCATTATCCATGAATGGCACTTACGTCGAAGAAACCGAAAAGCTTTCCATGCTAGGTATGTGTGTTAGTAACGACTTACGTTGGAACGACCACATATTCGAAGTCGCTAAAAACGCAGCGAAATGTCTAGGTTTCCTAAATCGATGTAAGAAATATTTCACCCCCTCTGATCTGGCCACAATATATAAAGCGTTTATACGCCCAAAACTTGAATTCAACGCCCACGTCTGGTCAGGTGCACCAAAATCAACATTGCACATACTAGATAGGATTCAAACACGTGCGAAAAAACTTTTGGGAGACATAAGAATAGCGAACTCCTTAGTTTCGCTTGAACACCGTCGAAACATCTCCTGCCTTACCTTGTTTTATCGCTATTTTGACAACCAATGCTCGAATGAAATAGCCAGGGAGGAATGGGAGGAATGCATCCAATTCAACAATTCAGCTGCAATACTCGTTACGCAATGAATGTAAATCAGTTTACCCTCAAGCCTATCTTCGGACGTACGCTGAAATATAGAGATTCGTACATAAACCGAACAACACGAATGTGGAATGCTCTACCAAACTCTGTTTTTCCTTTCCATTATAACTTACAGACATTTAAGAACAATGTGCATCGGTATCTCCTTTCTTCTTATCCCTGATTTCCTTAACGCCCGCACTGTGCTAAAACATATAAAGGGTATTCATAACCCCTTGAGTGCGCGCAAATTATAAAAAAAAAAAAAAAGAAATGGGCCTCATCGCTAAACAAAATTTGCCTCGAAAACGTCGGATCTTCTTGGAACTTTTCAAGAGCCCATAGAGCGAAGCGATGTCGCTTGGGAAGGTCGAGCGGCTTCAGTTGTTGCACAAGCTGTATTTTGTACGCTTTCAATTTAAGATCTTGACGTAAAATGCGCCAAGTCGTTCCATACGTCAGTCCGAGTTACTGCGAACGGCGCCGAATCGACTCTCTACGGTCTTCGTGTACACTCTTAGCTACGGCCGCTATATTTTCTTCACAGCGTGCTGGACGTGGTCTATTCGGTCGAATATTTTCCAATAATGAATGCTGGGTCTGGGGAAAATGGGTGATGGTGTTGCGAATAGTACGCTCAGTAGGCCGATTATGTTGACCATAAGTTGAGCGAAGTGCACGAAACACATTCCTCACAGAACGTGAATTTTCATAAAAAAGTTCAACAATTTGTAAACGTTGTTCACGCGTAAGTCTTTCCATTATGAAATGCCAAACAATACAAAACAAAAATAACATGACAGCATGACACGACTCACACGTGATCTGTCAAAAAAGGCTATTGAAAAAAGTATCTCTACTTGGATCACCCGTTAGATAGGACCAAGGAAAGTTAGCTGTTGCCAATCTACGACTTGTCGAAATAAAGCCATCCGATGTAATCTATAATTGAAGGAGTGACAACGTAATACTTGTGACTTAACTGTCTCGGTATTCATCCATTGCGGAAATGATTTGATTTGCTGGCACGTATCCACCAGAATTCGGCGTGCATTGAATGAACGACTTTCCTTGCAATAGGCGAACAAATTACCACTACAATGGCGGCCATTCTCCAGTTCATTAGACAATCTAATCGGGGCTAAGTGGTGTTGAACGACGATGAGGTGCAGTACAATAACCGCAGTGAAATTAAGCTCGACAGGGCTAAATTCCACAAAAAAAAGGCACAGACACCGTGGGGCTTATTTCTTTTTCGAAATGGATATAAGCCATGCAGCTACTATTGCATTTAGCTTATTACACTTCTTTCCCTTGCATGCTTTCAAACTCCCAAGCAACCTTAATACAACAATCAGCCCAATCATAGGGGTTGCAGTGGGGCAGCATGGCCGCCCAATCATTTTCAAACATTGCATAGGTACACCCAAACATGAACAGATTGACAATTTCAAATGGCAATAATACCCGCGAATTTTGTTGATTTTGTGTGGCAGTGATTATTTCCATTTGAGAAATTGGGAATTTAGCCCCTCAGGGCTTACTTCCGCAGGGGTAATTGCACTGCGCCGACGATGACACTTGTTCATCCGTGAATAATAGGTTTAAGTCAGATTCCAATCTGCCTGCACAGGCAGATTTAATGCAAAGGTAGGATGAGATGACATCTATAGCAATATTGTCAGAAATCACAGCCTATACGACAACACTTTTGGCAACGGACTTTGGCTTACTGTCTTCTTTACGGAACAAAATGGCACTATAGCCAGCACACGGTTTCTTCGCGTCTATATCCATAAGGGATATAGCGGTCTCCAGACCAACGAACCGTCCACCAAATTGATCACAATCCTATTGACAAGAGACACGCATCCAGCATTTTGGATGTCCGATCATTCCGAAGAGCTAACATCGACTTGGACCACCACCATATTGCAGCCGAGGTAAGAATGCAGCAATCCATCACACCACAACAATCCAGAAATACTGTGAAAAAATTTAATGTCGAAAGACCGCAATCGCAAGAGACCGCCAAGACCTCTCGATTAACACCAAACCACCAGCATCGAATGTCGAAGATCAATGGCAACGACGCCAACAAGCTATTAGATCAGCCGCAACTGATGTGATAGATATCTCTGGCCCACCAGCAAATAACCCTTGGTTTGAACGAGGCCTACAAGGCTAGGCTGCAGGTGTAGACGAGAACTGACATCAATAGGCAAGCAAGAAGGGAAGAATACCGGCTTTTCAGAAATCAGAAAAAAGAGCAAGAAAAGCGCGCGATCGAGGATATAGTGAGGTGCCACTCGAGGAACGATGTGTCTCAATCGTCAAGGTCAAGGATTCAAGGCTCATACTCCAGGAATCTGTCGACATCAACAAGGAAATATCGTAGCTGAGACACAGTCGTTACTCCGGATATGGAAGAACCACTTCTGCAGACTGTTAACCGGCGATGACGAACAACATTCCCCTGTCAGGCAGAACGAATGACGGTGGAAACTGCCAGCCACCCGACCTAAATGAAGTGAGGATTGCAATATCTAAACCCAAGCTTTATAAGGCTGCCGGAAACGACGGCCTTCCCGCTGAGCTTTACAAAGCCCGCGGAGATGACTTGGTAAGTAACATCAACCAACTCATAAGCCAAATCTAGTCGGAAGAAAGTATACCTGAAGAATGGAACCTCAGCATCGTTTGGCTGATCCACAGAAAAGGAGAACCTCTGAACTGCGCCAACTGCAGAGGCATAAGTCTTCTCAACATCGCCTACAATATCCTATCTGCCATGATATGTGAACACCTGAAACCGTTTACCAACAACCTGAT